>PIJE02000048.1:35029-39884 GCA_002895965.2 Coryphaenoides rupestris | reverse complement strand
AAGCCAACAAATTTAGCTGAACTGCACCGATTCTGTCAAGAGGAGTGGTCAAAGATTCAACCAGAAGCTTGCCAGAAGCTTGTGGATGGCTACCAAAAGCGCCTAATTGAGGTGAAAATGGCCAAGGGACATGTAACCAAATATCATCATTCATGTTACTGTATGTATATTTTTGGCCCAGCAGATTTGGTCACATTTTCAGTAGACCCATAATAAATGTATAAAAGAACCAAACTTCATGAATGTTTTTTGTGACAAAGTGCTCCAATCACTCACTCACTCCAATCACACTATCACTCTATCACAGAAAATTAGAAATTATTGGAAACTGTGGACTGCCATGACATACATGTTCTTTACAAGTGTATGTAAACTTTTGACCATGTATGTGTGTGTGTGTGTGTTCCTTTTGGTAAACTTGTGGACTCGTCTTGCACACACACTCACACACAGTGTTACATACACACAGACACACACACATACACTGTTAGAACCGACGAAGCTGTTCCCTGAGTCTCGCGGCAGCAGCGGCACCACTGCTGACCTTCGACCTCTGCTCAATGTTCACTTTAAATGTAGGCTAGCACGCTATTGGTAGCACTCCATTTCCCATCATTCAATTCCAAAAGTAAGGGCCAATAGATGAGTTGAGAAACAGGCAAATTGCTCACACACTCACACTTTTCAGCCAAGGAGGGGGCTGACCCCCGACCCCCACTACACTTACTCAGTCTCAACGTGACTCGCACAGCAGAGCCCGACTCACCATCACCACCACTATCACTATTTCAACTATTTTCACCATCACTCTGGACGCCCGTTCCCCAACATAGGCTAACGGCGCTCATCAACAACAATACGATGTTGCTTGCAGTGTCTGGTCGCTTCTCTGTGTGTTTTGTGCAAAAATTCTAAATTGTATTCCAACATGTTCTTGGAAAACGCTGACGTGGTTAAAGCTGCTATCAGAGACGTACCCACTTTTTGTATTGATGAAACTGTATTATGATTGCGTGTCTCTATAGCAATAGAGTCCAATATTGGCAAAAATCACACACGAGAAACATGAGACACGATCACAGTTTAATCAGAACAAGAAAATGCTGATAGCAGCTTTTAAAACATATAAAAGAGCAGAGACCAGATGTTAGGACAGACGGTTCCACTACAACTTGTTGGTTTAATGTCATCGGCCCACCTGCTGTCTAGCGCCTCCGTGCAATAGTATAAAGTAGCCCAGTGGGCTGGCTATTGTCCTCTTTCCATCTATTTTTAGAAAAGCGACTGGGACCGTGATGATTTAGGAGTGGATGATGATTCAGACCGTTGGGCTGGCAGGGGGTGAATGCAGATTGCACAGAGAGGCGAGGAGAGGGGTCGTGGGCAGAGAGCTGTGCTGAGTGCCTTTGATTACTGCTTGATGAAAACAGCATCGTCCTGACCTCACTACATTTATAGTTAAGGGGGAAATCCCTTTTTTTATTAGCGCCATTATCAAAGCTGTGTTAGCAAAGAAACATGATGTGATTTATATGTATTATATAGGCCTATGCTCTCGATCTCCTAGATTATATATCTGTGCCAAGCTGCCGGGAATCCACCCGTGGATCTTTCCTGCTTTCCCCTGATATGTGAAGCAAATAAATATCTTCAGATGTTTTTAGTCGGTTTTTAGGGTTTTTTTGTTGGTAGTTTTTACTTGATGACGAGCCAACTACTGCGTCCTAATGGTCCTTTTCTCTTGACGACACCTGATGGACAGTTGGGCTCCTTTGAACGTTGAATCGTATTAGAGCAGAGTATCCTAGACACACATACAGACTAAGAAGACTGCAATTGTTGTTATTTGTATTGACTTAAAATGCATTTGAAAAAATTAATCTATTGTATAGCCTACTACTGTGTCTATCAATTTATTTATTTATCTATTTATTTATTTATTTGAAAGCAAAATTGCAACGCAAAATGTGAAGTAGACCCATTTCAGAAGCGAGTGTATCGTAATGGTCTACGTGTGGTTTTAATATCTTTGTGTTTCTGCTGAAGCATGGGTTCTGCGTTGATGTCATGACAGTGTTTAGGATTAGGTTATATTTTCTAGTCGTGCTATTTTGTTACAGTGTGTTTTTGCAACCTTAGACTATTGATATGGATTAAAAACAACTGGATTTTTATGGGAAATATTGTAAAAAGGAAATTAGGAAATATCTCTATATCTAGACAACACGTACCACCAGGGGGCGCTCGCCTCTCATTGTAGCACTACTGGCGCCCTCCAATTAACCCTTGATGAACATTCTTTACATTAAATTCCAATAGAATTTTTTATTGTTGTTTTTATTTCTGTTTGTTCTGTTTTTCTTAATGACTTTTAAGGTACTTGATACATTGATGCCTTTATTTTATTCACAAAGACCCGCACAACACACACACATTACACAAGCTGATTTGGTATGGGCTGATCATTAGGATTACTACATGGCTTGTGAATTGTTGCTTTTGCTTTGTTAGTTGTTAAGGGTTTTTATTTTTACATTGAAAGGAAAGTCTATATAAAAAAAGATTATCTATAAATAATAAATAACAATTGACAGAGACATGCTTCTTGCTTGAAAATAGTATTTGAATGTTTTTATTGTCATACTTTCAAACTAGTGCAAATACATGCAAACCCAAACAGCGGTCTGTACTGGCCCATGAATACGGAAGCTGCGAGAGTATTCATACTATAGGTAGTAGGAGTCAGGAGACAAAACGTTTCACCTGTTCACCGGGCCGCCCCCGGGAACCTTGTACACAACAGGAGAAGAAGGAAGAAACAAAATAAATCTGTGGCCATCGGGCCGCGTTACCTCCCCGGGGGGACCAGTGATCCACACTCGTCCTGTTTTGCAGAATTCAGACCCACATCCATTATTCACGAATACAAAACCACTCAGTCACATCCGAGCTCCTCCAAAGATGTGCCGGGTGCACTCAACCTCTCTGCAGCTTCCCCCCCCCCCCCGCGCGACACTAAAACATTTATCCTCCCACCGCCGCCATCTTGCTGCCAGGGGGCAGGCCCCGCCTCTTCCAGGAACCACACCGAGACTGTTGATGCTCGATACGCGTGCATTGATTGCCTATAGGTGTATTTAAGGTGTATTATTAACCTTGGAGACTGTTACAGAGTGATGAATGTAAGAACGCATACCTGTTCATTCATTCATACCGAGGCTACTAGTACTAACGCACAGTTGTTTGACTTGCTTGAAGTGTAGACATGACAACAATGAAGTTACACTTTAGTTTGTACCACAACCTCAACCATTCAGTTTCATACACTGCTTCATTTCCCGGTCGTGTTCACGATACACTTGCAGTCCAACTTGTCGTCTCACGAGGTTTTCTACTGTCGTCACGCTCATGATGTCACAGTTCTCGAGATGACCTTGTCAGGCTCTCCGTGTGCCAGTATGGAATGTCAGAGTAAGACCACTCTATGACTGGACCCCTCCGCTCAGACACACACACACACACACACACACACACCTACACACACGGCACACGCCGCTGGCCCCCCTCCTCAGACGCACACATACTTTATGGACCCCCTCCTCCAGACCCCACACTCTTCCGCACTGCCGACTCTCTCCACAGCACGCACACGACACAGCACACTTTTATGGACCCCGCTCCTCAGAGACTCCACACCACTCCTGGACCCCCTCCTCAGACAGACACAACACTCCAACCAACACACGTCACTGGACCCCCTTTCAGACACACACACACCACACACACACGACACACAACAACACCACCTACCACATACTCGCTGTACCCCTCCTCTGACACACTTCTTAAACCACATGATTGATTGATAGTGGGGTGGGGGGTGAGAAACACTACACTGGGGAGGATTGTACCAACTCTAGAGATAGACTGAACCTCAAAACGTCCGCCCCTCCCCCTCATGTCCGGTTGGCTTTAGTCCTCCACATGGGTCCTGCTCAGGGCTCTGTTTTAGCCCACCGACACCATTCTATATAAATTCGTCACTGCCACCCAAAGTCCTGGCCCACCATGCGGTAGAAGCGCTGGTTGTGCGGCCGGTAGAAGTCCCGCAGGCGGCGGATGGCGGCGGGGCGGATGGGCGCGTGCGTGCGGCCCTTGGTCTGGCCCAGGCAGTGGGGCTTGCTGCTGCCCTCGGGCTTCTTCAGGCACGGGAAGCCCTTGGTCTTGTTGAAGTAGAAGTGCTTGTCGGTCACGATGCGCTGCAGGCCCAGGAAGTCCTGCACGCGGGCCAGCTCGCCCGCCGGGTCAGAGATCAGCGTCTCGCCGCTGACCAGGTGGATCTGCCGCCGGGGGAACCAGGCCAGCCAGCGCTCCAGGTGCCGGGCGTACAGGCCGATCCACAGCGGGCTCCACTGGGAGTCGATCTGACCTGCAGGAGGGCCAGAACCGACGGAACCACCAAGCAAGGTCAGCTCGTATCTTCATTACAGACACACCACTAGAATGACCTATGTACTTACTGGCAATGTGCATCTCATATATCACAATACAGCTCACCATTCATTATTGTATTTGTATCTTGTATTACCGTTCAATATAAAATGTTCTGCAGTATATTGAGATTTTATTGTCATGAATTCAAAAGTCAATGAGCTAATAATAATCTCCATGAGAGTATTGAAATTGTCAAAGTCTGATTTGACTCCAGGTATTGTTTTTGAGAACTGATACCGTACATCAAAACACAGAGCATCTCCTTCATCATCCCGAAGGTGGGATCAAACGGGCCATACCTGTGGTCCGGTTCTTGAAGGCCAGGCTTTCGAAGGGGGGGATGTGGGGGGTCTTGGAGATG
>PIJE02000048.1:17529-25029 GCA_002895965.2 Coryphaenoides rupestris | reverse complement strand
GAGCCTGTCCATTCAACCTTTGACCTCTGTAGATACATCTTCATCATCTTCCCCTCTCCCCTATCCACCCCCCATGGTCTTCGCCATTTAACCCTGATGTCTCTCTAGCACTCTCTCTCTGTCTCTCTGTCTGTCTGAGAGAGAGAGAGAGAGAGAGAGAGAGACAGACAGACAGACAGACAGAAAGAGAGAGACAGAGTCAGATAGAGAGAGAAGAGAGAGAAGAGAGAGAGAGAAGGAGAAGGAGAGCGAGTCAGCACTGGGGATGTGTAACATGAGCCCAGTGTTAGTGTGCGTGTGTGTGTGTGTGTGTGTGTGTGTGTGTGTGTGTGTGTGTGTGTGTGTGTGTGTGTGTGTGTGTGTGTGTGTGTGTGTGTGTGCGTGCGTGTATAAGCCGCCCCAGAAGAAGCTTATTCCTTCTTCCTGCTAATTGTAACAGAAGCCCTGAGCTGACCAGAGCTAACAGCTAACTGCTAACCCATGCTAACCCTGGAATCACCGCAAGGTCACACTGTGTGTGTGTGCGCGTGTGTGTGTGTGAGTGTGTGTGTGTGTTGGGATATAGCAGCTTATCGATCCCATCTATAGCACTGTAACCAAGAAACTTCCTTACTCCGCTGCCCTCCCCATCAGTGCTCTGTTGTCAGCTAGTCTGATCTCTATCACCCTGCTGGGGCTGGGTGTCCTGGACTGGTGGGAGAGAGAGGAGAGAGAGAAGAGAGGAGAGGAGAGAGGGAAGAGAGAGGGAGGAAAAGGTGATGACGAAGACGGAGGGAGAGGAGAGAGAGGAGAGGGAGATGGGGAGAGAGAAAAAGAAAAGAGAGAGAGAGGGGATGGCGGGAGAGAGTGGCGTAGAAAACTCATCCTCCAATCTACAATCTTCCCGGAAAGGGTCCGCGAAATTGAGAACATTATCAAGAGGACGCAACCGCCGATGCAACGCGAATGAACAAGGCTGAGTTTCTGCCTTTGAGTATTCTCCAACATCCCCCCCACCCCCCCCCCCCCCCCCTACGAAACAACCAGAAAGCAACCAATGAGTTTCCAGTGCTACAAGGTAGAGACCCAACTCTCAGATATATTAAAACAAACAGAACCCGATATATCAAAGACATTTTTTGTCTTTCCGTTCCAGCGCATCTCAGAAAGTCATTCTAGATGTAAATGTTGCATGTGTGTGTTAGCTGTTCCTGCTCTGTAATTCTATTGTGAATGGCATTGTCCTCCTCAGTGCTATAGAGGCTGTGCTAGCCGGCAGCGCTAGCCGGGGCTACGCTAGCCAGGACTATGCGGGGGCTACGCTAGCCTGCATCGCTACAGAGGCTGCACTAACCGGGGCTACGCGGGGGCCATGCTAGTCAGGGATACGCGGGGGCTATGCTAGCCAGGGCTACGCAGGGGCTAAGCGGGGGGGCTAAGCCGGGACTACGCTAGCCGGGGCTACGCTACCCGGGGCTACGCTAGCCGGGGCTACGCTAGCCGGGGCTATGCGAGCCAGGGCTATGTGGGGGCTATGCTAGCCAGGGCTACCCGGGGGCAATACTAGCTGGGGCTACGCAGGGACTACACGGGGGCTACGCAGGGACTACACGGGGGCTACGCAGGGTCTACACGGGGACTACGCAGGGTCTACACAGGGGCTTAATGGGGGCTAGGCTACGGTAGCCGGGGGCTACGCGGGGGGCCTGGTTGGTTATGAAGTGTCCTGCTGAACACATCATTAACTCTCAGGGTGAAGCGACCCCGAGGAGAGGTGGGATGGGGGTCGATTGACAGGGCTGACAGCGATGTCAAGTGGGCGCTTCATGACCAGGGACCCATCTGGCCCCCTGGGGGGATCGCCATGACAATCTGCTGTCCGTCGCCCCAATCACCTGGTGTGACTGAACCACACACACACACACACACACACCCACACACACAACATCTGTACACACACACACACACACATCTATACACACAACACATCTATATACACCACACCCCACACACACATCTATACACACACCCACACATCTATACACACACACACATCTATACACACACACACACACACACACACACACACACACACACACACACACACACACACACACACACACACACACACACACACACACACACACACACAAACACACACACACATTCATCGCAATTCCCTGGACCAGTAAAAGTGTTTTGGTACTACTTTCTTCCTCAATCACTTCCAATCACACTGACTCACTAAACGTGTGCGTGCGCGTGTGTGTGTGTGTGTGTGTGTGTGTGTGTGTGTGTGTGTGTGTGTACTGAACGGCAGATCCTCATGACAACAGCAACATCTGGCGCTGCCACACGCACACGCACACACGCACACGCACAAGGTACGTACATAGGCTACGTAGGCACACATTTGCGCACATGCCCAAATTGGCATCACATGTCTGTCAGTCACCAAGCCTCTCTGGGATGGCGCGTGGTGGTGTGTCGCGGTATGCATGCGCGAGACGGTGCTTCGATGGGCTTATTATAAGGGGGGGGGGGGGGTCCCCACTGTACTGTACGACACAAGCAACGACATTTCACACAAAAAAAAACTTCTCCAAATAACATAAAACAACAACACAACAATACTCCAACACTCAAACAAACGTGCGCGTAAAAGCGGCGCGTACCTGTACCAGTCCAAGCCGCGCGCGTAATGCCTGTCGAAGAAGTGCGGCTCCGAGCCCAGCGCGCGCACGTCGGGGTGCAGGCGCAGGAACTCCAGCAGCGCCCGCGTGCCGCCCTTCTTCACGCCGATGATGAGCGCCTGGGGCAGCCGCCGCCTGGCCGTCCACACGTCACTCGTCACGTTGCTCCTCTCCGGTGCGGCGGTCGCCTCGCTCTCTGGCCCCCTGCCGTCCCCCGAGGGGGCGAGGTGGCTCCGAGTGTGAACCAGCGTCCCGTTGCGCTGCTGCTGCTGCTGCTGCTGTTGGTGGAGCTGCTGCTGTTGGTGGAGCCAGCCGGACCCGGACCACCCGAGGTATTCGTCGTCGGACGCGGACCTGATCCGGGTCAGGTCCGACTCGCAGCATCCCGTCAGCAGGTAGACGAGGGAGAAGCAGAGGATGCCCACGGAGGACATGATCAGCAGCCGGTGCAGCAGGACCCTACGCAGGTCCGCGCCCGGGCGGTGGTGGTGGTGGTGGTGGTGGTGCTGATGGTGCTGCTGGTGCTGCTGGTGGTGATGTGGGTGATGGTGATGAAGAGCGGCCATCCCTCAGATCTCCATGGAAAGGGGGCCATTCCGGCATCATCTCACTTCACATGACGTGTGGCCGTGAAGACGCGGCGGCGGCAGCAGGTTCTCCTCCAGATCCATACCAACTTTTACTGACACTTGGTAGCTTTCCCGTGCGCGTGTGTCAATGTCGCCCAAATCCCCGAAGCCATCCGCGTGGATGAGTCTTCCCTCCCCCTGGACCACCAGCCAGGACCCCGAACACCCAGACCCACCCACCGACCACCAGTCACACCTCACACCCGCGACGCGTGCAGGACCAGATCTACAACCTTAATATCCCAGCCTCTCTCTCTCTCTCTCTCTCTCTCCCTCTCTCTCTTTCTCTCTCTCCCTCTCTCTCCTCTCTCTCTCTCCCTCTCCCCCCTCTCTCTCTCTCTCACTCTCTCTCTCTCTCCACCTCTCCCTCTCTCTCTCTCCTCTCTCTCTCTCTCTCTCTCCCCTCTCGCCCCTCTCTCTCTCTCTCCTCTCTCTCCTCTCTCCCCTCCTCTCTCTGTCTCTCTCTCTCTCTCTCTCTCTCTCTCTCTCTCTCTCTCTCTCTCTCTCTCTCTCTCTTTCGCGCTCTCTCTCTCTCTCTCTCTCTCTTCTCTTCAATTATCAATGACGCACTGCACGAAATAAAGCATGGTATTAGCAGAGTAGACATATTGTAAAAGTGAGTATGGTGATGAGTATATAGTATGGTATGTAGTATAGATAGTGAGGAGGAGGTAATGGTTATGAGTGAATAAGTTGAGGAAAGACGGAAGTTTTGAAGTTGTTAAGAGGAGTGGTGGGTTAGTTTGGATTGGTAGAGTTAAGAAAGTCAGAGAGGTATGAGGTGGAGGTGATGGAGAGTGCAGGAAGCTTTCAATACCGAGGGTGTGAGATAAAATGTTGGTGTAAAAGTCGAGAAAGTGCGGAGTACAGGATGTACGCCGAACTGTTCTGAGTCGATTAAATAGAGAGGCACTGGTGTTATGGGAGAGGACAGTTGATCTGTGGAAGGTGTATTCTACTGTAATTTGTTAAATTTAATTTTTGTGTTCACACCGCGTTTTGAGTGAGCATTGTTAGTGTTTACAGGTGTTTAGATGAGACGAGGTATCGGAGGAAGAGCTGTAGTGAGAATGGATGGTTTTTTTCACGAGGAATCTCTCCTAAAAGTCGATATTGATTTCTCATCCGCGCGGGGGAAGACCTTATGCACCTATCTGACCAGACTGGCGCATATTTGCGTGTGCGTGCTTTTGTGCGCATTACACGATACAGGTGGGTCCACCAAGATCTTCTAGAACAGGTTAACGCGTTGATCAGTGATATCTGGGTAGATATATTAAATTGTGTAGATATATAAGTGTGTCACTTCATGGTGCGCATGAAATCACTCAATTAGTATCGCTGCATGCCGAAGAGAGGAGCAGATTGCTACTTCTATCGCCTATACTACCGTATAATAGGCTATGGTATGTGGTAGACTGATGCCATAATACTGGTGTGTGCCGTAAAGTCTCCTCAACGATGTGCGTGATGTATCTCTGCACGCTTAAATGGCGCCGAGTGTAATCCAGTCATCCCAGCAGGCAGGCTCATATGCGTTACCTCTCACGGTGTCATAAACTCTACACATATGTCTGAGCAATCTCGATAGCCAGGAGCAGAACTCTCTATCTACGTCCACCACTCCCTACACCATACCAACCATCCCGGGCTCGGTGCCGTCTCTCCGTGCACCTCTCTCGCTGTCTTTTTACTCTCTGGCGTCTTCTCCCTTCTTCGCTCTCTGCCATCCGCGCCTTACTGCTCTTTATCCTCATCTTCTCTCCTTCCTCCGTCTTGTGCTCCAATATCACACCTTTGTTGCCTTTAAACCTCTGGTATGTGAACTTCCAGTCGCGAGATCTGGGCTTAGGTGAGGGTTCTGAGATATATGGAGCTCACTCGGTAGTGGGCACTGGGAGGATGTGCCTGCACGCGCACACGGTCTCGCGCGGCTCGGCACACATATGAGACGGGACATCACCACACACACACACACATGCAACACTCACACACACACACACACACACACACACACACACACACACACACACACACACACACACACACACACACACACACACACACACACACACACAGACACATACACACGTTTCACTTATATTGTACCTGATTCATTCAGCCCATGTTCCACTCTGCTGCTGCTGTGCTCCTGCAGTCATCACGGTCTCTGCACCACCTGACCCAACACACAAACATACCGCCATACATTTACATTTACATTAACATTTACATTTATGGCATTTGGCAGACGCTTTTATCCAAAGCGACTTACAAAGAGTACATTTGTTGAAGGAGACAGCAATACATCGCTGTGGTACATAAAGATAAGAATAGAGCAGGTTTCGAGCATTCATAGTTGCGAGGCTAATAGAACGAGTTTCATAATTGCTAGGTTGCCTGCATAATAGCTGGGATAAGAGCAGACGTGCCATTCTGAGCGCATTACCAACATCTAACATACCAACATGCTAAACAATGCTAAGTACTATTTATTGATAATGCCAAGACGTGCAAACATGTAAGTTAGTGCTAAGGTTAGGAGAGGGAAGGTGGGGTTATGCAGAGTCCAGGTGAACTCTGAACAGGTGGGTCTTGAGTCTCTTTGGCGTCCTGACGTCAGCCAGGAGCTCATTCCATCACCGCGGTGCCAGAACAGAGCAGAGTTGGGACTTAGCGGCAGAGCGATGTCTATTACTGTAAACCCACATAACTATTCAAACCCACACATGCTATCATGGAGATCTGCTCAAGATCTGCTCTTTGGGATGGAGAAAACAGAAAGTTGTACACTGAGATGAACCAGTCAATGAGAGGTGTTGTTGGTGGTGGTGGGGGTGGTGGTGGTGGTGGCGGGGGTGGTGGTGGTGGTGGTGTTTCTGGGTTTATTACACCCCCGTCACGTCTCCACCTCCACCCCTAAGACTCTGATCACATAATTGGTTTAGTGGTCAGACGGTATTAGTCTACATTCTACAGCTTGCCAACTCCACCCCAAGGCCTCACCACCACCGACATCTCCCCTTAACGGACCTTTCTTTGTCCTGGACCCGTGTGGTGTGTGTGTGTATGTGTGGGTGTGTGTATCTGTGTGTGTGTGTGTGTGTGTGTGTAGTTGTTTTAGGTGGGGTCAGGGGTGGGTGCGGGGCCTGGGTTGTTGTTCTGGGTGGGGCAGGGGGTGTGTCGATGTTGTGTGGGTGTGTGTGTGTGTGTGTGGTCAACGGTGAGCAATAGACTTCCAGGTTAGGGATGGAATGTTTGCTTTTTATGGTTGTACAAGAAGGAGGCGAAATGGCTCATGAGAGAGTCATTAGTTTAGTCTCTCTCTCACTCACACACACACACACACATACACACACATACACACACACCACACACATGCACATGCACATACACACACACACTCTCTCTCTCTCACTCGCTCACACACACACACACACACACACACACACACACACACACGGTTCCACTTGGCCCACCAGTGTCATTATACCACAGCAGATGTGACCCAGGCAGGTCGTAAAATTGCAGCGTTGACGAATGCAAAAAGATTATGGAGGAGAGACCCAGCGCATCAGAATCACCTCTTTATTGTCCTGACAGCTCAGTGAGATAACGCTCCAGACAGTTTAGGCGGGTAATAGGACACACACAGACACACACACACACACACACACACACACATACACACACACACACACACACACACGCCTGAACAGGGTGAGGCAATTGTTTCAAACACAATTAAATGTTCAACTGCCCAATTTTGTTAATACCTTTTGGGTCCCTTTGGACTTATTGTTTTCCCCCCTAATCTTAACAAAATCTTTACATCATCTTTACAAAACCTTTACAAAATCTTTGCAAAATGTTATAAAATCTAAAATATATGCAATACACTATGTACATGCATTATGTATGCATATATACATATTTTCACATACATACTTTTCCTTTCTATAAATATATCCTCTAATGATATACAGTACTTAAAGCTGATTCTGCCATTTTAAATAGCATAAGACTGGGTCAATAATATGATCAATATGAAATCAAAATGTTAAGTTACAATTGAAAATGTGTGGTGAAGTGGGCGGGGTCTTCCCAGGTTCACTATCCCATCCGCTAAAAAAAAGGTCTTTAAAGAGGCGGGTCCTCTGAATCTAACCGCCATTCCTCAGGTCCAGTGACAAAATACC
>PIJE02000048.1:7529-15029 GCA_002895965.2 Coryphaenoides rupestris | reverse complement strand
TGTGACCCGGCCATGTTGTCCCAGTAATGCACTGATTGTTCCATCGTGAGGCCCAGAGCCGCTCCGCTGGTCCCCGCCTCCGCCTCCACCTCCACTATCATTTTATCCACATTTATTTTACACACACTGTTTAATGTACAGTAGGCAGGATTTGCGATTTCAATCTTTCTCTCTCTCTCTCTCTCTCTCTCTCTCTCTCTCTCTCTCTCTCTCTCTCTCTCTCTCTCTGCTCCTCACCCCTCCCCTTCTCTCCTTTCTCCAATCCCCCCCCCCCCCCATGGTCATAAAACAAAGCATGATATCCCTGTAACCAGAAAGTTCTACATAATGTGTTTTGGAGCACATTTCAAATGCATTTTGCACATTGCACCTTTTAAGGTATATGCTCGTATACCTAGTCCAGTTTGGAAATGCTAAATGCCTTGTTCTGTTTGTGCATCGTTTGTCACTACACCACTCAGGATTCAGACTTGGAGATCAGCTTCTCGAGCCTCTTAACCTCCCAAGTAAACCAACCCAAACCAGAGGGTCGGACAGCCGTTCCTTCCTTCTTGTCACCGCTGCCGTCGTCGGGTGCCAGTGGCTCCGAGTGACACCCACCCCCACCCGCCGCCCCCCACCTCCCGGCCATGGGCCCCCCGGGTGTAACTGAGCAGATCCGTGGCTCTCTCTCTCCGGGAGGGTCAGTAGTGGCGGCTGTAGTTAGCCTGTATACTGACTTACTAACCGTCTTTAAGCTAGCCCTGTGCTAACCCCCATGCAGTCCTCCTCCTGAGACTGACGCAGAGAGAAAGCGGGTATGAGAATGCAACGCCTGTTTATGCTTACTCTAATATGGCCAGCCAGAAGAGATTCAACTAGGTAAATATTTATTTGCACCTTCATTCAGTTCTGCATTGAGTCTTATTCATTTAGTGGTTTACTTAGTTAGTGTTACATTGGAAACATGAGTTCATCTGCCTGCCTGTTGCATGGTGCACTGTGTGTATAGTGTCTCTTCTGGAAACAGTCCAGTCACAACTCATAGACGTTTAAAGTCTTAATAGCCTTAACCCGCATTAGTTGTGATTAGTGCTGTACTAGGTCAGTGGCACAGACTCCCGTAGTGGGACACGCAAAGCAAAGCCGTTGTCTTGCATAGAGGTCCCCCATCTAATTACATTACACATGATTAGTGCACACAGACTCACTACTTAGTTAACTCCACTGTATTTAAATGTTGATTCCTGCGCTGATATTGGCTCTCCTGAGCTCTCAAGTTTTCTAATTTAGACTTTTTTTTTTCTCCATCTGTTAAATTTGCATTACAGTTTGCTGACGTGTTCAGCGGAGCGCTCCTAACGTGTCTGCCTGCATAACTCAGACGGAAAAACAAAGTTGAAATCTGAAAACGAGGCCCACAACCTCATTTCCAGATCGCTGACAGCCAGTATCAGTTTCTCCTCCGCCATTGTTGACGTTGTGTTGATATCGTATATGTCCCGCCCCCCTCCTCGATTTTAATTGGCCCGACAAGAGAGAAGTGACATTGACAAGCGCAGCGCTGTTCCAAATGTTGAACTATTTTCAACTGAGAGCGCATCAGAAAAAAACGCATCAGGTGAACATGGGCCCTAAAGCCTCGTTCGCCGCTTGTCGTCATCTTACCCCCGCCCTCCTCATCGCTACGGTAATGCCCTGATTCCGTCGCCAAACCGAGCTGTCGGCGGCGTCGGTTGCGCTGGCGTAGCGCCCGGGGAAACCGTGGCAGACGATTGCGGCTAGCCGCGCCAAGCTAATTATTAAGCTCTGCGCCGCTCACCGCAACAGACCAGCTAATAACAGCCAGCAACAGTGTGAAGAAGATTGCGGAATTAGAATATCACGGAGGGACAACATTCACATCTCAGGTTCATGTCGTTTATTGATTTTGCAGCAGCCCGGTGGTGGCGGTGGCGGTGGCCGGGTGTGACGGCCCCGTATCGACACGGCCCGGCGCTTCCTAACGCAGCGTCTTAATGGAATAATAATGAATAGAATGGCGGCACGGAGTCGTCCTCTGGAACTCAATGTATTTCTGCATCGATCGATCCTGGCCGATATTGATTAGACTTTTTACACGTACACCCGGGGCACGGTGCTCTCACTCTTAACGATGCTTTCTGTCCACAGAATGTATATAATTATGCCATGCATGAACGCACGCACAGACACACGCATACAAACCACGCGACACACACACTCACACTCGCACGCGCGCACACACACACACACAGTCACTCATCAGGCAACAGGCAGGCGTGCAATCACCCACAACGCACGCACACACACACACACACACACACACACATGCACACTCTCTCTCCATACACAAGTGGTTGATTACAGAAACACACACTTGCATGCACACACACACACACTCTCTTCAGCACGCACTATCTCTCTCTCTCTCTCTCTCATTCTCACACACACACATCCACACACACCTGCTGTTATGTTGTGAGCTTTGAAGTTAAGCCTCAAAGACAACAGGTCAGCGTTTAAACCCTCAAAGTGAGGGAGAGAGAGAGAGAGAGAGAGAGAGAGAGAGAGAGGGAAAGAGAGAGAGAGAAAGAGAGCGAGAGATGATCACATGCACAGAGAGAGAGAGAGAGAGAGAGAGAGAGAGAGAGAGAGATGATCACATGCACAGAGAGAGGGATGCAGCCTGAGCCCAACCCTCTTCAACATATACATCAATGAATTGGCAAAATCTCTAGAACAATCTGAGGGACCTGGCATCTCCCTAGGAGACACACAAGTCAAACACATCCTGTTCACAGATGATCTGGTGCTGCTGTCTCCAACCAAAGAAGGACTACAACAGCACCTTGATCTACTACACAAATTCTCCCAGACCTGGGCCCTGACAGTAAACCTAACCAAGACAAAAATAATGCTTTTCCATAAAAGACCCAGCCTCCAGCAACACAAATATTAATTCTTTCTCGATACAACTCCCTTAGAGCATACAAAGAATTATACCTACCTTGGCCTACACATTAGCAACACAGGTAACTTCAACAAAGCTGTAAACGACCTGAGAGACAAGGCAAGAAGGGCTTTTTATGCCATAAAAAGAAACATCAACTTAGACATCCCAATAAAAATATGGCTCAAAATACTAGACTCAGTTATCGAACCCATTTCCCTTTACGGTTGCGAGATCTGGGGTCCACTTGCAAAGCAAGATTTTACTAAATGGGACAAACATCAAATTGAAACGCTGCATGCAGAGTTCTGCAAATCCATTCTCGGCACCCAACGGAAAACACCCAACAATGCATGCAGAGCAGAACTAGGACGATACCCACTAATAATAACATTTAAAAAGAGGGCATTCAAATTTCATAACCACCTAAAAGACAGTGAGCCTGACATGCTCCATAACAAAGCCCTCATCCACAGAGAGACTCTAGAGCGATGCCCCCTCGGCCAGCTGGTTCTGGGACTCTATTCACAAAACCAAGCAGAGCCACCAGACAGAAATCCCAAGAGTATAAACCAAATTAGAATGCTATTTGGCCCTAAACAGACAAGAATACCTGAGCACTGTGACCGATCCCAAACTCAGGACATCCTTGACTAGATACAGACTCAGTGAGCACAGCCTCGCCGTGGAGAGAGGCCGCCACCGGCAGACCTGGCTACCAAGAGAAGACAGACTCTGTACCCACTGCACCCAACAGGAGGTGGAAACCCAGCTACACTTCCTAACAACCTGCCACCTATACCAAGACATTAGAGATACATACTTCCCACAGATCTCAAACACCCAAAAGAATTTTGAAAACTTAACAAACAAACAAAACAAAACAAACAAAGACTTCCATATCTGCTGGGCGAGGTACATCCCCCTTTATTATTATTATCATTATTTTTATTTGTACTATTATTTGTTTATTATTATTATTATTATTATTATTATTATTATTATTATTATTATTATATACTGTATGTATATATATATAATAATTTTATTACATTTGTTCTTACTGACCTGTATATATTTAGTTCTTTATAAGTATACTTTTTATTTACCACTCGCTTTGGCAATGTAAATGTACGTTTTTCATGCCAATAAAGCTCTTTAAATTGAAATTGAATTGGGAGAGGATCACAGCACAGAGAGAGAGGGAGAGAGAGAGAGAGAGAGAGAGAGGGGAGAGAGAGAGAGAGAGAGAGAGAGAGAGAGATTAAAAGAACCAAGTGAGATTAGCGCTACCTGCTGGAAGGTCTGTCCTCATTTCCGCCGCCTCCCTCCACATCTGTTGATCTGTTGATCTGCAGCTATTGTCCTAACGTTCCTCCACTGCACAGATTACAGACCCCCACCCAGCACCCATAGAGAGAGAGAGAGAGACAGAGAGAGAGAGAGAGTGTGTGTGTATGAGGGAGGGGAGGGGGGCATGGGGGGCTTGTAACAACATGAACGTTATCCCGGATAAATCTGTTATCCAGGGTATCCGGGGTTTCTTTCTGTAAAAGGGGATTAAAGTGAGAGAGAGAGAGAGAGAGAGAGAAAGAGAGAGAAAGAGAGAGAGAGAGAATCACTGGGGGGGGGGTATAATCCCCATGCAGTTTATGCTTCACCTTAGTTAATACACCACTGCCTACGTGTCCGCTCAGAGGGTTTGTATTGTGGAGAATCCTCCGTGTTCTGTGTGTTCCACATGACATCACAGAACCGGAACACACGGGACAGAACATCATGGAGTCTCCAGCGACCCGCGTCAACATGACCTCAACAAATACATTCAGAAATAATATAGACAAAAACAAGACAGATTTAAAGTGTATAATTGGGAAAATTGCTAATTTTTGGGGGGCAACAGGTTGTAAAGTGTATTATCATTATCATTATTATTATTATTATTTTAATTATTATTAAAATATTTCTTGCACATTATCATTGTTCGTCTCAAGTGACCTGTCACCATTTCCATCTGGGTGTTGTTTGTAAAATCTCCCTGAAATCTGGGCATCAAATATGCAAAACATCATTATTAGCTCTTTTGTGTGGTTGTTTGCGAGCAAATCAGGCTCAAGATGAAGCATTAATAAAGCTTAGATAGATTTAATCAAAATATCAAATAGGACTCCCACCCCTTCAACCCCTAAAACACACATGTGGGTATTAGGGTCCTAATCTGTTCCTCTCCAGTGGATCACATGTAAGGTCTCTCTGCTACCGCTGAGGACAGCACTGATTCGATTTTTTGGGTCCCACAAATGTATTTGAAAACTCCACCGATAACTCAATTTTATTAAATGTTTACCAAATGTGCACTGTCCACAACACTGTGCTGTATCACAAATATCTTTCCCAAGCGGGGATGGTGGAGAAATTAATGATTTCAAAGCGAGCTATAAACCTTTAGTTAAGTTAAGTTAGTCTGTACTTAACTGTACACCCAGTAGTAACTGTTCTAGCGCCTCTCTGATATCTTGCTGTCAACCTAGCAATTGGGAGCACTTGGAAAGTTGTTCCAATAACCAAGCAATTATGATGCATGAAACTGTTTTGATTATAAATATTTATGTACCATCAGCATATATTGTACTCAAATTTGACCATTTTAGTATTGTAAGTCAGTTTGGATGCCAAATGCCCTAAGTAATGTAAATGTAAATGTAAATGTAAATGTAACTGCCATATGGCTATCGGGCAGGCTATAGCCGTAGCCTCTGGCTTTAGTCAATGACGCATTCCTAAAAACACGTCCCTATTCCTCACCCATTTCTGGCATGGCTACACCCAGACCACCGTGAGCAGCATATGTCAGTGCTCATGTCAGATGGGCTGAGGTCTCACAGGGAATAGGCTTCCTATAGAGCCAGCATCCACTGGGGAATACACACACGCACGCACACACACACACACATACACACACACACACACACACACACACACACACACACACACACACACACAAGCACAGAGACACAGAACAACACACACACACAGACACACACATAACCTTTAGAAAATGTTGCCCTTAATGCTTGGAATGGGTATATATTATTTATTTATCTATAATTAGAGGTCTCTGTATGTATGTATTTATGTACTCTGGACTCTACATACCCCCCCCCCCCCCCCTGCCTTCCCTCTCCTAACCCTAGCACTAACTTGCATCACTATCAAATAGACGTCTTGGCACTACTACTACCTGGCATTTTTTAGCATATTGTATGTTCTTAGATGTTGATAACGGCTACATCCCAGCTATTATGCAACCTCGCGATTATGAAACTCATTCTATTAACCTTGCAACTATGAATGCTTGAAACCTGCTCTATTCTTATCTTTATGTACCACAACGATATACAGCTGTCTCCTTCAACAAATGTACTCTTTATAAGTCGCTTTGGATAAAAGCATCTGCCAAATTCCCTAAATGTAAATGTAAATGTAATATAAATGTAAAATGTATGTATATAAGTATGTCCTTTGATTTACTGTTCATCCGATGGATGTCACACTTGGCGGGGGTATTGTGGAGGACCCCAGGCAGTGCAGTGTGGAGCTGGAAGCTGTTTGCATGAGCGGTTCTTGAGAAAGTGGCAGCAGCAGCATCGATACCGGAGGCCCTTGAACCAGAACTTTCTGAATGCTCTGAGCGGGCACCGCACTCGTTTCTATAAAACGAAGAATGAGGAGGTGGGGACTGTAATTATACTTTTGAGACCATGAGACTTACTAAAAACTACATAAAAACAAACTTGTCATTAAATTACTCTTGACAGATACCTGCGTATCGTTAAAGGATCATGACGTTATTTACAAATCGTCCCATGAGTTGAATTTTGTCATGAAATAAATTACACAACTGGGTGTTTTCAATTCCAAATGTAGAAATTCTGGTCAGAATCAAGGTCACTTGTTTACGGCACTACTTGAATTCCCACGGTAGTGAAAAGCACTGAGAAATGGACCCTACACCACCAATGGTGAACGAAAAAACACAAAACAAACATCAAAACGTAAAATGGCCGTTAAGTCATAATGACAACAGTATGCTCACAAACGTGCACACTACACGACATCTCGTGCACGCTCTGGTGTGCACGAGTGGACAGACACATGACCATCAGCCTCCCTAATTTCTGCATGTGTCTCTCAGCACGTGTGTGTGTGTGTGTGTGTGTGTGTGTGTGTGTGGGGGGCGTGTATTAATCTCCCAAGACACGAATGTCCCGGCGGTGGTGGTGTGGGGAGAGGGGGGGAGGGGTCTAGCCAAATGAACACACTCATCACTCTCAGGCTCGTAGCTACTGTCAGGGGCCTTGCAGGGGGGGGAGCGAGGGGCCTGAGGGGGACAGTGGGGAGACGCCTGGGGGGGATGGGGGGGAACATAATTAGAACCAACGATCCCTGAGTGACCCTAGTTCATTATTATTTTTGGGTGGGGGTGGGGGGGTTGGTCGGGGGGGTTGGGGAGGGGTCCAGGGAAAGCGGCTGGAGGTGGGGGGTGCGCC
>PIJE02000047.1:973332-1011800 GCA_002895965.2 Coryphaenoides rupestris | reverse complement strand
TCTCTCTCTCTCTCTCTCTCTCTCTCTCTCTCTCTCTCTCTCTCTCTCTCTCTCTGCCACTCTCTCTCTCTCTCTCTCTCTCTCTCACTCTCTCTCTATCTTTCTCTCTCTCTCACTCAATTCAATTCAATTCAATTTAAAGAGCTTTATTGTCATGGGAAACGTACATTTACATTGATAAAGCAAGTGGTAAATAAAAAGTATATTTATAAAGACCTAAATATATACAGGTCAGTAAAAAAATAACTCTCTCTCTCTCTCTCTATCTCTCTCTCTCACACTCTCTCTCTCTTGTCCTGCCATATCTCCCATTGACAGCCTCTCTGGATGCTTTCTGGGGGCAGTCTATCCCACTGTAGTATTCCTTTGCGGATATATCAGCGGGAACGACTGCAAAGAGGCAACAAAGGGCATCGGGACAGCAGAGCAAACATACATTAGGTTCTTAATCTTAATCTCGTGGCGCAAATCACTCCCGGCGGGAAAAAAGTAAAACATCCTGAGATGCTCGCCACCGCGAAGCCTTTTATTAATGCTGCTGTCACCGGAGCAAGGACTCCGGATCCCTCCGGACCGCTGAGTCTCCCGCCACCCAACAGGAGGCCAGTTTTAGGATTTCTTTGCGAGTGTGCGAGGAAGAAGAAGATCATCATTATTTTAGAGACAATTTAGTTCAAGTTTCAAGATTTCTTTCTTGCCATTTGTAACAAGAACAATGGAATGCTTACTCCCCATTCACTCCTGCACTATTCTTCTAAACATACATTCTAAAACAACTCTGAACGTATTATAGAACCTAATATGTGCAGTAAAAAGTCAAACGTGACAAGTAAAGTAGCAATACTCTGGCTGTTGGTGCAAAAATGGAGTAAAAGTGTACAGTAATATTCTTACACATTCTACATTCTTACACATAAAATGGAGATGAGTAACTAGTAGATAGTAGCAGCAACACGTGATGTTTTTTCTTATCTTTTTGGTGGTTAAAGCCCTCAGACATTATTATTCAGAGCTATCTGCCTCAGAAGAGATGTGTCCGTCTTAATGAACACATCTTACTAAGAGGGTCAGAGCACCGGTGGCCCTGGAACCGGACCATGGCCCAGTCACTGAGTCACTTAGTCACTTAGTCAAGGACACATGAGCAACGGAGGGTCCGTCATCTGCAGCGATGTGATTTAATACCGCGGCAGTTTTGGACACAAGATGTCCCCTGCCCCAAGCCCCCGTCCCCTCCCGCCCCATTACCACCACCACCACCACCACCAACATCACCGCCACCATCACCGCCACCACCTCCTCCACCACCGCCACCACCTCCTCCACCACCACCATCACCACCACCACCACCATCACCGGCCACCACCTCCTCCACCACCGCCACCACCATCACCACCGCCACCACCATCCCCACCACCGCCACCACCACTGTGCTGCCTGGCAACTTTGTAGGCATGACTACATTTAGGTTGTCAAGGACTCAGTCTGTCTGTGTTTTGGGGCGAGACAGACAAGAGTTCAGCAGCTCTCCATGTGGTCCTGCGGGGGGTTGAGGTGTGTGTGTGTGTCTGTGTGCGTGTGCGTTGTGCGTGTCTGTGTCTGTGTCTGTGTGTGTGTGTGTGTGTGTGTGTGTGTGTGTGTGTGTGTGTCTGTGTGTGTGTGTGTGTGTGTGTGTGTGTGTGTGTGTGTGTGTGTGTAAGGTTGGGGGGTGATAGTCTTGAAGCACTGCCATCTGTCTCTGCCCATAATTACAGCTTTGTGCCTCAGCTGGCCCCTCTCTCCACACCGGGGGGGCGCTGCTCTCCGCTGTCGTCCTGACCACCTCCCCCCCGCCGCCTGCCTGAGAGGTAAACACGGTGGGGGGGGGGGGAGGGGGGGTGAGGTTGGGGGTCCAACGCTGTGGCTTCCATGCCCTCCCCTTGCGTCCCCAGGTCTGGGAGAGCTGTTAAAACACAGACTGGCAAATTGGATTCGCACATGAAGGATATCCGAGAACAAAAAAAACACACAATTCTGTTTTATGAATGACGTGATTTAGGACCGTGTGTCTCCAGTATATTTTCTGATATATAGCAGCTTGCACACCACAGAGGATATTCCTCCATCCCCCCCCCCCCCCCCCGTGGTGATTGGTGGCCCGGCGGTGTTTCCGTGTCGTCGCGACACGTTGTAGTGTTTGCAGTGACAAATCTAATTCCATTTAGCTTAAGTGGCCGTATCTCAGGGGGCTGATCCCACACATTGAATGTAAATGATCGCGCCGCTATCCGCACGCGTCCGCGTCTTAAAGCCACACGCGTGACACCACGCTCATGGAATAAATCACAATCTATGCGGGCCAATCAGCCAGGGTTTACTCCGCAGTGACAGCCCAGCCATTTATCATAATCACTGGACCGCTACCACCTTTGGACACTTCAGATACCCTTTGGCGCGTGTGTGGTGTGTGTGTGTGTGTGTGGTGTGTGTGTGTGTGTGTGTGTGTGTGTGTGGGACATTGCAATCAGATCTGTAAACGGTAAGCTGTGACAGTTTCGTACAAAACATCTTCCCTGTGGTTCAGTCTCCTCGCTCTCTCCTGCTTGCTCTCTCTCTCACACACACACACACACACACACACCACACACGCACGCACGCACGCACGCACGCACGCACGCACACGCACGCAACGCACGCACGCACACGCACACACACGCACACACACACACACACACACACGCACGCACACACACACTCTCTCAGCCTGTCTGTCTCTCTGAGTGTCCACAATGAATACAGATGCGGCTGTAGTGCTGGGCTGGCTCTGTGTTCCAGTGTTGGAACGAGACCATCACAACCTGCCGCTGGTCCTGCCTGGACTGCAGGGTGTCGTCAGGAGCACCTGAGCAGCTGCTCCGGACACGGAGTTGATCACCAGTTCCCCCAAAACTGGTTTGCTTGCTGCGCGTTGCTAAATGGACGTGTCACTTTACAACCGTGGAACCACCTTATCCCAAAGTCTTTAGTCGGCAATTTAAAATCCCAATACGGACAACTTTTAATGTGTATTACTGAAAATAAAATCAAATGAGACCATTTGAAAAATGACTGTGTCCCAGTGTTATTAATGATTGCAACAAAGCCAAACCCTCCGAGCTCCTTTCGCACAATTCTCAAATTACGATCAATATTTCTATAGGCAATGCAAACCACACTTTGCTCTTAGCACTACAGCTGATCTATTGTTTCAGAACACAGTCTGTGGAAGGTATTGATTGAGGTTCAATTGTATTCAATTGAATAAACACATAAACAAATGTCACCAGTTCTCGAGAGTTGGGACAAAACACGTTTTGTGACGAAGAACTGACGGTGTGTGCGTTGCTGATTAACGAACACGTGTGTTTTTAAACAGATGGAGGTGACATATCAAAAAAACAATAATGGAGAGCAGGGGCCCTTCTC
This sequence comes from Coryphaenoides rupestris, assembly GCA_002895965.2. Taxonomy (NCBI): domain Eukaryota; kingdom Metazoa; phylum Chordata; class Actinopteri; order Gadiformes; family Macrouridae; genus Coryphaenoides; species Coryphaenoides rupestris. The sequence goes on along the minus strand of PIJE02000047.1, from coordinate 1,008,356 downwards.
CTCCTCTCCTTGCCCTCCTTTCCCTGGTCTTCATCTACCTCTCCTACACCACTTCCTGCTCTCCTCTTCCTCATCAACCTCGTCTCCTCTTCCTCTCCTCCAGGTCCTCTGTCTCCACCTCTTACCCGGTCCTCTGGTGCCTTTCCGGTGTGGATCCCGTGACGAACTGGAAAGATAAATCAAAAGTGTCAGAGAGATGACAATTCAAATTACTGTGTCAGTTGTTCATTTACTTGGGTTCTTCGTTCATTGATTTTCTTTTTTTAATAGTGGCATGTGTGTGTGTGTGTGTGATGTGTGTGTGTGTGTGTTGTGTGTTTGTGTGTGTGTGTGTGTGTGTGTGTTGTGTGTGTGTGTGTGTGTGTGTGTGTGTGTGTGGTCGTGTGTTGTGTGTCGTGGTTGTGTCGTATCATAAGGGAGAGATGGTTACGTGTGATATGGTTCCAGCTTGTGACCAGAGGAAGATTTTACATTGTTTGTCTTAAAAATTCCAAAAATTTCTCTAAATATCCAAAAAGATGTCAACTTACCAGACATGTTGTGGTCGTGTGCATTCCAGCACGGGAGGGAGATTGAGAAGGGTCTCAGGGTGGGATATAGCTGACCATGCTATACTGATGCTATCTGCATGCTAATCTTTGATCGCTATCTGAATGCTATCTTGATTGCTCATACTTGATGCCTATCTGACTGCTATTTCCCTGATTTAAATGGCGGTTATATTGAAAAATCTGACGGAGTTGACAGAAAACTGAGGACACAACTTTTGATAGGCAGATTTTTACGGGAAATTATTGTTTGACGTTCACTTAATGCATTGTTTTATATATTTATAACACTTCTTTTTTTATTTGATATATATGTATTCACAATTGTAGAGGTTTTTTTTTTGTTTTTTTGGGCTGGTCAATATTGGTGACCTCTTGCTGAGGACAAGTACAATAACATGGACCTTTCTTACCACAGACACATTTAAACACATTTCCCCAAAAAAGATAAAAATATGTGCTAAAAAATAACATAGGTATACACAGTTCCTTTAAGATTAACTTTGTAAGTATGTAAATCATACTTACAAATTTCTTGATTTTTTATATAAATTAGACTTTTCTATGTAGGACATGTTTTGTCCCAACTCTCAAGAATCAGTAATGTATTCATTTATTTATACATGAGCTACATGGGCAACAACAGATGAGCTGGCATATATAACGCTGATGTACGGATGTCTATAAGATATTCAATTTGATATTTTCATTTGCTGTGTGGAATTCCTTGCAAAGACAAATGGACTTGGCAACTAAATCTAATGCTAATACTGAATGTGATTGTGGATTGCAAATGCGCCGTTTCACAAACAGACGTTAAACATATTTATTTGTTCTTGATTACAATTCTACAAGTGGAACTAATGTGTACACGGACGATGAATCATAATGTAATGTATTATATTATTATTATATATGTATTATATTTGCCGTGTGGCTGAGTGTGGCAGCATCTCCTTGGTCCTTCGAGACATTCCCGATATTCCTGTGTTTGTGATCACTCCTGTCCTCCTCCATTGTTGTGCATAAAAGTGACTCCCTGCCCAAAATTGTGGTGCGTTCCATCTGTACTCGGAAGTCGGAATTTCTGAGTTCAAAGTCAGAAGTTTCCGCAGGAACGCGCGCTGAAGTCGGACTTCCAGCTCGGAAAGTCGGACGAATCGCACAACCCCGACTTAGAAATCCAAGATGGCTGCTCCACGCTCCACGTCAGTGAAAGCTGTATTATATGCTCTTTGTAGCTCTTCTGTCTATTTGTGTCTCATAAAATCAGTCGTACACACAGAACTTTCCAACTTCTACCTGTGGACATGCGGTCCACAGGTAGATGTTTGTATGCGCAAAATGCCGTTATTCAATTAAATTCAATTCAATTTTATTTGTATAGCCCTTAATCACAATACAGTCTCGAAGGGCTTTACAGGACAGATTATTATGGGCCAAGTGATTTATCGACTGGTAAAACAACGCGTCCATCTTGGTTTTCCGACTTTTTAACTGGAACGCAGTCAGGCTCGAGTGAGAGATTATTCCCAGTTCTGACTTGAACGCACCATTGATTCATGTCCACGGGCATGCCTGTTATACCTGTTATAGCTGTATCACCCAGTTTATAAACGTCTACTGGTGCTACCCTAACCCCAAACCTAACCACAACCCTAACCCAACCCTAATCCGAACCATAACCCTAACCCCAACCCTAATCCGAACCATAACCCCAACCATAACACTCACCCCAGCCCTAACACTAACCCCAGCCCTAACCCTGACCCTAATCCTACACCTAACCCTAAACATAACCCTAACCCTAACCCTAACACTAACCCTAATCCTAACCCTAGTGTTGCTCCTCGTGTCTCATGAAAGAGGTCACCTGGGTCATCCATCTCCATGAGGAGCGGCCACAGCACATGGCGGGGCTCGGGGAAGAGCTCCCGCCTCGTGGGACGCGTGATCGGCGGCACCCGACTTCTTCACCCTCCTGTCTTCTCCCACAACAACAACAACAACAACAACAACAACAACCACATGAATGGGTGAATGTCAGGCAACTGTCGCGCTATATCCTGTAAATTCAAACCATTTACCATTTTACGTCCTCCGCCGGTCAAGGTGTGCCGAGGGAAATCGTCTTGTTTTCAGATGATTACAGGATTGCTTCGCACACTCTTTGCCGCTGTTGAATGAAACAGAGCTTGTCAGGGATATGTACACAAATAGAAAAGGCTGAGACAATAGGGAGGAATGTCATCAATGTTCTGGATTACAGAAGGATACACTCTGAAGCCAAATAGAGCTCAATACCCCCCACACACAACCCATCTCTGAAGATTGATTTCAAGGAAGCTAGGGATCTCAGCATAACAGTGTTCGGTTCTGCTCACAAATGGGAAGCCCACCAGTGGTGAAAACCCCATGTAAGCATTTCTGTATCTTTGACCTTGTTGGGTAGGAAATGCCTTGTTGGGAAGGAGATGCCTTGTTGGGAAGGAAATGCCTTGTTGGGAAGGCTGCATCAACTGAAAACGAAGATGGTATTTTACCTTAGTTCTTTAAAATAAATGTGTATTGTATTGTTTCATATGCACAGTGTCCATGTTGCCAAAGACCGACAAGCTATCAGGATTGTGTCAAACTGCTCATGTCTGATCTGGGATGTGCGAGAATGTTCACTGCTAGCATGACAGCTCCTAGCCTGGACTGGTATTGCTAATGTGTCATCATTAGTGTTCGTGTGGCCAGATGGAATAATGTGCTCGGTTTGCATTCCTTTGGTAGAAAGCATTGTCGGACATTGAGTTCGTTGAGTTCAACGGGCCCTCAAATTCAGCATGAAGAACTGGACACTAGCTTGTCCCAACAGACCTGTAGGGCCTGGTCCAATAATCCAATAACAGAAACACAAGCCTTTGGTGAAGGGATGAATTTGTTAAATAGACAAAGGCAGTTGGTTACACCCACACTTTGCATTATTGGATTAGTGCGATCCCAATGCCCTTTGATAGTTGGACGGATATAATAATAATAATAATACATTCCAAAAAGCACAACCTGAAGCCTGGAGTCCTTGCCCATCTGATAATGAAAACACATTTCACCTACAGCACCTTACCACAGAAGATTATCAGCTCATAGAATCAAAGAGATGAATATAATGCTGAGCAACGGGCAATTTATCATTTGTTCTGTTGAGTCCCAACAACAGAAACACATTACTGCACGGGGCCGTACGGTCGGCCTCAATGCCGATGATGCAGTTTACAGGCAGATTGTGCATTTCAGTTAATGGCGGCCGGCCTCGCGCTGCCAGCTTATTCATTTTGTCTGCAGAGGTGCGAGTGCATTAGAATCCCTGTGATGTGATTGATATTGGCCGTACGTGTGGGTCAGCACTGCTACTTGTTAATGAAATGAAACGCTCTTGATTGAGGCCATCATTAGCGGCCAGAGGTTAGCGTCTGAGAGTCATATCTCACCAGAGCATCAATATTCTGCGGTCGCACCTCTTCTTTCAAACTGAATCTCTGTCAACCACTCGGTCATTGATTTTTGTATTTTGGCCATTGGCACAAGTCCGATATTGATTGTTGTGACAAACCAATTTAAATGTTCATTAGGGTACAGGAGGATTTGATTGCTCATCTTTAACAATCCCTCCCATTCAAAACAACACCGTGAGGCAATCTGTTTGACATACACAGAATAGAATATGCCAATCCAATATTCTTAATTTCCTTAATCCTTATATATTGTGTTGTAATAATGGTTATTATAGATAATGGCAATACAATGACAATGGTAGAAAATCCATTGGATAAAAATAACAAAAACATAGAATTAAATGCATGAAAAGTGCTATTTCATACTGTACACTGCATCAGCGTAATTATTTGAATGCTAGTTTTGGCATCCAAACCTTTTACCTACCGGCTTGATGTGACCCAGATGGAGAACCGCGGCTCCTACAGTTCCAGGTCATTCATCTTTTCAAATTACAACTACGTTGGAATCCATAGAGAATCACCTCAGTGATGCATACATACAACCCCAGCCCCTAGCAAGCCCCAGCCCTAGACCCCAGAACCCAGTAAACACACATAAAGAAAAGAAAATGGCTTTACATGACGGGGGTCCCGGAGGGACACTGTGGTGGAGGGAGAGTCAATCCTGCATTGATTTCCCTTTTCGCTCCCCAGGGGCCCCACACAGTGTGTTGGTATCACTCTTCAGGGGCCCCGGTGAGGGCTGTACACACTCATACACACACACACGCACACACACTCATACACACACACACACACACCACACACCATACACACACTCATACACACACACACACACACACACACACACACACCACTCATACACACACACACACACACACACACACACACACACAACACACACACACACACACACACACACACACACACACACACACACCACACACACACACACACACACACACACAACACACACACACACACACACACACACACAGGTAGGCCACGAGACGCTGCGCTATGCTCAAGCCTCTCAGTTGTAGATTAAACTCAGATGATTGCAATGTAAAAGTAATCTGGACCTGTTGGAAAGGATTGGTCTCTCGTGTGGCAGTTAAAAACTCATCTGTCTCCACACTCTCCATACGGCTTCACATGGAGAGCTGGACCCACCGCCCCGCCTCCCGCCTCCCGCCTCCCGCCTCCCTCTCTGTAATAACCTTGATGGTGCCGCCCGGGGATCCGCGGAGCCGACTGCATAATCGTCGGCTCAGGCGACCGTAAATCAGCCGAGTGAGCGGGACCGCGCCGGGTATCCGGCTCGCGGCGCGGCGCCCGAGGCAGAACCGCCGGCCGGACCGGGAGTGACTCAGAACTTTCTGCGAGACAATACAACGGTCCAGTAACATAGCCCTCGTCTGAAACGGGAGGCCGGTGATTTGGCGAGAGCCTTAACGTTTCCAATATGTATTTATCCTCCGAGAGATAGCCCCGGTCAAACAGTGTTTTGGTGCAGTTTGGAACAAAGGAAATTACATTTTTCAGGAGTTGTTGTGAAGCGCAGATACTGCCGACACGTCCCACAGTATATCTCAAGCAATAAGTACCAAGGAGCTGTGACCGTCGAAGGCTGCAGTCTCATTAGTTTAAACCAACAAAAACACACGAGCTCCCGGCCTCGCTCTGCTGATAACTCCCTCTGCTGTGAGTCAACATTTCACGGCTGCTCGGCTTCTCACAGACTGTGAAACAAAACTGTTGTCACGTTCCCAACACAAATGAGTGGCGGATCACTGCTGTTTCCCTCCGCGAAGCTAAGCCACCGTGGGATTGCGAGCAGATACAAGCTGCCAATAACAATATGACCGAGGGAGAACTGCAAAGAAGGAGAAAAATCTGCTAAATCGTCTCTAAGAATATGCTCGGTATTCTCTCTGGAATGGGTTCTGTCTGTTGGCAGACAGACAGTGGAGACATTTGGACGTGGAGTCCAGCTATAAACCATGAGGAAGGTTTCCCCCTCCCTACGGGGTGCCAAGAACAACTCAATGTCTCCGGTACTTTAATATATATTCATAGAAACATTCAACTCTTTTAAAAAGTGAATTATTGTGGTTCAGTTAATTAAGAGATCTCAAGCCATTCATCCAAAGCCACTATCAGTGAATACAGTATAGAAGGAATCTCGCTCAAGAACATTTTGGATCAAACCCAGAGCCTTTTCTTTAATGCTTCTTAAATCCAGAATTCATACCCAACTTCAGCATTCTCAATGTGTCTTATGAAGTTAGGCTTCACAAAGAAGAAGAACATGAAACTAGATGGTTGTTTCACATGTTGCCTCTTCAAGTCCTGAGTGGCCCGCTGTTGTCTCAAGTAGTATCCTCAATCATCATCCATAAAGTCTCATTTTCGTTTTTCATAATATGAAAGAAAGCAGTCGATTTTGTCTTTTATAAAAACAACAATATACAATATATAGCTGAAGGTACAGTGAGATTTGAATAGAATAGAGTTGTGAGTCATTTGGATGTCTAAAGCAGGGGTATCAAACCCCGGGTTGGTCCAATCCGGCCCGGGAGGCAATTTTATAAAATGTATTGATTTCTCCTTGATTTCTTCACTTTATCCATAATCACACCATTTTATTTGTAATTCCGAAAAATAATCACTAAGCTGCACAATTTGCAATGTGGAGATGAGGATCATCTGACATGAGGACCTCCAATTGGAGATGTCACTGAGATGCATGAAAGAGACTCTAGCCTTGTGTGTAGTCCCCATTTCAGGAGTTTTATTCAGGAAATAAGAGATTTTAAAGCACAGAGAGAACATCTTCAATCGTATCAAAAGTGTTTTGTTTGTCCAGTCCCGGCTAAGTAGCATTTGGTCTGTTAAGGCCCTCGACCTCCAATGAGTTTGACAGCTCTGGTCTCAAGGATATTGAAATATTGACATCGAAAAGACGTTGAAAATATGTATATTCCAGTTAACAGCCCCTGGAGCGAGAATAATAAGAACATGACGACAATAACATCAATAACAAAACAAGGGGAATACATTTGTTCTGAAGAATTGAGAAAAGAAATCGATATACATTACCTCTATCAGAAGACTCACAGCTCCCTCGCTTTTGCTGCTGAACCCGTCAAATAAATTGGATAAAAATATACTTTCCATCAAGACGAACACTCATATAAAATAAGACAAGTCTAAACTGTGTCCATGAGTTTGGACAGCGTTCAATATTTGTACACAGCGGCCGAACCATGCTAATGAACCAGGCTAATGAACCAGGCTAACGAACCAGGCTAATGAACCAGGCTAATGGTGCATTAGGTCCAACCAGCCTCTCCACAATTTAATATCCTGTAGCTCAGAGGCACGTACATATAACTGATATATGTTCTCTCTCTCTCTCTATATATATATGTATATATATATATATATATATATATACTGGATATACATTCAATGCCATGAAAAATGGACAGACAAAGACACACACACACACACAGACACACACACACACTCATGTAAACCCTTTTAATCACAATCCTCCTCCATGTCCTCCACCTACTGTTTGGCACTAGGGCTGCATAACGTGGAGAGATGTTAATAATCAATCAGATCACAGAATGGACGCTGGACACACAATCACAGGGGAGCGGATCACTCCTCATTAGTAATGACCTCAGGAGTACTGGGGTCGGGGTCATTGTTACACACCAGAGGATTTAACCACCGCGGCCCAAACACTGCACAGTCAGCACGCCAATACAAGAAACACACAATAGGCTAAATGGGGTTTTTTGTATGGAAATGGTTTTTCATGTTTTCATGACCGCTGAATGAAGAAAAAAGTAGAAAGTAATAAAATAAATACCTTCCCGGTGAGACCCAAATGAAATTGAATTTTAGTCATTTAGACGTCTAAAAGACTTTGACAAATGTGTGTACAAGTCAGCGCCCAGAGCAAGAAAATGGCAAAAATTACATCAATAACAAGACAAGGAGAACACATTTGTTGATTAAGAATTGTGAAAAGAGATGGATTTCCCTCAACAGCCCCTCCCTCTCTCTCGCTAATAAACCCGTTGAACTGAAACGGATGTCATTCCCTCCGAGGTCCATCCCTGTTCCAGCCGTTCTTGACTCAAACAATGAGGCTATTTCCACATATTGTCCTTTTTAAACGGGACTCGTGTAACCAGCCTTCAAATTGACCCAAAACGTGGACCAACGCAACTCGTTTTGCGTTTACTTGACAGAGGATTCCGTTATCTTTCCGGTCCAATTTAAGTGCTCATTCTGTTCACACTCGAGTTCCTCCGGGGCCGCAAACCTTCACTGCTTTGTATTACGGTGGTTTTCACTCGGCTCGAGATGGCTGCTGCTACACTTGGCTTCCTGTGGCCTTTGGTTCCATTAAAGTAAAATGGTCAAGATCACATCTGAGAAGCGACGGAGGCGTTGGATGTGTTCCTCGTTCAACATGCGGTCGTGTCTTCCGTCAAACCGCACCTCGTCCACGATAGTCTCGCCGGCGTTACTGGCGGCACGGTTCTGTGACGTCTATTTGGGTTTGTTTGCGAGCGTGCCGCTGCGGTCGGTCTACACTACGGCGAGCCCAGAAGGACAGAACACGACGGCAAAGGGCGAAGCCAACCTTGGGCAGTTTGTGTTCACATTGCTCAGGTTAATGAAGCACAACGAAGCCAAGCACACCCAGGCCACCTCCCGGGGAGAACCTGACGACGCTTCTTTTCTTTCTGAGTTCTTCTGGACGGTTCATATGTGTGCAAAATGCTGACTCATCGCTCTGAGTTGCCAACATTTATATTAACTTTCTATGAATATGACTGGAAGTTCCAAATGTACTTTGTGTACAGTATCCAAGGTTTTTAGAATCTTGAGATTTATTATACAATATATCATATTCACTTAAGCCTCATAAAATCAAACTCCCACTGCTGATTATAATAACAATAATGATATCAGTGGCGTTGCTTTTGTTTTTGTTGTCATGACATTGAATAGAAATAAATCCTAAATGTTCTTCACGCGATGCTAAAGGTAATGTTTCACGGACACCGTGATTGATCCGTCGCGTCGTAAACATTAGATTCATATGGAAGATTTAGGGATTCATTTCCAGAATGGCTCGAAGTAAATCAAACCAGAGGAGTTTGATGTGTCCCCGTGGCCCAGGACACGACACATTGACTATGGCTTTAGCATGTAGAATCTCTTGGTCAAATATTTAAATAACTCTAAAGCCTCCTTTTAGCCAACATTAGATTGTTGGCCGCGCGAGACCACGCATATCTACCGTATAATTAACTAATGAGGTAATCAATATGCTATTACCAAAAAAACCCTTTTCTCTGCATGAAGGGAACGCCATTAAGATTGAGTTTTGTTGTTTGCAAATGATATAATTGTAGTGTATGTGTATGGTCATTCAGTGCCAACCAATAACCCTCTTCACACTAATTTTCACAGCCGGCTGTTGATGATGTTATTGATGGGCAACACAGCAATAAGCAACGGCCTTCCTTCATCCCCAAGCAACGTATCCATACTGCTGCTGATTGAATTGGAGCGTAATTTGCATAATCTTACTTCATTCATCAATATGGACAGACAGGTATGTGGGGACACATGTCCTCATCTCCTTCTAATGACTAATCCATCAGCAAGCAGCACCAGGGAGGGACACAACAGAACAGGTATGTTAATAACACAATGATTCCATAATGAAGGAAAACTGTTTACTGTAAACGCAGACCCCTGAGCGCTACGTCTTAATATAGGACCTGCGCTGTAGAGGAGTGTTTCGCGAAGGGTAATCGTTTTTAATTAAAATCATAACTTTTGGGTTTTGATTTTGGATCGAAGACGTGCATTCATGGCCTCTCGCTGTCGACGGTTTGTTTAAATGGTTGATTAAGTGCAGGAGTTAACCTGCTCCTGGCATTATGTTCATGGATTATTACAAAATAAAGATCTGCAAATTGGCTCATGTATCACATTGACAGAACGGCGGACTCATATTTCTGTTTTTGTTGCCAAATACATTGTTTACTGTAAATGATGTGAATATAATTCCAATCTATCTATTTAGCAAACACCATGATCCATACTAGCAGCACTCACCAGTGTGTGTGTAGGTAGGCTACATGTATAGGGAGGTACAGGTCGATGGAGGATGAACGTCACTGGGATGATTTGAGTGAAATACAACCTCAAAGATTCTCATTGCATTACTGAAAAAAATGAAAAACTATGACGCAAGGCAATGTCAGAATCACATCCAATCATACTTTATGAGGACGCCTCCTTTCTCTCATTCTCTGGCCGTCTATGCATCAGACATCTGCTGTAGATTCACAATGAGAGTAAAGAGAACACGTAGCAAGCAGCCCACTCCCACAGACATGGATGGAAAGTGGGTCACACAGCCAACAGAGATTCATCGCCTGTACCATTCATTGATGTGGAAATAAGTGTTTAACATGAGGCCCGGCCGGCCAAGACCGCACGACCGACCAGCCCCGCTGTGTGGACCCAAACATTACAGTTCTCACTCAGTCTGTGTTTCATTTGAAGGCAAAGCAGTCAGCGTCTGATTGTGATGCAAAGCAATGTGAACGTAACACGAGGCGATGCGCTCGCTATTATTTCTGTGCACTTTTTTTTATTTCCCTTTCTATTACACGTTTTTGAACGGTAACTCATTACCACCGGTACCCACGGAGGAGTTCTCAGCGAGGGCTAATGGGTTGGTGCCACTGGGGAGCCGTGAACACACCAGTTGGAGAGAGGAGGCGCCAGTGGTGGCGTGTTGATGGCATCGACAGACGTGGGCACGGTGGTGGGAATGATAATGAAGTTAGCTTGCTCCGTGGCCCCCCTTTGTCGCGTATAATTGCAAGGTTATATTTTAAAACTAAATAGACTTTTGCTAAACATTTGTTGTGTACAAATCTTACAGCAATATATTACAAAAATTACTTACTTATTACTTACCACTCTCTCTCTTTTGTTTCCATCTGGCTGTAATGTATGTGTTTATCTATATTGCTATTCATATGTCCACATATTGACATATATACATACTCTGTCATATCATTTAAGCTTATGCAAATGGACAATGGACTTTCATTTCCAAAAAAACACCCAATATATTATTCATTGATTCTGCGGCTGGCGTTTAATGATCACAAGCTGCGCTATAGATCATAGTTCATCAATTATGTAATCTCCCGCCGGGGCAGCCTCTGGTGTATAGCGCTGGGGGACAGTCACCCTACACACCACATGCAGCGCAAGGACTCACAACTGGTTTGTTGACTGGGATGTAAGGGCAAGTAGAATACGCTGGCCACTAGCCAGTGGACCACTATAACCAAGCCCTTTATTGCCACACACAGCATGTGAACTATTAACACACACACACACACATAAATAATAATACATTCCCCAATGGTGGGGCTCAAGCAAATGGATGGATCAAGTCATTAGTGGCCTTAATGTTAAGGCCAAACGAGCACAGAGCAGGAAGCCATTTGCTAATTGTCAAGTCATCTCAAGCATTGGGGAAACCAAAGAAGGAAGAGAACGGGAGAAGATCCAACAATGATGGAAAACAAATCCACCCGGAGACCACGGTCAACGCCCCGCACTGACTCGTCATCTCGGGCGAATCTCAACTAAACTTGTGAGCCACTGAACGGCCGAGCCTGTTTTGTGGGCCGTTAGCTTAGCAGCCGAGAAACAGCCCGGGCCCAGGGAATGGAAGAGGTTGTGTGGTGTGTGTGTGTGATCGATCACACACACCACATCTATCTATCTATCTATCTATCTATCTATCTATCTATCTACTATCTCCTCTCTCTCTCTCTCTCTCCATCTCTCTCTCTCACTCTTCTCTCCTCGTCTCTCTCTCTCTCTCTCTCTCTCTCTCCTCTCTCTCTCGTCTCTCTCGCCTCTCTCTCTCTCCTCTCTCTCCATCTCCTCTCTCCTCTCCTCCTCGTCTCTCCTCTCTCTCTCTCTCCTCCCATCTGGTTCTCCTCTCATCTCTCATCTCCTCCCTCATCTCTCTCTCTCTCACCCCGTCTGTTTCTCGTCAGGCTGTCTCTCCGTTCAGTATTGGGGGAGTTTGATTGACAGGCTTTAACTGACGGCTGACATTGACAGAACGCCTAATGGGGAAGTATTGTCATTTCCGTGTTTCCCGGTTAACTTGAATGCACACGCTGGGTGCAGAGAATGGAGACACACCGCTCACGGCACCTTCTTTTCTTGCTGTTTATTCATTCATTGATTTATTCCTGTGTGTTTGTTGGATGAATTGTTTCTAAATGCATTTATTCACATATATAGAGTAATTATGTTATTTTACTGCTTTATTTCATAATTTAATGTATTCATGTAGACCTATCATTTGTTAGTGACATTTTGTTTGTATATTCATGGTTTTATGCAGCAGTCCTTGGCGGTCATCGGGACATAGGATGATAGGATGAGAGAGACATCATGGATGCATAACATTAATCTGAGGTGACGTATATCACGCGGCTGCATTATGATTTCAGAACACGAGAAGACCTTCACCCACCGAGCTCCCTTGTACACCCAAGGACAAACTTTACGAGGGACATGAAAAGATGGTGAAAGGCTTTTAGAGTACATGGGGAAGTTGGGGAAGGTGTCATTGTAAAGAAAGTCAAGATTGGGGGTCAAATAGCGTTTTGAATAATTTTTTTTCCCGGTGTCGTGGTTGCAAGCCAGGCTAATGGTTCAGCAAATCTTCCCATCAGAATACATTGAAAAGGGGAGTTAGTAGGTGCGTAGGTGCGTAGGTAAGGGGAGAGCTTAAGGATCGGGGTCAGAGGTCAGCTAAACCAGCAGTGTTGTGTCTGGTATTATCATTGTGCTGCTGTGTAGCACTTGTAAGTGCTACTATGCCTGCTACTACATGCCACCCATATGTTGGTGTGCTCATTGAAACTTTTATTTTTGTATGTTTTTTGTGCTAGGGTATTAGCGTGCTAGCATTGTAGCATTGGCATGTTAGCATGCCAATGGAAATGTGTGTGTTAACACATTACCCTCCTAGCATGTGTGATACTTAAAGAAATAACAATATATAAAGTGTCAGCGATTCCGTGAGGTTTAAGGTGGACTACACAGGCTCTCATCAGTGGAAACATTCACCACCTGCAGGTGAAAACTTACAGAACCGCAGCTCTCGTGTTTCTACAGTACAAAGTTACACTATTATATCAGATAATATAATATATCTGATCTGTAAGACCGGATCTTTGATTGACATTCCTCTACAGACAGAGAGAGAGAGAGAGAGAGAGAGAGAGAGAGAGAATATATTGTGTGTCATTCTCACAGGAGGTTGGATTTCTTAGCATTGCTGTAGTAACTACCGATGTTATTATATATTATAGGGATATGATTGTAAATATATCAGCTAAACTCAATTGGTTCAAGTTTCAAGTTTCAAGTGTTTTATTGTCACTTCACAATTTACACGTGAGTATAAGCAGTGAGTGAAAAACTTTTTGTGCAAAACGCCCGACAGCCGACAGTAATTATAAAATAATACAAAATAGAAATAGAACTGGTGATCATAATAGCAGCAAATTGGCTCTCTGGGGGGTCCTTTGTTTCTTGTCTTGAGCCACTGGCCCTCAGACTGTGCAAGACAATGTGTCCCGGACACAAAGCACACATATACTCTCGTCTACAAAACCCGCGACGCAACCTCTCCATTTTTTTATGTACTTCAATAAAAAGAAAATCGTTTTTTTCAAGTAGAAATCTATTAATTGAGGTGAGAGAAGGGGTTTCAACTGCAACGTCATTGACATTGTCTTTATGCGTTCCTTAACCGACATTTAGTGAACCTGTTTTATATGGAAGGGAAATCTATGTATTCAAGGGCTGCAGCATTTGGAAGGATATAACAATGTCAAGCTAATATACGACCGCCGCTTGACATCGCCTCCCTGCGCGGGGGGCCGGTCCAGAGTTTGTTTCTTTCTCTCTTTTTATTTTTTTTAAATCCGCCCGGCCCCCCAGTATACCACCTCCTCCTCTAAGCACACGTCCAGGCGCCCACGTGTCCGAACAAAACGTGCCCCAGCAGTGCCACCGTGCGGGGGGCTGAGTTGTGCTCCTCTCGGGGGTTCTGCTGGGTCTCTGCTGCTGCATGTGTTGTACTGCTGCTGTGGTGGTGGTGGTGGTGGTGATGGTGGTGATGGTGGTGATGGTGGTGATTTGGTGATGGTGGTGGTGGTGGTGATGGTGGTGGTGATGGTGGTGGTGATGGTGGTGATGGTGGTGGTGGTGGTGATGGTGGTGGTGGTGATGCGCCTCCTCCCCTCCTCTCCTCCTCCTCCTCTCCTCCTCCTCCCTCCTCCTCTCCTCTCTCCTCCTCCTCCTCTCCTCCTCCTCCTCCTCCTCCTCCTCCGGTGGTGGTGGTGCAACCGTAGAAAGGAACCGTAGAACCCTTCTACAGTTGCACCACCAGCACCCCCACCACCACCATCACCCCCACCACCACCATCACCACCACCACCATTCAGTTAATTAAGAGATCTCAAGCCATTCATCCAAAGCCACTATCAGTGAATACAGTATAGAAGGAATCTCGCTCAAGAACATTTTGGATCAAACCCAGAGCCTTTTCTTTAATGCTTCTTAAATCCAGAATTCATACCCAACTTCAGCATTCTCAATGTGTCTTATGAAGTTAGGCTTCACAAAGAAGAAGAACATGAAACTAGATGGTTGTTTCACATGTTGCCTCTTCAAGTCCCGCTGTTGTCTCAAGTAGTATCCTCAATCATCATCCATAAAGTCTCATTTTCGTTTTTCATAATATGAAAGAAAGCATTGAAAGCATGTCTATTATAAAAACAACAATATACAATATATAGCTGAAGGTACAGTGAGATTTGAATAGAATAGAGTTGTGAGTCATTTGGATGTCTAAAGCTGGGGTATCAAACATGCCCCGGGTTGGTCCAATCCGGCCCGGGAGGCAATTTTATAAAATTAATTGATTTCTCCTTGATTTCTTCACTTTATCCATAATCACACAACATTTTATTTGTAATTCTGAAAAATAATCACTAAGCTGCACAATTTGCAATGTGGAGATGAGGATCATCTGACATGAGGACCTCCAATTGGAGATGTCACTGAGATGCATGAAAGAGACTCTAGCCTTGTGTGTAGTCCCCATTTCAGGAGTTTTATTCAGGAAATAAGAGATTTTAAAGTTGCACAGAGAGCACATCTTCAATCGTATCAAAAGTGTTTTGTTTGTCCAGTCCCGGCTAAGTAGCATTTGGTCTGTTAAGGCCCTCGACCTCCAATGAGTTTGACAGCCCTGGTCTCAAGGATATTGAAATATTGACATCGAAAAGACGTTGAAATATGTATATTCCAGTTAACAGCCCCTGGAGCGAGAATAATAAGAACATGACGACAATAACATCAATAACAAAACAAGGGGAATACATTTGTTCTGAAGAATTGAGAAAAGAAATCGATATACATTACCTCTATCAGAAGACTCACACCTCGCTTTTGCTGCTGAACCCGTCAAATAAATTGGATAAAAATATACTTTCCATCAAGACGAACACTCATATAAAATAAGACAAGTCTAAACTGTGTCCATGAGTTTGGACAGCCTTCAATATTTGTACACAGCGGCTGAACCATGCTAATGAACCAGGCTAATGAACCAGGCTAACGAACCAGGCTAATGAACCAGGCTAATGGTGCATTAGGTCCAACCAGCCTCTCCACAATTTAATATCCTGTAGCTCAGAGGCACGTACATATAACTGATATATGTTCTCTCTCTCTCTCTATATATATATGTATATATATATATATACATATATATATATACTGGATATACATTCAATGCCATGAAAAATGGACAGACAAAGACACACACACACACACAGACACAGACACACACACACACTCATGTAAACCCTTTTAATCACAATCCTCCTCCATGTCCTCCACCTACTGTTTGGCTGCATAACGTGGAGGGATGTTAATAATCAATCAGATCACAGAATGGACGCTGGACACACAATCACAGGGGAGCGGATCACTCCTCATTAGTAATGACCTCAGGAGAACTGGGGTCGGGGTCATTGTTACACACCAGAGGATTTAACCACCGCGGCCCAAACACTGCACAGTCAGCACGCCGATACAAGAAACACACAATAGGCTAAATGGGTTTTTTTGTATGGAAATGGTTTTTCATGTTTTCATGACCGCTGAATGAAGAAAAAACTAGAAAGTAATAAAATAAATACCTTCCCGGTGAGACCCAAATGAAATTGAATTTTAGTCATTTAGACGTCTAAAAGACTTTGACAAATGTGTGTACAAGTCAGCGCCCAGAGCAAGAAAATGGCAAGAATTACATCAATAACAAGACAAGGAGAACACATTTGTTGATTAAGAATTGTGAAAAGAGATGGATATCCCTCAACAGTCCCTCCCTCTCTCTCGCTAATAAACCCGTTGAACTGAAACGGATGTCATTCCCTCCGAGGTCCATCCCTGTTCCAGCCGTTCTTGACTCAAACAATGAGGCTATTTCCACATATTGTCCTTTTTAAACGGGACTCGTGTAACCAGCCTTCAAATTGACCCAAAACGTGGACCAACGCAACTCGTTTTGCGTTTACTTGACAGAGGATTCGGTTATCTTTCCGGTCCAATTTAAGTGCTCATTCTGTTCACACTCGAGTTCCTCCGGGGCCGCAAACCTTCACTGCTTTGTATTACGGTGGTTTTCACTTCAGGCTCGAGATGGCTGCTGCTATACTTGGCTTCCTGTGGCCTTTGGTCGGTTACATTAAAGTCAAATGGTCAAAAGCGACTGAGGCGTTGGATGTGTTCCTCGTTCAACATGCGGTCGTGTCTTCCGTCAAACCGCACCTCGTCCACGATAGTCTCGCCGGCGTTACCGGCGGCGGTGCTGTGACGTCTATTTGGGTTTTTTTGCGGTCCGTCTACACTACGGCCGAGCCCAGAAAGGATAGGAACACGACGGCGAAAGGGCGAAGCCGAAACCGTTGGGCAGCCAAGCACACCGAGGCCACCTCCCGGGGAGGAACCATGACGGACCGCTTCTTTTCTTTCTGAGTTCTTCTGGACGGTTCATATGTGTGCCAAAATGCTGGATCATTGCCTGAGTCGCCAACATTTTATTATTAACTTTCTATGAATATGACTGGAAGTATCCAAATGTACTTTGTGTAGCAGTGGCAAACATTTGCACAGTATCCAAGGGTTTTTAGAATCTTGAGTTTATTATACAATATATCATAGTTCACGTTAAGCCTCATAAAATCAAACTCCCCACTGCTGATGTATAATAACAATAATTGATTATTCAGTGGCGTTGCTTTTGTTTTGGTTGTCATTGACATTGAAGTAGAAATAAATCCTAAATGTTCTTTCACGCGATGCTAAAGGTAATTGTTTCCACGGACACCGTGATTGATCCGTCGCGTTCGTAACCATTAGATTCATATGGAAGATTTAGGGATTCATTTCCAGAATGGCTCGAAGTAAATCAAACCAGAGGAGTTTGATGTGTCCCGTGGCCCAGGACACGACACATTGACTATGGCTTTAGCATGTAGAATCTCTTGGTCAAATATTTAAATAACTCTAAAGCCTCCTTTTAGCCAACATTAGATTGTTGGCCGCTGCGAGACCACGCATATCTACCGTATAATTAACTAATGAGGTAATCAATATGCTATTACCAAAAAAACCCTTTTCTCTGCATGAAGGGAACGCCATTAAGATTGAGTTTTGTTGTTTGCAAATGATATAATTGTAGTGTATGTGTATGGTCATTCATGCCAACCAATAACCCTCTTCACACTAATTTTCACAGCCGGCTGTTGATGATGTTATTGATGGGCAACACAGCAATAAGAAACGGCCTTCCTTCATCCCCAAGCAACGTATCCATACTGCTGCTGATTGAATTGGAGCGTAATTTGCATAATCTTACTTCATTCATCAATATGGACAGACAGGTATGTGGGACACATGTCCTCATCTCCTTCTAATGACTAATCCATCAGCAAGCAGCACCAGGGAGGGACACAACAGAACAGGTATGTTAATAACACAATGATTCCATAATGAAGGAAAACTGTTTACTGTAAACGCAAGACCCCTGAGCGCTACGTCTTAATATAGGACCTGCGCTGTAGAGGAGTGTTTCGCGAAGGGTAATCGTTTTTAATTAAAATCATAACTTTTGGGTTTTGATTTTGGATCGAAGACGTGCATTTCATGGCCTCTCGCTGTCGACGGTTTGTTTAAATGGTTGATTAAGTGCAGGAGTTAACCTGCTCCTGGCATTATGTTCATGGATTATTACAAAATAAAGATCTGCAAATTGGCTCATGTATCACATTGACAGAACGGCGGACTCATATTTCTGTTTTTGTTGCCAAATACATTGTTTAGTGTAAATGATGTGAATATAATTCTATTTTAGCAAACACCATGATCCATACTAGCAGCACTCACGTGTGTGTGTAGGTAGGTACAGTATACAGTACATGTATAGGGAGGTACAGGTCGATGGAGGATGAACGTCACTGGGATGATTTGAGTGAAATACAACCTCAAAGATTCTCATTGCATTACTGAAAAAAATGAAAAACTATGACGCAAGGCAATGTCAGAATCACATCCAATCATACTTTATGAGGACGCCTCCTTTCTCTCAAAGCATTCTCTGGCCGTCTATGCATCAGACATCTGCTGTAGATTCACAATGAGAGTAAAGAGAACACGTAGCAAGCAGCCCACTCCCACAGACATGGATGGAAAGTGGTCACACAGCCAACAGAGATTCATCGCCTGTACCATTCATTGATGTGGAAATAAGTGTTTAACATGAGGCCTGGCCGGCCAAGACCGCACGACCCAACAGCCCCGCTGTGTGGACCCAAACATTACAGTTCTCACTCAGTCTGTGTTTCATTTGAAGGCAAAGCAGTCAGCGTCTGATTGTGATGCAAAGCAATGTGAACGTAACACGAGGCGATGCACTCGCTATTATTTCTGTGCACTTTTTTTATTTCCCTTTCTATTACACGTTTTTGAACGGTAAACTCATTACCACCGGTACCCACGGAGGAGTTCTCAGCGAGGGCTAATGGGTTGGTGGCCACTGGGGAGCCGTGAACACAGCCAGTTGGAGAGAGGAGGCGCCAGTGGTGGCGTGTTGATGGCATCGACAGACGTGGGCACGGTGGTGGGAATGATAATGAAGTTAGCTTGCTCCGTGGCCCCCCTTTGTCGCGTATAATTTGCAAGGTTATATTTTAAAAACTAAATCGACTTTTGCTAAACATTTGTTGTGTACAAATCTTACAGCAATATATTACAAAAATGACTTACTTATTACTTACCACTTTCTCTCTTTGTTTCCATCTGGCTGTATGTATGTGTTTATCTATATTGCTATTCATATGTCCACATATTGACATATATACATACTCTGTCATATCATTTAAGCTTATGCTAATGGAGAATGGACTTTCATTTCCAAAAAAACACCCAATATATTATTCATTGATTCTGCGGGCTGGCGTTTAATGATCACAAGCTGCGCTATAGATCATAGTTCATCAATTATGTAATCTCCCGCCGGGGCAGCCTCTGGTGTATAGCGCTGGGGGACAGTCACCCTACACACCACATGCAGCGCAAGGACTCACAACTGGTTTGTTGACTGGGATGTAAGGGCAAGTAGAATACGCTGGCCACTAGCCAGTGGACCACTATAACCAAGCCCTTTATTGCCACACACAGCATGTGAACTATTAACACACACACACACATAATAATAATACATTCCCAATGGTGGGGCTCAAGCATATGGATGGATCAAGTCATTAGTGGCCTTAATGTAAGAGAGCACAGAGCAGGAAGCCATTTGCTAATTGTCAAGTCATCTCAAGCATTGGGGAAACCAAAGAAGGAAGAGAACGGGAGAAATCCAACAATGATGGAAAACAAATCCACGCCGGAGACCACGGTCAAACGCCCCGCACTGACTCGTCATCTCAGGCGAATCTCAACTAAACTTGTGAGCCACTGAACGGCCGAGCCTGTTTTTGTGGGCCGTTAGCTTAGGCAGCCGAGAAACAGCCGGGGCCCAGGGAATGGAAGAGGTTGTGTGTGTGTGTGTGTGTGTGTGTGTGTGTGTGTGTGTGTGTGTGTGTCTGTGTCTGTGTGTGTGTCTGTGTCTGTGTCTGTGTCTGTGTGTGTGTGGTGTGTGTGTGTCTGTCTGTGTGTGTGTGTGTGTGTTGTGTGGTGTGTGTGTGTGTGTGTGTGTGTGGAGCGCTACCTGCGGCGGCTAGTGCTACATCTCCCCCTTGTGCAGATCACCTTTGCTGCGCTACATGATGAGGTGAGTGAGAGGGGAGCTGACTGTGAATAAAGAATAAAAAATAATTTTAAAAAAAGCCATAATGTCAACACGGCCAACCTGGAGAATAGCAGCAGAGCAACTTTTTGAAAAATTGATGATTGTGGGTCTGGTCTGGTCATCCATCCTGTTCCATAATCTCTCTCTCTCTCTCTCTCGTCTCTCTCTCTCTCTCTCTCTCTCATCTCTCTTCTCTCTCTCTCTCTCCTCTCTCTCTCTCTCTCTCTCTCTCTCTCTCTCTCTCTCTCTCTCTTCTCTCTCTCTCTCCTCTCTCTCTCTCTCTCCTCTCTCTCTCTCTCTCCTCTCTCTCTCTCTCTCTCTCTCTCACCCCTCTGTTTCTCGTCAGGCTGTCTCTCCGTTCAGTATTGGGGGAGTTTGATTGACAGGCTTTAACTGACGGCTGATGTTGACAGAACGCCTATGGGGAAGTATTGTCATTTCCGTGTTTCCCGGTTAACTTGAATGCACACGCTGGGTGCCAGAGAATGGAGACACACCGCTCACGGCACCTTCTTTTCTTGCTGTTTATTCATTCATTGATTTATTCCTGTGGTGTTTGTTGGATGAATTGTTTCTAAATGCATTTATTCACATATATAGAGTAATTATGTTATTTTACTGCTTTATTTCATAATTTAATGTATTCATGTAGACCTATCATTTGTTAGTGACATTTTGTTTGTATATTCATGGTTTTATGCAGCAGTCCTTGGCGGTCATCGGGACATAGGATGATAGGATGGAGAGACATCATGGATGCATAACATTAATCTGAGGTGACGTATATCACGCGGCTGCATTATGATTTCAGAACACGAGAAGACCTTCACCCACCGAGCTCCCTTGTACACCCAAGGACAAACTTTACGAGGGACATGAAAAGATGGTGGAAAGGCTTTTAGAGTACATGGGGAAGTTGGGGAAGGTGTCATTGTAAAGAAAGTCAAGATTGGGGTCAAATAGCGTTTTGAATAATTTTTTTTCCAGTGTCGTGGTTGCAAGCCAGGCCAATGGTTCAGCAAATCTTTCCATCAGAATACATTGAAAAGGGGAGTTAGTAGGTGCGTAGGTAAGTAGGTAAGGGGAGAGCTTAAGGATCGGGGTCAGAGGTCAGCTAAACCAGCAGTGTTGGTGTCTGGTATTATCATTGTGCTGCTGTTGTAGCACTTGTAAGTGCTACTATGCCTGCTAATACATGCCACCCATATGTTGGTGTGCTCATTGAAACTTTTATTTTTGTATGTTTTTGTGCTAGGGTATAGCGTGCTAGCATTGTAGCATTTGGCATGTTAGCATGCCAATGGAAATGTGTGTGTTAACACATTACCTCACTAGCATGTGTGATACTTAAAGAAATAACAATATATAAGTGTCAGCGATTCCGTGAGGTTTAAGGTGGACTAACACAGGCTCTCATTCAGTGGAAACATTCACCACCTGCAGGTGAAAACAACTCCAATTATTATATATTATAGGATATGAATTGTAAATATATCAGCTAAAACTCAATTTGGTTCAAGTTTCAAGTTTTTAATTGTCACTTCAGAATTACACGTGAGTATAGAGCAGTGAGTTGAAAAACTTTTTGTGGCAAAACGCCCGACAGCCGACAGTAATTAGTAAAGGATATCAAGAATAGAATAGAACTCAAAATAGAAATAGAACTGGTGATCATAATAGCAGCAAATTGGCTCTCTGGGGGTCCTTTGTTTCTTGTCTTGAGCCACTGGCCCTTCAGAACTGTACAAGACAATGTGTCCCGGACACAAAGCACACACATACTCTCGTCTACAAAACCCGCGACGCAACCTCTCCCATTTTTTTTTATGTACTTCAATAAAAAGAAAATCGTTTTTTTCAAGTAGAAATCTATTAATTGAGGTGAGAGAAGGGGTTTCAACTGGCAACGTCATTGGACATATGTCTTTATGCGTTCCTTAACCGACATTTAGTGAACCTGTTTTATATGGAAGGGAAATCTATGTATTCAGGGCTGCAGCATTTGGAAGGATATAACAATGTCAAGCTAATATACCGACCGCCGCTTGACATCGCCTCCCCTGCGCGGGGGGCCGGTCCAGAGTTTGTTTCTTTCTCTCTTTTTTATTTTTTTTAAATCCGCCCGGCCCCCAGTATATACCACCTCCTCCTCTAAAAGCACACGTCCAGGCGCCCACGTGTCCGAACAAAACGTGCCCCAGCAGTGCCACCGTGCGGGGGGCCTGAGTTGTGCTCCTCTCGGGGGTTCTGCTGGGTCTCTGCTGCTGGCATGTGTTGTACTGCTTGCTGTGGTGGTGGTGGTGGTGGTGATGGTGGTGATGGTGGTGGTGGTGGTGATGGTGGTGTGGTGGTGGTGATGGTGGTGGTGGTGATGGTGGTGATTTGGTGATGGTGGTGGTGGGTGGTGAATGGTGGTGGTGATGGTGGTGATGGTGGTGGTGATGGTGGTGGTGATGGTGGTGGTGGTGATGGTGGTGGTGGTGATGCTGGTGATGGTGGTGGTGGGGGTGATGGTGGGTGGTGGTGGTGCAACTGTAGAAAGGGTTCTACGGTTTCCTTTCTAACGGTTGCACCACCACCACCGGAGGAGGAGGAGGAGGAGGAGAGGAGGAGGAGGAGGAGGAGGAGGAGGAGGAGGAGGGAGGAGGAGGAGGAGGAGGAGGAGAAGGAGAAGGAGGAGGAGGAGCAGGATGAGGAGGGGAGGAGGAGGAGGTGAAGGAGGAGGGGCAGGCCGGGTAACAGCAGTCGCATCACAGGCTTTATTTCCCCGCAGGCGTCAGATCTCCAGACCTCATTAATTTACACCACCACCCCCCCCACACACCCCCCCTCCTCACCTGCAGTCTCTGAGGTCCTCTAGACTCGGATGAATAGGAAGTAGGGAAAAAGGGGGGGGGGGGGGACTGCCCGGGAACTACTTTTTCTTCTCCCCCTCTCTCTCCCCCTCCCTCCCTCCCTCGGTTGCGGGGGGGGGGGTGTTGGGGGGGAGAGGGGTGTTGTAGGTGGGGGGCGAGGAAAGGTGGGTCTACCTATTATATGTATCAGCATTAATATTGACACTCGGTAGATGTGTGTGTGTGTGTGTGTGTGTGTGTGTGTGTGTGTGTGTGTGTGTGTGTGTGTGTGTGTGTGTGTGTGTGTGTGTGTGTGTGTGTGTGTGTGTGTGTGTGTGTGTGTATGTGTGTGTGTGTGTGTGTGTGTGTGTGTGTATTTGTGTGTGTGTGTGTGTGTGTGTGTGTGTGTGTGTGTGTATGCATGTCTGTGTGTGTGTGTGTGTGTCTTTGTGTGTGTGTGTGTGTGTGTGTGTGTGTGTGTGTGGTCTGTATGTGTGTGTGTGTGTGTTGTGTGTGTGTGTGTGTGTGTGGAGTGTGTGTGTGTGTGTGTGTGTGTGTGTGCGTGTGTGTGTGTGCGTGCGTGCGTGCGTGCGTGTGTGTGTGTGTGTGTGTGTATGTGTCGCATGTGTTGTGCAGGTCTGCTGTGGAGCTGGAACTCTGATGTCATTGTTGTGAGTGTGTGTGACTAGTGAGGAGCAGTTGAAGGGAAAGAGAGTGCTGCAACCCCCCCCCCCTCCCCACGACACACACACACACACACACCACACATATCACACCTACAGCCCTACACACCTACACACATCACACACACACTACACTTTTCAGTCTCTTCAGAGGATTAAACCGTTCCTTCGTCCTTAACCCTATCTCCTCCCCCATCTGGATCCCATCACTCATTTCCACACATTACCACCGCACACGCACACACACACACACGCGCACACACACCAGCCAACAATACACGCACATCTCACAAACCACCCCCCAACAAACCTCGCACATCACACACTACCGCACCCACACACACACACACACACACGAGCGCACTGTCATGCATGGCACCATAAGCATAACTACATAAATATAAACACACGCCAACAGACACACAAATCACATGTCCACTCGTAGCCCCGCCTTCATTCTTTGTGTGTTTGGTGTCAACACAAATGTCATTGACACCTCAGAGGCTGTTTAGTCTGAGCTGGCTCGTAGTCACGTGTGCGTCTCCAGACGGACTCGGAGCTCCGCTGCAGGAACGCATGTTTGCTGACAACCTCTGCATTCTACAGCAGCACCATTTTGCAGCTTTTACGCTTCAACACTGGAGCGTCCAGATGGGAGTGGCACGGGACCAGCAGACCCAGGGCTCCTGCCTCGTGTGTTCGTTGGGAAGGAACACACTGCCCTCTAATGTCCAATCCAATCATGACAACTCTAGTGCAAGAAACACTGCCTAGACGAGGGCCCTGTTAGATTAGTCTTGTTTGCTGAGGAAGTTTCCTTACTGGGTGAATGACCCGGAAGTACCTAAGTGGCGGCCATGAAATCGCTAAACGCTAAGGAAAGGTGCTTCAATGCTTCCTTCCATACCTCCTTTAGCACAGGGTACACAGGACCTGACTTTACGAAAGGAATCCCACAATTCCTTGCAACAGGAACATTTAAGTGACACCATTTGTTCAAGGAAACAACTGATCATCATGTACATGTATGAGCAGACAGGAGCAATCCTTTCTCAATGTGACAAGCATTTTGTTTAACTTTTGGGACTGTTATACTGGTTGGCTATATTGCTTTTTTATGTCAATTTGAATGTTAGTAATTAATTAATATATTTCCTAATCTAAGATGCGCTTTTTGGAGTCCATCTTCGGATGATTGTAGTTCCACCACAGCAGACCACGTCCATAACATGCACCGTTGCATAATGACGGAGTATCTTGTGGAGGCGGATTCTCATAACAGCACAGTTGTCCTTTCCTAGGTCCTTATGAATTATCCTTTCCTAGGTCCTTATGAATTATCCTTTCCATCTTTGCTTGACCTCACGACGGGGTTAAGGTACAGTAGTTGGCTTATTTTATTGACAATTCAAGTGGGGCCGAGTAGAGATGAACAATGAACAATATCATTCATCAGATGCACGTATGCAAGATGTGTTTGATGAATTAGTTGATATATGATTCACATGTATCTGTTGTTTACATGGGTTTGGGTTAATATAGACACAGAGGCAAATTGTTTCACGAGGGAAAAAAAACTGATTATCCCGCTTGGTCATTAGCCAACAATATAAAGTATGGCCATTCGTCATTTTTTGCAAAAGTTTTGCACTTAAAATTGAAAGTTTCTGAATGGTATCAACTGTCATGAGCAGCAGGGAGTGCGCTTGTTTCTGTTCTCAGATGGTTTAACTATATCTTACAGTCTATGGGGTTTAACATGGAGTTTGATGTTGAACAGGCTTTTCTATTGGATGTGACGGTGGGGGGGGTGGTTGCTCACAGAAGCCTCCAATTCTTTTTTTTATCATTTGAAGTTTATTGAAACTTTTTGTGAAGCCTCTACCATCCAATTCTGAACTTTCACTCCTCGCCATTATCTTAGCACTGAGATCAGGGATTCTGGTGCAAACTAAGATTCTCACGGTTGTCTCTTGCTTTGGAAGGTCGCCGGGCTGCTAGCGGTTAGCCATGGTGCTAGCGGTTAGCCATGGTGCTAACCGCTAGCTGGTCTATGATCCATTGTTGATCAATTATGACAATTTCACTTCCCTTAATGAGAGCAACATTCTTAACAGAATTCTTAGAAACAAATGTACTCCCTGTGTTGTTGGTAGTTACTCGGGTTTGAGGAACACCAAAAATCGATTGCGTTTGTGACAGCGGATTGTCTTTGTGGCAGCAAAGTTTAAAAGTGGATTACTTCCTCTTTAAAAATGTTTTTAGTATTACACATCATCTGAAGTAGATGCACTGCGTTGAAGAAGTCTGTCTGCATGGTTTTTAACAGTTAAATATATTTCCCAGCAGTCATAGCGATTGCTGTCAGTTTCAGCTTGTGAAAGTCACATTATGAACCCACTGTCGGTGGAAAAAAACTAAACTAAAAACGGCTTTTGAAGTCACACACACATTCCCACCATTTCTGCTTTTTTAATGAACGCTAGAAAGGAGTGGATATGATATCAAAGTGAAGCGCGGCACAATACACCAAATAAATCCGCTGTGACGCTTTCCATCGGTCTTTGAGGTTTATTTACAACAAGATATTCCAGACTTTTTTTTTTTTTAGAACAACTGTGAATATTTTGGACTTCACATACACGGCATCACACAGCAGAAATACTTGGTACAAAACCACAGGTGTTCCCTATAGCCCCCCATGTCTCTCCACACAGACGCTTGTGTCTCCACTTCAGACCAGCGCTCGTGTCCTGTTTCAAAATGGTTCCACGTTGGAGATTAGAAGAAAGACAGAAAGAAACAAAGAAATGGCACTTTGACAATGTTTAGAATGTGTCCCAAGTAGCGTTCTGTTGCCCAAGTAGAAATGGTCCAACAGACGTCCCCAGTCAATGTGGATACGTACAGTACATAAATACACACATGTACCGATATATACGGAATATTGCGTCTTTTACATAAATGAGGTCTCAAGGTGCCAATGAATCAACTGCAAAAGTTCTGCGGCGTGAGGCGCACATTCGCAACGCCGACCATCGAAGAGAACATTCCTAGATAAATTGCTGATAAATGCAGAAACCCCATCCGACATCAATGGACGGGCGTCCCTCATCACCTCTGAAGCACCAGCATGTTCACTAAGTGACACATTTGCACTGATTTTGTTTTTGTGTTGCTGAGTGTTGGATGAAAGAAAAGAGCTTTTTGAGAAACACGCGTGTACGCCTACACCTGGCTATAGGCTCTGCATGTGTATACCATTATGATACCCTGAGAAGAAAAGAGTTATTGGTTCCTTTGCGATGATTGGCTGAACTGGGATGTATGACGTATGTGTGTGCGTGTTTGTGTGTGTGCGTGTTTGTGTGTAAAGGACATTTAAATCTCTTTCTTCTAACACACTCCTGGCACTCCTGTCATTTAGGTATCATTTGCGTGGGATTTCTCCCAATCTGTTCAGTTTGTTATTGGCACACTTTTTAAAGTAGACGAGTTAAAAAGAAAAAACAGTCACTTGTGTTTTGTATGCTGCCGACCTGTTTCACATCGTTGGAGAAAGAACCAAAGGACATGGAATTAAGAATGCGTGTTGGCAGTGAGTTCTGACATTTCTCAATTCTTTCCAACAGCAACAACAACAGCAACCCAGGCACTGCTTAGAAAATGTTTTTTTCTTTTTTACATTCATGATAATTGGCCCCCTTTTGCTCTCGTATGTACTTACCCCGTCGACTCTGCTATATAGTAGGCGTACGTATGTGTCCTGGATGCTTCCAGAAGAACAGTGAACATCCATAAGAGACAAGTTGACATTTTTAAGATGAAGTCGACCACAGGCATCATCAAAACAAGAACAAAAATGACGGTTCAGGTTGTTAATAAAATGAGATGTACCAAGCAACCAGTCAGTATCTACAAACACAACTCCCAAACATGAGGTCCTTTTTGAATAAAAAATAAAACATTTACGAAAGACCGAGTCACAAATCAAATGTTCTAAGTCATGACTGTTTGTTCCTCTCTAATGAATGCTTGCTGCCAACAAAAACAGAAAAAAGGTTAATAAAGAAAAGACAATGAGAAACGGTTCTCCTATAAAGTCTCACTGTTTCCCTGTAGAAATATAACCCTTTACATCATACAGTATGTCCACGATGAATGACTGCATACCAAGCTACAGGTTTAATGCTTCCTATTTGATCAACAAACAATAAATAACTGGTTTACAGTATAACAATACAAAAATGGTCATTGAAGTCAATCTAATTTTAACTGAGCATACTTTGTGGAACTGAGAGCTTTTGAGAGAACCTGAAAGACCATTAATTTAAAACCAAGACCGGATTCTAGAGGAGCCAATAGACGTCTTCCCTTATACTGAATTATGTGTTGTCGCACCGCCGGATGTCCGACTAAATATTGACAAATGTAACACGCTGGCCTTTTGCACTTTGTACTGTTTCAGTGGAAAGACCGTCAATGGTTAGAGAAGAATATATTCTCTCCATACTGAGTCCATACTGAGATTCTATACGATTTGCCAGCTCTTGCCGACATTTGTGGAAAATACAGAAGCCGAGAATGTAACCCCATCGTCTTTTTATTTAGTTAATATTATTTTTGACTGATATAGAAGATGGTTGATGCAGACACGGGGTGAAGGTTATTCCCAGAAGATTATTAGAAAGTATTACAAATGTGATCAAATGGGTCAAAATATATAAGCACGGTACCTTTAACTTCTACAGTAATCTGACTAAAACTGTACACATTGCCAAAAGGCACAAACCAGCTTGTGATTTAAAAAAAGCACACATTTGGCTTTGTGACTCATTAAGCAGAAATAATAACATGGATTCCTCCTACTTCCAATCGTTAGACATCCACTGATGTCTGCGTCGGCCCCCACAGTCAGCAAGAGGTTGATTTATTCGTTGTATAATTCCTGATGGTAAGATTGTAAAAAAGAGGTACGATAACAATCATGAATGCTGTTATTAAAAGGTACAAAAATTAATTAAAAAAAACATTTGGTGGTGGGGAAAATAAGACTGACAGTTTAAAAGAACAGCGTGACACGTCAAGACCGAACCGCAGATGCATGTTTTGTTTTGGTGACGGACGCAGCTGGTAACATGAATGACTGGATGACCATTATATACCATCACAGAACACCAGTGGTGAAGAAGATGCATGTTTGAGTCATGTTGAACATATTTGCACTGTGATGAATGTGTCCTTCTCAAAATTGTGAATTATTAAAATTTTGGTTCTAACTGTCAGCGATTGCAGTGGTTTTTCCTTTTCACTTTTACTGAGACCCCTAATTGATTCAATTATAGGCTCAGTTATAATTATGTTTACATTGAACCTATCCTTATTTGGCAGGTTTACGTCAAGAGAAGAGTTTGGGTTTTGAGTTTTTTCCTTTTAGAAGCGTTTGCAATTTGCATATGAGATCCCTCAGTATTCCCAGAATATTCAGAAACCATTTTCCCTCCGACTCGAGACGACGATGTTTGAACGACACTCGAGTCAGGCTATGGAAACCATCAGCATGATAACGCGGACCTCTGCTACCTGTGTGATTATCATATGTTGTCATCGTTCACATCAACAGACCAATAGCAATGGAGTTGAGGTATTTGGTGAGTCACCCAACGTCGGTGATTTTGTGTCCTTTCGAAAAAAGTCTAATTTTTTTTGTTTGGTCTTTTCGTTTTTTTTTTACAAATGAATTTGAT
Source organism: Coryphaenoides rupestris (assembly GCA_002895965.2). Taxonomy (NCBI): domain Eukaryota; kingdom Metazoa; phylum Chordata; class Actinopteri; order Gadiformes; family Macrouridae; genus Coryphaenoides; species Coryphaenoides rupestris. Next base: position 978,510 of record PIJE02000047.1, on the reverse strand, counting down.
CCGTTGACAATGATTTTCAACTGGATAAGAGCAAAATGTCCCGGGAGTGCAGTGTCATGCACGGGATGGGCTTTGAGATTTGACAGGAACAAGAATGGGAAAAAAAAAAACCAAACCCGCTGTCACTCAACCAGACAATTGTTTCTGGGAAAAGAGAAATTAGATCCGGAAAACCAAGGTGCTAGTTGCAAAAACCGTAGAACCACACGAATTACTATCTTGTGTCGAGAAATGACGGTAGACGTGTTGATTGACCGTAAGAATGCCACAATACCCGTCCAAACTGCTTGATAACTAATCCACCATTTCAAGCAAACCATATCGTTACAGCTCAATCGGATTGGCGCAGCCAATTATTGTGACGTATTTAACTTCTTACGAGGACTTCTGATTTCTGTCTCTGTTTTGGTTAGAAAATGTACCGCAATCAGAATGAAATAAATATCGGATCTTAGCTTTTCAACGGATTACGGCCCGATCACTTTTTTTTGTCAACACCGGAAGTGGATAAGCGTGCTGGAATATGAATGTAAAATGTTGAAATTGAAGGCCAGCATCGTTTCCTTGTTTTAAAATATTTCATTTAAAATCAGACTGCATTGTGGGTATTGTTACATTCCTAGTAAGAAGCTAGCGTACCTGGAGAACGTTCCACAGACGCTGAATCGCTGAATTCCACCCCACCTGTGTGACCCCACACACAAACGTTGAGGGGAAGTACGCATCCGTTGCTTGAAAAACACAACAGGAACTCTTATCCCCTCCCTCACCCCCCATGATATACTCAGAACAGACACGAGAACCACCACATGTTGGGACGACGAAAATCAAGGATTATCCTTTTTTAAACTGGAGATGAGCGATCTCTGTTTAGAACCTCCTCATGTTCACCCTTCTCCGTTTTGCTAATACTTGGGTTTGTTTGTCTAACACAGAAGTGTGTTCCGTTCGGCAATAGATTATAATGCATATCAATACACAGGAGGAGAGAAATGGGCCATAGACACCTGAGACACACACACGCTCCAACGAGGAAATGTTTACTTGCTTTCGTGTGTGTGTGTGTGTGTGTGTGTGTGTGTGTGTGTGGTGTGTGTGTGTGTGTGTGTGTGTGTGTGTGTGTGTGTGTGTGTCTGTGTGCGTCTGTGTTGCATGCTTTCCATTTGTGAAACCCTGAGATAGCAGGTCGCTTGAGAGAGGCATGGGCCTTTCTGCATTCTGAGATTGTGTGTAACACACACACCACACACACACACACACACACACACACACACACACACACACACAACACACACACACACCACACACCACCACACACCACACACACACACACACCACACACCACACACACACACACACACACACACACACTAAGACCTCGTCCTCTGGGACCACACAATGAGCAGCATTACCACACACTGGCAGCCAGGGACCACCAGAGTCCCCCCCCCCCCTTCTCCCATACACACTATTAGCCTGTGAGAGACCCCCTCCCTCACTCTGACTCCCCTGTATCATTGAACAATGTGTGAGAGAGAGAGGGGAGGGAACAGCTCAAATCAATCCTCTCTCTCTCTCTCTCTCTCTCTCTCTCTCTCTCTCTCTCTCTCTCTCTCTCTCTCTCTTCTCTCTCCTCTCTCTCTCTCTCTCTCTCTCTCCTCTCTCTCTCTCTCTCTCTCTCTCTTCTCTCTCTCCTCTCTCTCTCTCTCTCTCTCTCTCTCTCTCTCTTCTCTCTCTCTCTCTCCCCTCCCCATTTTTCTTCTGCGGGCAGAAAAAATGCCCGGAAAAAAAGGTCAAACTCTCGCTATGCAAGACAATGCAGACCCCATAATACCTCAGGGGGCTAAATATATAATATGTACCGCATATATACACACACACACACACACATATATATATATATGAAACCATGGGTCCAAAGTACCTATAAAAAACCTCAAGAAGAGACAAGAAAATCTGAATAAAGATAGTGCAAAAAATAATCCTCTGGCCTCTTCTCGTCGTGAATGAAAAAAAAGGGACTCAGTCTAGTGTGTGTGTGTGTGTGTGTGTGTTGTGGTGTGTGTGTGTGTGTTGTGTGTGTGTGTGTGTGTGTGTGTGTTGTGTGTGTGTGTGTGGTGTGTGTCCGTCTCCAGTGGTGTGTTGGTCTCCATACACAACCTATGGGCACAGGTAGCTGTGTTCTGTTGAGGTAGAGCGGACCAGGCCGGAGCTGACAAAGGGGGCCGTGGAGAGGGCAGTCCAGACGGGAGGCTCTTGGTCAGGGCCGGTAGGGGGGGCCGGTGTCTCTGGGCCCCGTTCTCCAGGGGCTCCGGCTTCACCGCCGCCGCGGCCGGGGTGACGGTCTTGGGGGCGGGGGGCGGCGGATGGAAGCCGTTGGTCAGCCCCTCGTCCGGACGCAGCTGCTGCACGTCTGCGCGGGGGGAGGACGAGGAGGAGGAGGAGGAGCCCTTTTCCGTCTCCCCGTTGTGATTGGCCACCGACGCATCGGGGGAGGGGGCAGCCGCAGAGCTCCGGGCCAATGGCTGCGTTGCGTGGAGAGGGGCTTCCTGGCCCTCGGCGTGAGGAGCAGGCAGGCTGAGGGGAGAGTACACCTCCTCCTCCCTCTCGTCCTCCTCCTCCTCCTCCTCTTCCTCCTCCTCCTCCTCCTCCTCGTCAGGGGTGATGGTCCCCCGGGCGTCGTCAGACTCCTCCTCCTCTCTCCTCCTGGCTTCCCGTCTCTTCTCCTTGTCTGGCTGCTCCAGCCCCAGGTGGACGATGACCTCGGCCTCCACCGTGTTGCTGCTGCAGACCGACGAGCTCAAGTGATCCTCAGACTCCTGTAAAAATAGCATCAAACTTTACTTGCCCACGAGGGGGACTTTGTTGTGCACTTCAACAGACTCGGAAAAAACAGCAAAGTGCAAACTAGAACATTTGTGTACGCAGTGTACACACAAAGACCCCTAAAACAACAACCGATTAGTGAAATATTAACAGATACAAACAGCCACTGCACACATACTACGTAACAGATATGTGGAGGCCCTGTACATATAATACATAACAGATATACAAACACTCATGCAAAAAAACTCAATGCCACAGTCCATATCAGGGAGGATATTTTGGGTGTCATTGCTAATCTTTAACGTTTGCATTCAAACTATGTATGTACATCACTTGTTTGTGAATGTGTTACACAAATAAATGTGCCAACATATCCCACACACACATGCGCTCTCTCTCTCTCTCTCTCTCTCTCTCTCTCTCTCTCTCTCTCTCTCTCTCTCTCTCTCTCTCTCTCTCATATATATATACACACAGGCCCACAGAATATTGGTTCACCTTGTTGTTTTCAGTGGGTAATATTTTGAGCGCTCCGTTGATGACAATGGGAGAGTCTTCTGTCATGGTGTCTCTGTATCTTGTGATTCTGTTCGCCCAGTTACGACTCACAGAGCCGTTCCATGTGACCTGCATTCAACGGCGGGAACAGTTTGGTGATGGGTCCTTCTGATTGGCTAAAATTGTACCAGGTGATAAAATAGCTGCTGGGATGACAAGCAGACATCACCTGGTACTAATCGTTGCACACTGTATAGCTACTAGATTATTAATATACTTTATATACTATACACTATACTTCTATATAATGTTGTTTCCATAAATATATTTCAATAGAAATGATGTACAATAATATATATCCTGTATTTGTCCTTTATATTTATACTAGTTTGCTTGTGCAAACTAAACATGTTAGCATAGTGGAGCCACTGACAAATAAATTCTTTGAATCTTTAATGATAATTGTGCGAGATCGTTTTTACATTGCTTTCTCTTTCGATTAGAAAATATAAGATAAGATTTATTATTAATCCTCAGATGGGAAATGCGGGTGTCACAGTAGAAAGCAAATTAAAAAGAGATTAAAACAAATCGAATAAGAGTACAAATTAAAATGTACATCTAGGTCATGCTGTTCGTGAGGAGTTATTCTTTAATTCTACTGTGAGAGAGAGAGAGAAAAAAGCGAGGTGTTAATGAACTGCACCCCCCCTGCACTCTGACCTTGGGTTCGGGCGCGAGGTCGTCCCCGGCGAGCGCGGGGTCCAGGCCGGCCATCAGGCCCTGCTCCTCGGAGGCCTCCCGGGGGCCCGGAGGTTCGCCCGCCTCCCGGTGGTCGCCCAGGGGCATCAGGGTCTCCAGCTCGTGGGAGTCGGTGCACTCGGGCTCCGCGGCGGAGGGGGCCGGCCTGCCTCCCCTCCGGCAGCGCGGGGTCACGGTGGCCAGACCCCCCACAGACAGCTCTCTGTCGGACGAGTCAGACGGTAAGAGGAAGACGACACGTTAGACGAGGACACAGAATACAGTCAGTGCGCGTTGTCGTTTGGATTCAAGGATTTTCTTATTGAGATATTAACAGGAAGCATATTTATTTTGCATTCTGATCAACACCTTATTGAAGTATAGTCAACATTAAAATTATAAAACATGAATAACTAATAAACAAACTAATAAAACACTTTGACTTGACTTTAACCCGACTGAAGTATAATCAACATTTTACACCGGTAATAATTCTGCAAACGTAAAGGCGAGGAACCCTGAATGTGATGAATACATTCAATTTGTATATTTTTAATCTGTTTCAGTTCAATGTTAGGCACCAATTGGACAAAAGCACATTCGTTGTTTGCAAAAACGAAGGCAATAAAGCTGATTCAGATTCAGACAGTATTGTACCTCCGGAGGTGCGGGTGGTCCCTACCTGGTCTTGCCGTTGCGGAAGCTGAAACACATGCAGAGCAGGATGCACAGCAGCCCCAGACACACGCCCACGATGATGCCCGTCACCGCGTGGACGTCCAGCTCTGTAGGACCGCAGCACCGCATCACCGCATCACAGGGTTAGCGTGATGGCTTCAGTTCATATCAGCCCCAACACAACAAGACAATGTTGGTTTTAACGTTCTATGAGTTTGCTGGCTGTTTCCCTCATCAGGATGATGGTGATGTTGATGATGATAATTATGAAGATCTGTCGTTTGATTGTTTCCCCTCTGATCTAAACAATGTATCTCAAAAAATGCTGTTAAAATCCTCATCAGCCACATAATAGAAGTAAAATACTTCTACCTCTGCCACTACTAATGCTCCTTCTCCTCCTCTTGGCATTATTGCACACAAATCATGATT
>PIJE02000047.1:963332-968332 GCA_002895965.2 Coryphaenoides rupestris | reverse complement strand
AACTGTGGTGGAACAATAAACTTTTTCGCTGAATCGTCGACTCGTTGAGACATTTGTTTTTTTTAGTTTTTGAAATAGTGACTATCTCAAAACGAACTATCAAGATGCTGAGCGAAAGAATCGAAGTCGGTGTACATTTTTTTTCCAAAACAACCACAAGGTGTTGCAGAGTTGTATATATTGTATATATCGTGTTATTCTTTTTCCGATAAATTTTTCTCAACTCGAAATACAGCCAAAACACCTACAACACACAATTGGCAAAACAGTTCATGTTATGGTCAAAATCACACATTCTTGCAACATATCAACTACTACATTTTTCCAAAATGTAAGAATACTTCATCAATATAGACTAATACTGCCAAAACACTGCAAACATGGCTCAAAATCTAGTAATTCTACCAAAAGCACTAGCACTTCCAGCAAGGACATTTCCTCAATCACAGCACAATGACCTACATAAATAGTACGTGCAGAATGATGATCCGTTTGGCAAATATTGCGTTAAAAAATATAGAATTTTGGTGTTTGAATAAGCGTGTGCAACAAATAAATTCAAGCATCGATTTCATTAAATGCCTTTTTTTGTCTCATCAACACAAATCAGTTTTCTTTCTTCAGTTTCTTTGTCAGGGACAGTGCTTATTAATATACAATACTGTAAAATATGGCATAATTAGCCAGGAAGGCTAGTTTTCATCTGTAGTCCCTGGCCAGGAGTGAAAGTTGGCAGCTAAAATTAAAAAATCTATTAAAATCATGATCATCGTCATGGTGTGGCCCTCAACAGGTCGCTGTTGTGTTAACTCTGTGAAGAGTTGTGCGAAGAACAATGTGTCTTCAGAACGGTTAAAAGCTGTTTAGCCATCGTTATGTAATGTAATGTAATCGTAATGTATTGTAGGTGTGGAGCGCCGGGGCCTGACCTGGTGTGGTAGGAGACGAGCGAGGCGTTGGTGATGCCCGCGGCGCCGCAGCGCACCGTGTAGCCCACGACCCGCACGCTGGCTGAACCGCGGCTTCTCCCAGCGCAGCCAGATGGACGTGGAGCTGTTGGCCGTGGCCTGCAGCGTGCTGGGGGGCAGCGGGGGGGGTTACCCAGCGGCGGCGGGACGCTAGGGCGGCGCCATGGAACGCACAAACACACACACACACACACACACACACACACACACACACACACACACACACACACACACACACACACACACACACACACACACACACACACACACACACACACACACACACACACACACGGAAGACAGGCAGGCAGGCAGACAGACAGACAGACACACACACACACACACATGGAAGACAGACACACACACACGGAGAATGAAGACAGACAGACACACAGACACAACAGACAGACAGATAGACAGACACACACACAACAGACAGACAGGCAGGCAGACAGAGAGACAGACAGACACGCGCGCACGCACACATACACGGAAGACAGACACACACATGGAATGACAGACAGACAGACAGACACACACACACACACGGAAGACAGACAGACAGAGACAGACAGACAGACACACACACAGAAGACGGACAGACAGACAGAGACACACACACACACACATCTTGAAACTGAACACATCAAGGTTTGTTTGCTAGCTACAGTGTGCCGTATGTATATCTTTCTTTACAGTTAAGTAAACTATTTTCAGGCTAAATGTTTTATCATTTTCACAGTATTTCACAGATTTTCTCCATATTTTCATGTACATAAGGGGCATTTGGCAGACGCTTTTGACCAAAGCGACGACTTACAATGAGTACATTTGTCAAAAGAGAGAAAGAAAAAAATACGAAAAAGCAATATGTTTTAATAGAGCAAGATTCATAAATTCACTCATAAATGGTAGCCAGGTTGACCCCCTATCTAAACCCCCTAAATAAAGATAGCTCGGATAAGATGCTACACAATTACAAGTACAATTTTAAGTGCCAAAAGCTTCTAGTAAGTTCTAGTCGGTCTATGAATACACGTCTGCACAGGAACACAGGAAGTGCTCACGTTTGTCTCTGTCCTTCTCCGTCCGTCCCTTCCACGTGGCCGCCGCCCCCTCCGCCTGCTTGCTGTACGCCCAGACCCTCACCTCATACTGCCGGTCAGGAACTACACACACACACCACACACACACACACAAAAACACACACACACACATACACACACACACACACGCACGCACACACAGATGCATGCAGACACACACACACACACACACACAAAAACACACACACACACACACACACACACGCACACACATCAGATACATGCAGACACACATACACAGGCGCAGACACACACACACAAAAACACACACACACGCACACGCATACACAGACACACAATGAGATAGTCCTTCACTAATCCCAGACGGGGAATTTACAAATAGCAGAGTTAGCTAATTAATTTAATTACAGGTAATAAATAAATAATTGTTTTCGCTGTCTGAATATCTTATCTTGCCCACATATTTGTATATTTAACTGTTATTGCACATACGTTAGTTATTTTATCAATCTGTGGTTTTTGTACTGTATCGCTATGCAACCTGGCACAAGAATTTCCTTCGGGATTAATAAAGTTCTATTCTATTCTATTCTATTCTAAAGTGTGGCTACAAAAGTCGCCCAAACAGCTACCAGGGCGCCCACCACCAACGGGACTGAAGCGTATGGTTTGTCGTCACCAGTGGCGTACCTAGACCAGTGAGCAGATGGTGTCTGTTCTTCTTGCGCAGCTTAATGGTGTGGGCTGCTCTGGGCTTATCCCCATTGGCCAGCTCCTCAGCCTCCACCTCCCGATAGGACAGCTTGTAGCCAAAGATCTGCGTGTGATTGGGCGACGGCTGCCACGTGACGTTCAAGGTATTTGACCTCGCTCTCACTTTCAGATCAGTGGGGGAAGACTGGAGACAAAATAGAGAGAGAGAGAGAGAGAGAGAGAGAGAGAGAGAGAGAGAGAGAGAGAGAGAGAGAGAGAGGGAGGGAGAGAGAGAGAGAGAGAGAGAGAGAGAGAGAGAGAGAGGAGAGAGAGAGGGGGGGAGGAGAGAGAGAGAGGGAGAGAGGGAGAGAGAGAGAGAGAGAGGGAGAGAGAGAGAGAGAGAGGGAGAGAGAGAGAGAGAGAGAGAGAGAGAGAGAGAGAGAGAGAGGAGAGAGAGAGAGTGGTGAGAGTGGTGAGTGCTATTTAGTAGTAAGCAGTGACAGAACATTGCACCAGTATGTTTATGGAGGAAGTACAACACAGAGCGGAAAGAAAAAAGAAAGAAAAAAGAAAGAAAAAAGAAAGAAAAAAGAAAGAAGATAAAAATAGAAGAAGAAGCAGCAGGAGAAGGAGAAGAAGAAGAAGAAGATAAAAACATAAAATCAGCTGATGGATGCAGTGACGCGTGTGCGTGGGCAACACACCCAAGGTTGTGCCTTCCAAGGTTGCCTGTGTACTTTAGCGTCGACAGGGATTTGTATACAATGATCTACGTCACACAGAACCGAGTGGTCCGTCTCACCAACTCACCTGCACTTCTACATCATCATCATCATCATCATCACCATCATCATAACAATTCTCAATACACGTATTCAAATGAACGAACGCAGACGGGACTCATTTACATAATGTTTCCCAGCAGACACGGTATACAGTATTGTGCACACTTCACTGCTCTACTGGCCAACCAGAGGCTTCCTTGATTGGAGCCATCCGGTTAATATAAAAGGATTATGTGTGTAATATTCAAACCACTGTTGAATATTACATTGATCTGAGGGTGGCAGACATACGTAACACACAATGGGAGGAATACAATGCGTTTTCCTTGAATGAGGGTGGCAGCACGTGTAAGCTTTGGATGTTTACATACTCAATAGATTTAAGTCACACTGATTTAAGTTTTATATAGACATTTATACTGCATTTAGTATGTGTGTGTACTCTTTTCAACCTGAGCTCTATAACCTGAGCAAAACCAGTGGAGAAAATAGCGGGGAAATTCTGAAGAACGAAGCCCAAAAGGAGGAAACATTCTCATGTATGAGAGAAATGAACGCCGGCCGGGCCGACGCGAATTAACATTGAACGTTGATTCATGGAAAGAGTGCTAAAAGCTGCGCTGAAACTAAACGCAAGGTCATAAACGCGAGGCATCTGCCGCAATACTTTATGGCTATTGGCAGCCATAAAGTACAGGCGGTCATAAAGCACAGGCACTCATATTGAGTCCATATGCATATGAATGTGGCTTAAGTTTGAGAATACACAGCAGCCCCCGTAGGAGGGCCGAATGAACATAAACAGTAAACTGCAGCCATAAACTAAAAGACTTCCAAATCACACATCCTCACACTGACGGAGCGTGGAAGATGTCCCCCCCAACACCCCACCACCGCCCCCTAGTGGCCCGGAGGTGGCGCTTCTCACCCATGCTGTGGTTGTAGTGGGCGAGCGTCTGCTGGTGCGCCCACTCCGAGGGCACCCCGAAGCCGGCCCCGGTACCCGCCGACATCCTCAGCCGGTACGCCCGGTTGGGCTGCAGCTCCCGCAGGGTGAACTGGGTCTCGTTCCCTCCCACCTCCTCGGAGAACACGCGGTCTGCTGGTTCCCGCGCCCACGCACACACACAAGCGGACAGACGAGCCGTGCACGCACACACACACACACACGCGCGCACACACACACGCATGCATAAAACAAAGCAGACACACACACACACACACACGCGCGACACACGCACACACACACACGCATCGCATACAGCACACACACACACACAAAGGACAAAGCACCGAACAAAAGGAAAAAAAAGACCCGACATACAAAAACGACCGCAAAACCCATAGCAATAAGAATCCAGACAACAAGTAACAAACAAAGAACGACACAACCGAACAACGCTGCCAATTGAGATGTGTGTGTTTCGACATTGAATCACCCTCTCATTGTGAAATGTGGTCCAAAATTGATCAGCTTAAATCAAACA
>PIJE02000047.1:912873-963307 GCA_002895965.2 Coryphaenoides rupestris | reverse complement strand
CTGTCTGTCTGGTCTGTCGTTGTCTGTCTGTCGTGTTCTGTCTGTCTGTCTGCATCTGTCTGTCTGTCTGTCTGCGTCTAGTCCTGTCTGTCTGTCTGGGTCTTGTCCTCAGTCTGTCTGTCTGTCTGTCGTCCTCGCGTCTCTCCTGTCTTCGTCTATCTATGTCTCTAATGTCCAGTGTGCTCCTGATCTCTCTGTCTGTCGCTGTCTGTCTCTTGTCTCTTCTTCTCTCTTCTCTCATCTGTCTCTCTCCCTCTGTCTCTCATCCCTCGTCTTGTCTACTCTCTCCTCCTCGTCTCTCTTCAAAAAAAGTGATTAATAATATTTCATGGAAAATAATTATTTCATTTGGATAATTATCTTAATTTCAGTTCCATTTCATCACAATAATATTGAAAAATTGTTTGGTGATAATTTTTTTTTTTTTTTGTTTTTGTTTTTTTTTTTTTTTATTATAAAAAATTTTACTTGAGAGAACTCTCTTCTCGCTCTCTCTCGTCTCTTTTCTTCTTCTCCTCTCTCTCTCGCTAGCAACATATGGTCAACTCGTCATCTCTCCTTCTCTTCGACTCTCCTATTCACATACGGTCCCACATCTCTCTGTCTCTCTCTCTCCATTCTCTCTGTCTCTCTCTTTCTATCTCTCATCTCTCTCTCCTAAGTCCAACAATATTTGTCACTCTTTTCCTGACTCTTGATTCAAGACTCAAAGGGCTTTGGCATGTGTTAATGACGGACATTGAAAAGCTAGATGACTCAAAATAATGAATGCAGCATGAAAATACATTAATGAATTACAGTATAATACAGATATGTTGAATCTGTGTGTCCTGTTGTGCCATTCTATCTGTCTCTTCTCATCTCTCTCTCAACAGTTGTGTCTTTGTCCCTCTCGTGTCCCTGATCAGGACACACTCGCACGCTGCGCCCGACCCGCAGGAGTCCAGAACCTTCGTGCGCGTGGACTCCTCCTCTGTGGTGGTGAACTGGCGCCCCCCTGCTGGAGCCCACGGTAATGATCGTGGGCTACCTCATCCTGTACATGCAGCAGACCTCAGCCAACCCCAGAACATCTGTGGAAACACAACCTCTCCAGGACGGTGGGGATACACACACACACACATATATATATATAGCAGTATATATATATATGCTGCCTCTCTCTGTAACAATGTACTCATCTTTGTAAGTCGCTTTGGGATAAAAGCCGTCTGCCAAACTGCCTAAATGTAAATGTAATATTAAACATAGATGGTAATTATAGTCTAGTCCGAAATAAGACTTCTTCAAAAAGTTATTACAATCATTAACGAATCATTAACAAACATTCTTTCATTTGATTCAAGATCTCAAGAAGTTTAATTTAATCCTTGAATAATTGTATCAAATGAAATAATTCCTTTCATTTGATTAACTTAGAATTCATTTCAGTTCCATTTCATTTGATAATTAACTTAAAAAAAAATACAATTTTTACAAAATTATTTGGTATAATAATGGACAAAAATGTATTCAATCATTGAAGAAGCTCGTCTTTCTCTCTCATGTCTCTCTCATCCTCTGTCCTCTCTCTCTCTTCTGTCTCTCTGTCTCTACTCCTGTTCTCTCTCTCTCTCCTCTCTCTCTCTCTCTCTAGGTGACCATTACCAGTGTGGAGTCAGGGGCCTCTCCAAGCGACACCCGTTACTACTTCCTTCCAAGATGGGCTGCCTTTCCACCAAGATTGGGCGAGGGGGCCCTACTCCCCACCCTGAAGGACGTTGGAACACTCCCCCACTGGCTACGGTGAGGAGCGACCGCCATAGACCAACTTCAATCAATCAATACCACATATACTGTATGTGGCGTTAAGGAGGGGCGGCAGCAGTAAGAGCGTTGATCTGGCAACAGGAAGGTTGCTGGTTCGATCCCTGGGCTCTGCCTTGCTAAGTGTCGAGGTGTCCCTGAGAAAAGAACGCCTACCCTAAACGCTCTGCGTGTTGGTTGTTAACTTGCATGGAGTTACAAAGACACCGCCGACAATAAACAAATATGGAAAGCAACAGAATAATACAAATTTTACAGTTAACTAAATATACAAATATGTGGAATGATAAGATAGAGTTCCGACGGCGAAAACAATTTGGCGATTAATTGAAGGTGTAATATTTATTAGGACATTGACAGTTAATGATTATTGCACATGATGATGAGAGGTAGTGTTATGATCAATATTTATAGACACATGATAATAATAGATAATAATAATAATAATAATAATATGGCACAAATGATAGAGGTATTGCATGGATTTTGGTGAATATTACGTGAATAATATTGCAACGTAATACCTGGAGGAACTTGGCTCATGATGTTGAGAGGTAATATTTGCAGCATTGTATATTGTTGTGTTCATAGTAAAATAGTTTAACAACAATATTGCTACTAACAGGTGGATTACGCCAGTACTAGTAACTGTTGTATTTGGCATACTGTTTAATTACTGGTACTGGTTAATGAATGCCAACCAGGCATTTCAGGCATTTGTGGTGTGTGTGTGATGGATCGCTGTAAGCTGTTGTACACTGCATAGCCCACCACACAACTAGCACATACTTCAAGCATCTATCAAGACTGAGTTCAACAGATATATAGAAAACACTGGCTTAGCAAAATCTCTCTCTATCTCTCCTATATCTATCTGCTCCCTCTCATTGCTGGACTACGACCAAGACCAGAGAAGAGGACGAGACACTATATGTGGTGTGTGCCTTAATTGCACATAGGAGCCTATCTGTTCCTGGAGATGCAAGTCAAGGTGACATTGTTCTGCCTGTACATAAGCACACACACACACACACACACACACACACACTCTCTCTCTCTCTCAGGCGGACGCAGAGTTGCACTGTTGACCATCTCTCTCTTTCTCGCACCATTTCGCATCGCCAAGACACACACACACACCAGCCTCTCTGTTTTACTCCCCGCCAAAAAAAACCTAGCCATGGTCTCGGCATACGTGGCAAATCGGAGGCAGATGTACCGAGCTGGACGAACTGCTCTTTAAATCTAGATCTTTAAGTCTAGAAATCATTTTTTTTTTAATCTCAGGAATCTAATGAAGCCGTCCGGCGAACCCAGTGGCCGTTAATGAGGCCTATTGGCCCTAATTAATGGGCCCAATTAACTAAAGCAGGTTATTGCATCCCAGACCCAGCGCCTGTCACGTGTCTGTTGTCGACAACACACTGAGATTGGCCTGCAGCCGTCACACAGCCTCAAAATGAAGCCATTGTTTGCGTTCCGTGTTCACCCGTGTGTGTTTCCTGCGGAGGCCTATCCAGTGTTTAAGCGAAGAGCCATCGGCCGGCCTGTGTGTCTGCAGGCCTGCGTCACTGGTTCTGGAGCGGTGGGTGGGTTTTGTCTTCCGTCTCTGCATCCCAGATGTGACCCGGGCTGCTCTTTCCAGCCAGCGGCTCTCAGACTGCAGCAGGACCCGAGCGGAGGAGGATGGATGAGGTGCAGCTTCAGGTGGGTTAAGGATTCAGAGGTCTGACCCAGGGAACTGCCCTCGATTGTGATCTTCTTGCTCCCCCTGTTGTAAATCCGGAGACATTACGCCCGTTATTGGGTACCACCCCTTTCATTGAGAGAGGGTCATTACTGTGTTTTCTTTATCTGTCATCTTATGTCGTCGAGGTCTATTTTGCATGCCTTAATGTGTGTGTGACATATTTGTTGTGTAAAATAGGCCAATAACGTAATTATCACCATTATATTTTCTGCCAGTGGCCGTCAATCTATATAACTCCTCCCCCTTCTGCAGAAAGGACAGTTGAGACATCAGACACTGAGAACAATATCAGGTGCAATATGACTTTCCAACATGAGCAATATTCTCAATATCATGTGCAGTAGTACTTTTCATTACCATGGCCAACTTTTCTATTCTAGTTAACTTATTTTTTTCTAACAAAATGTTCCTTAGACAGTGGATATACATGTGTGGAGTATGGAACTGGGTGACTCATGCATTGTCACTAATCGCAGTAAGTTGATTAGATTGGTATTGCATAATGTAGAAATCCTGCATAACAAGTTGGAAAGTTATGGATCGTCCAACATGAACCATGAGCCTGACATTGTCTAATTCTCAAATTAGGTTTAAGAAAACGAATGAGGGAGTCAAGAGGGAGGAAATATGGAACCACATAGATGACTGAATGTTGAATGAATTGCCTAAACATTTAACCTTTCTCTTCTTTATTTAATCAGACTATAGTCTCTCACAGATCCAAGATCTTGTTTCCAACGGAAGCTACCTTGAGAACGGACGATTCACGACGCGAGTGGGAGTGCGAAGGGCGTAGGCGCCAGGCGGACATCGGTTCCCGTATAATGCTTCACTTTCACTCGCACGTCCTTCAAACCGTACCCTTCGATATACAGTATATAAAGTCCCCGGTTATCATCGTTGTTTTTAAGCTTTACCACGTGTGTGTGTGTGTGTGTGTGTGTGTGTATAACCGTGCCGGATGAAGAATAGCGGCGTGGAGGCGATAGCGATAGTGAGGACTCACTGTCAGACAGCGTAGACTCCTCCACGGTGATGCTGAACGGGCCCACGACTCCCACTCCGTTGGACTGCACCGCCAACTCATACAGGGTGAAGGGCTTCAGAGCTCCCAGCAGGATCTCCTGAGCGGAGCTGGAACACACAAGAGAAGTGAGTGTTGTGAGTGTGTTGACGCCGGTGACTCTTAATGCAGAACTATGAGACTCGACGGGAGAGTACAAGAGTAACTAGAGTCACAGAAACTGTGGTGGAACAATAAACTTTTTCGCTGAATCGTCGACTCGTTGAGACATTTGTTTTTTTTAGTTTTTGAAATAGTGACTATCTCAAAACTAACTATCAAGATGCTGAGCGAAAGAATCGAAGTCGGTGTACATTTTCTTTCCAAAACAACCACAAGGTGTTGCAGAGTTGTATATATTGTATATATCGTGTTATTCTTTTTCCGATAAATTTTTCTCAACTCGAAATACAGCCAAAACACCTACAACACACAATTGGCAAAACAGTTCATGTTATGGTCAAAATCACACATTCTTGCAACATATCAACTACTACATTTTTCCAAAATGTAAGAATACTTCATCAATATAGACTAATACTGCCAAAACACTGCAAACATGGCTCAAAATCTAGTAATTCTACCAAAGCACTAGCACTTCCAGCAAGGGCATTTCCTCAATCACAGCACAATGACCTACATAAATAGTACGTGCAGAATGATGATCAGTTTGGCAAATATTGCGTTAAAAATATAGAATTTTGGTGGTTGAATAAGCGTGTGCAACAAATAAATTCAAGCATCGATTTCATTAAATGCCTTTTTTGTCTCATCAACAACAAATCAGTTTTTTTTCTTCAGTTTCTTTGTCAGGGACAGTGCTTATTAATATACAATACTGTAAATATGGCATAATTAGCCAGGAGGCTAGTTTTCATCTGTAGTCCCTGGCCAGGAGTGAAGTTGGCAGCTAAAATTAAAAATCTATTAAAATCATGATCATCGTCATGGTGTGGCCCTCAACAGGTCGCTGTTGTGTTAACTCTGTGAAGAGTTGTGCGAAGACAATGTGTCTTCAGAACGGTTAAAAGCTGTTTAGCCATCGTTATGTAATGTAATGTAATCGTAATGTATTGTAGGTGTGGAGCGCCGGGGCCTGACCTGGTGTGGTAGGAGACGAGCGAGGCGTTGGTGATGCCCGCGGCGCCGCAGCGCACCGTGTAGCCCACGACCCGCACGCTGCTGAACCGCGGCTTCTCCCAGCGCAGCCAGATGGACGTGGAGCTGTTGGCCGTGGCCTGCAGCGTGCTGGGGGGCAGCGGGGGGGGGTTACCCAGCGGCGGCGGGGACGCTAGGGGCGGCGCCATGGGAACGCACAACACACACACACACACACACACACACACACACACACACACACACACACACACACACACACACACACACACACACACACACACACACACACACACACACACACACACACACACACACACACACACAGACACAGAAACACACACACACACACATAAACAGACACACACACATGGAGAATGAAGACAGACAGACACACAGACACAACAGACAGACAGATAGACAGACACACACACAACAGACAGACAGGCAGCAGACGAGAGACAGACAGACACCACAGACACAACACGAAGACGACACACACAAGACAGACAGACAGACAGACAGACACACACACACACGGAAGACAGACAGACAGAGACAGACAGACAGACACACACACACAGAAGACGGACAGACAGACAGAGACACACACACACACACAGACATCTTGAAACTGAACACATCAAGGTTTGTTTGCTAGCTACAGTGTGCCGTATGTATATCTTTCTTTACAGTTAAGTAAACTATTTTCAGGCTAAATGTTTTATCATTTTCACAGTATTTCACAGATTTTCTCCATATTTTCATGTACATAAGGGGCATTTGGCAGACGCTTTTGACCAAAGCGACGACTTACAATGAGTACATTTGTCAAAAGAGAGAAAGAAAAAAATCCGAAAAAGCAATATGTTTTAATAGAGCAAGATTCATAAATTCACTCATAAATGGTAGCCAGGTTGACCCCCTATCTAAACCCCCTAAATAAAGATAGCTCGGATAAGATGCTACACAATACAAGTACAATTTTAAGTGCCAAAAAGCTTCTAGTAAGTTCTAGTCGGTCTATGAATACACGTCTGCACAGGAACACAGGAAGTGCTCACGTTTGTCTCTGTCCTTCTCCGTCCGTCCCTTCCACGTGGCCGCCGCCCCCTCCGCCTGCTTGCTGTACGCCCAGACCCTCACCTCATACTGCCGGTCAGGAACTACACACACACACACACACACACACACACAAAAACACACACACACACATACAGACACACATACACAGCCACACACACACACACACAGACACACACACACACACACACACACACACACACACACACACACACACACACACACACATAAACACACACACATACACACACACACACACACAGAAACACACACACACACACACGCACACACACACACACAAGGCACGCACTTCACTAATCCAGACGGGGAATTACAAATAGCAGATAGCTAATTATTTAATTACATAATAATAAATATGCATTGCTTTCGCTGTCGTGAATATCTTATCTTGCCCACATATTTGTATATTTAACTGTAATTTGCATATACGTTAGTTATTTTATCAATCTGTGGTTTTTGTACTGTATCGCTATGCAACCTGGCACAAGAATTTCCTTCGGGATTAATAAAGTTCTATTCTATTCTATTCTATTCTAAAGTGTGGCTACAAAAGTCGCCCAAACAGCTACCAGGGCGCCCACCACCAACGGGACTGAAGCGTATGGTTTGTCGTCACCAGTGGCGTACCTAGACCAGTGAGCAGATGGTGTCTGTTCTTCTTGCGCAGCTTAATGGTGTGGGCTGCTCTGGGCTTATCCCCATTGGCCAGCTCCTCAGCCTCCACCTCCCGATAGGACAGCTTGTAGCCAAAGATCTGCGTGTGATTGGGCGACGGCTGCCACGTGACATTCAAGGTATTTGACCTCGCTCTCACTTTCAGATCAGTGGGGGTAAAGATCACTGGGAGACAAAAAGAGAGAGAGAGAGAGAGAGAGAGAGAGAGAGAGAGAGAGAGAGAGAGAGAGAGAGAGAGGAGAGGGAGAGAGAGAGAGAGAGAGAGAGAGAGAGAGAGAGAGAGGGGAGGGAGAGAGAGAGAGAGAGGGAGAGAGAGAGAGAACGAAGAGAAGAAATAGAGCAGGCCAACATTGCCTGCAAGACCTCACACAAAAATTGTCCAATGTTTAAATGCATTTAGTTTGTATTTAGTAGTAAGCAGTGACAGAACATTGCACCAGTATGTTTATGGAGGAAGTACAACACAGAGCCGGAAAGAAAAGAAAGAAAAAAGAAGAAAAAAGAAAAGAAGATAAAAATAGAAGAAGAAGCAGCAGGAGAAGGAGAAGAAGAAGAAGAAGATAAAAACATAAAATCAGCTGATGGGATGCAGTGACGCGTGTGCGTGCGGCAACACACCCAAGGTTGTGCCTTCCAAGGTTGCCTGTGTACTTTAGCGTCGACAGGGATTTTGTATTACAATGATCTACGTCACACAGAACCGAGTGGTCCGTCTCACCAACTCACCTGCACTTCTACATCATCATCATCATCATCATCACCATCATCATAACAATTCTCAATACACGTATTCAAATGAACGAACGCAGACGGGACTCATTTACATAATGTTTCCCAGCAGACACGGTATACCAGTATTGTGCACACTTCACTGCTCTACTGGCCAACCAGAGGCTTCCTTGATTGGAGCCATCCGGTTAATATAAGAGGATTATGTGTGTAATATTCAAACCACTGTTGAATATTACATTGATCTGAGGGTGGCAGACATACGTAACACACAATGGGAGGAATACCAATGCGTTTTCCTTGAATGAGGGTGCAGCACGTGTAAGCTTTGGATGTTTACATACTCAATAGATTTAAGTCACACTGATTTAAGTTTTATATAGACATTTATACTGCATTTAGTATGTGTGTGTACTCTTTTCAACCTGAGCTCTATAACCTGAGCAAAACCAGTGGAGAAAAATAGCGGGGAAATTCTGAAGAACGAAGCCCAAAAGGAGGAAACATTCTCATGTATGAGAGAAATGAACGCCGGCCGGGGCCGACGCGAATTAACATTGAACGTTGATTCATGGAAAGAGTGCTAAAAGCTGCGCTGAAACTAAACGCAAGGTCATAAACGCGAGGCATCTGCCGCAATACTTTATGGCTATTGGCAGCCATAAAGTACAGGCGGTCATAAAGCACAGGCACTCATATTGAGTCCATATGCATATGAATGTGGCTTAAGTTTGAGAATACACAGCAGCCCCCCGTAGGAGGGCCGAATGAACATAAACAGTAAACTGCAGCCATAAACTAAAAGACTTCCAAATCACACATCCTCACACTGACGGAGCGTGGAAGATGTCCCCCCCAACACCCCACCACCGCCCCCTAGTGGCCCGGAGGTGGCGCTTCTCACCCATGGCTGTGGTTGTAGTGGGCGAGCGTCTGCTGGTGCGCCCACTCCGAGGGCACCCCGAAGCCGGCCCCGGTACCCGCCGACATCCTCAGCCGGTACGCCCGGTTGGGCTGCAGCTCCCGCAGGGTGAACTGGGTCTCGTTCCCTCCCACCTCCTCGGAGAACACGCGGTCTGCTGGTTCCCGCGCCCACGCACACACACAAGCGGACAGACGAGCCGTGCACAGCCACACACACACACACACGCGCGCCACACACACACGCATGCATAAAACAAAGCAGACACACACACACACCGAACAAAAGACAGCTGCCATTGAGATGTGTGTGTTCTCGACTGCAATCACCCTCATCATTGTGAATGTGTCCAAACATTGATAGCTAATCAAACAATCTGGGCCAGACAATATATGAAGAGAGAGAAGGAGAGAGAGAGAGAGAGAGAGAGAGAGAGAGAGTGACAGAGAGAGAGAGAGAGAGAGAGAGAGAGAGAAAGAGAGAGAGAGAGAGAGACAGGTAGAACATTCATCGACCCGAGCTGTATTGCATGGGCCGCACTTGAGCGAGAAGGTCAATGATACCGCAATATGTGGCGATAATGGGCTCACATAATAGACTCGTATGGTGATCGGCCCGGCAGTGTCCTCAAAGCGCCTGGTCAGAGAGGGGCCCGTACTACGAAGCTGAGGGATTTGAGGGCAGCGGGGTCACCTCAGGGTCACGTCACGACGGTCGTTCACATTTTAACTGGCGTACGGCCCATCGACCACGACCACGACCACACGTCACCTGCTCTGGAGCGGGCTTTGTTCAAGATAACAGATCAACACTTAGAAAAGCACTGACCATTACCAATCGGTTCTCTAGGAAAAATTGCATCAACGCCATTCTGACAAGAACCTGTGGACCTCGGTGCTTGAATAGTGAGAGGGTCTCTCGAAGGGCAAGAGTTTTATAGAGCCCGACAAAAGCCTTGCCTTTCCCCGACGAGTATCTTTATGAAAGATACGGATTCTCAGTGGATTGAATGGCTTATCTTCCTCTGCTTCTCCAGCCACATGTTGCCAGTGCAGCAAGTCAAAGTTTAAATGGCGGTGGTGTGAATATAATTACAACCTATGTCAAATAACATACACATTCACACGTCGTCACATTTTCGCCAGCTTTCCTTTCCTGGATACTATTTTTTCGTATTCTTCTCAGTTATTTCACATTATATTATTATTATATTATATTATTTATCCATCTTGGGCAAAATATGTGGCTTTGGTAGACTTGTCCATGTTTGTTGATGCTGCATATCCCTGACTTCAGTTGTTAGGCTCAGTACAAGCCAGCTAAGGGATAGATATCTTTGGGTTGCTCAACTTGCTTCGTAGTATCGGCCCCCTGGTCCAGCCTCTCCGTCAACAACAACAACAACAACAACAACAACACGCGTGTGTGTGTGAAGGTTGGGTTTGGTTCCCCCGGGTCAGAAAAAGCAAGAAGTGTGTGTGTGTGTACCCTGGTCCACGGTGCTGTACTCGATGCGGTAGCGGGTCACAGCGCCCCTGCTCTGCAGCGAGGACAGCGGGTGCCACGTCAGCCGGATGTCCGTCGGGGAGATGCTGGCGATGGACAACTGGGGGGCTGTGCTGGGAACTGGAGGAGGGGAGGGGAGGGGACGGCGGGACATTTGAGATGAACCAGAGAGACAACACTATAGAGAGACACGTGTAAGCAGCCCTATACAGAGTTACACAGAGAGCAATAAGCATGTCTATATGGCAATACATATATGGACTATAGTCAACTATAGGGACAGCTATAGGGACACCTATAGGGACAACTATATGGACAACGATATGGACAGCTATAAGGTCAACTATATGGACAGCTGTAGGGACAAATATGGACAACGATACAGACAGCTATAGGGACAACTACATTTTATAGGGACAGCTATATGGACAGCTACAGGGACAGCTCTATGGACAGCTAAATGGACAGCTCTGTGGACAACTACAGGGACAACTACAGGGACAGCTATAGGGACAGCTAGAGGGACAGCTATAGGGACAACAATAGGGACATCTATAGGGACAGCTCTATGGACAACTACAGAGACAGCTATAGGGACAACTATAAGGACAGCTATATGGACAACTTTATGGACATCTATAGGGACAGCTACAGGGACAACTATGGGGACAGCTCTATGGAATCCTCGATGGACAACTACAGAGACAGTTATAGGGACAACTATAAGGACAAATATATGGATAGCTACAGGGACAACTATATCTCTATATGGAGCTCACCGTCCTCGAGCATCTTGACGGTCATGGAGTTGGAGGGGCTGCTGGCCCCCAGCAGGGAGTAGGCCACCATGTAGAAGGTGTACTCGGTGTGGGGCAGCAGCTCCTTCACCTGGTACTCCACCGTGCTCTTGCTCACCACAAACTGGTACTCCACGTTATACGAGCCTGGGGGGGGGAACGGGGGAAGACGGCGTTTTACGACTTATTTACGATATATTTACGACCGTTTAGTCCTTTAGCACAGTGTTCCTCAAATGGGGGTCCGTGTACACCAAGGGGTACTTTGAGGGACTGCAGGGGATCCTCGGAACGTGAACAAACAAATTAATATTGTTGCTTTATATAATATTGTTGCATATTGGAACAACTTTAAAGTCATTTCACCTTCAGAAAATGAATGAATACAGCATGAAATAAATCAGAATGGCAACATAGCCATTTGGTAAATATTTCCAATGAGAGCATTTCACTTTCACTTTGAAGGTGTACTTAGTAAAAAATATAGTTTAAGAACCACTGATTGAGCAGATTTTTGAGACTTTTTAGCCTTTCATCCAAAGCCACTTTGGATGAAAGGCTAAATTCAGATGCTTGTTTGTTGAGTAGCAGGGCAGAGCAGCATCAGGGAGCCTCTCTCAGATCATGGATCCGAGAGAGCCTCCGGACAGACAGACAGACACAGACACACAGACAGACAGACAGACAGACAGGTCGCGTGCACTCGGGATCGAACCCGGTGCCTCACCCAGGAGACACACACACGCCCCTGTAGCCACTGCGCCACGGCATGGATTTATTAAATCCATAGACTCTCACGGGCGAGCGATGATTCACTGCCACAGTCCAAATAACGCTCAATCAGTCCACGGGTCAATAATACCGAGACGCTTGGGCGTACACAGACACACACAAACACACAGGACGGCGCCCTCACCCGCCACACACTGGTAGTGCACCGAGTAGCCGATGACCTGGTCGAAGTTGTGCTCGGGCCGCTCCCAGGTGAGCAGCACGGTGGTGCTGGAGTAGGGCACGGCCAGCAGGCGGCGCGGCGAGCTGGGCAGCCCCTCGCGCACGATCACCGTCAGCTTGGCGGTGGCGCAGGCCGTGCCCACGCTGTTGTCGGCGATGCACTGGTAGAAGCCCGTGTCCTCCACGGCCAGCTGGTTGATGAGCAGCACGCCGGGGCTCTGGGTCTTCACGCGGCGGAAGGAGCGGACGGGCTGGCCGTTGCGCAGCCAGTGCAGCGCGGGAGGCGGCTCCCCGGAGCTGTTGCAGATGAAGCGCGCCGTGTTGCCGCGGGACAGGGACACCGCCTCCGGGGGCTGCAGGATCACCGGAGGGGCTGGTCGGGGCGTGAGTTCACTTATTATGTATAGATATTATACATTATATATTGCTGATTTTATTATTACTTCTTGCTTATTTTATATATTTTGTATATATATTTATTGCTTCTTTTTTGTTTTACATTTTCTATATTATTACTTTCTGTTTAATGCTTAATGTTTTGCACCAATTTCACAAAAGCACATTCCTTCTTTGTAAAAGCCAAGGCAATAAAGCTGATTAACTACACTCTACCATGATCATACTGCTGCATAAGTCATACATACCGTAGTGTATGGTTAATTAATTATTATTATTATTTTTTTCAGTTAATTTGATTGTCATTTATCTGGCATTTCTATTTTAGAAAACAAAATGTCTCCTTCAACAAATGTACTCTTTCTAAGTCGCTTTGGATAAAAGTGTCTAAATGTAAATGTACATTTTATTGTTATTCTATTGCGCTCATACACTTTACATTTATTATTCTATGGTTATTCTATTATTAGGATCCTTTTAGGACCAATACATTTGAGAGGACATCATCCATTTGAAGCAAAGGGCAGATCCTCGGTGTCCATGGCCCTTCATGGACTTTTTTCCTCACCTACAGTACATAAGACGCCGTTACCAAAGGCAAGCGGCGACGGTGCCCTCAGTCTTACCAAGTACGTGCAGCTCAGCCGCGGCGATCACAAACTCCCTGGTCTTGGGCTTGTTGGCCCGGCACACGTAGACACCTGCGTGGTGGCGCCTGGTGTCTCTGATGACCAGGTTCGTTGCTACGACGACGAGGTCGGTGGAGATGGGCTTTCCATCTGAGCGAAGAAAAGAAAGGAGAAAAACAAAGGACGATGAGCGGGGCCTGGGAGACCTGATGCTGAAAGGACAACATTTGCGTCGGTCTTCAGAATACCGTTTTGCTTTACATACATTTCAAGTAGCGCCGGGGGGAGAGGATCAGTGAAGCTGTGATCGCTGCATGTGGCCAGCAGGTGGCTCTTTGACGTTTTGGTCTTCTTTTTAAAGGCATGTTATAGATTTGGCGGGAGCCACTTCAAAATAGGTAAAGATTGACCGGTTTTTCAATACCCACTTCTCAAAGTGTGTACCAAAGCACCTTAACTGTCTATAGATATAGAAGCTTTGCGTGCCAATGTAATAAATTCAACAATCAAGTTAACACCACAGATCTCCACTGTTCCAGCAGCCCAACGCTTACCTGACCATTACACCCCGCAGTTAGCAGAACCCAAACAGGGTGAACAGCTGAGGCGGGACATGTCTAATCTCCAAGGTCGTGCTGTCATGATTTAACAACTGCGGCACGTTGACAGAACACACTTGGTGTGATTTGTGGTCAGAGGCTGATGGGGGAGGCGGGGGGGGGAGAGTGACAATGCAGAGAGAGAGAGAGAGAGAGAGAGAGAGAGAGAGAGAGAGAGAGAGAGAGAGAGAGAGAGAGAGAGAGAGAGAGAGAGAGAGAGAGAGAAAGAGCGAGAGAGACAGACATACATACAGACAGAGACAGAGACTGAGACAGAGAGAGACAGACAGATCGAGAATGACAGAGACAGACAGACAGAGACAGACAGACCGACAGACAGACAAAGAGAAACAGACAGACCGCGAGAGCGTGAGACAGACAGAGAGACAGAGAGACAGAGAGACAGACCGACAGACAGACAGAGAAAGAGAAACAGACAGACAGACCGACAGAGAGACAGACAGACAGACAGACAGACAGACAGAGAGACAGAGAGACAGAGAGACAGACAGACCGACAGACAGACAGAGAAAGAGAAACAGACAGACAGACAGAGACAGACAGAGACAGACAGACCGACAGAGAGACAGACAGACAGACAGACAGACAGACAGCTAGAGCGTGAGACAGACAGAGAGACAGACAGACAGAGCGAGGGGGGCTGTCAGCGTTACCTTGTCTACTCCAGGACACCAGCGGCTTGGGCTGGCCTTGTGCCATGCACTCCATCACCGCCGGACGTCCAGCACCACTGTTGCATTCTGGGGCCGCGCCACAATCACAACTTTGCTCAGGGCTTGTGTGGAATCTGTGTGTGTGTGTGTGTGCAAAAACCCAAAAGAAACATTCAGAAACATTCATTCAGACTACAGGCAAGAGGTCATCATTATTGGAGGGGAGTAAGCCGGGCATAGCTTTTTGGCCAAGAAGAAGAAAATCAAGACATGAATGTCCACATATGATCCACTCACAGGTGATGTCAGAGGCTGACTCTAGCCCCGCCCCTGCTGCCCCACCCCTCACCCCAACCCTCCCTCCACCTCCTCCCGCTGGGTACATTATGCTAATGGCCTCTGCTGTGTGACTGATGGAGTCTGTAAACACGTCATAAATTAATCATTGAAATTACATGCGCCACCGGCCGCCGCCACCACCGCCCGCCGCCGCCGCCACCGCCGCCTGCTTTATGCATGAGTCCTTTAAAGTGGGTCAGTCTGTCTCTCTTTGCTTGGGTGTCCACAGCGGGGGCACGTCATGGGGGGGGGGGGGGCAGACAGAGAGATATAGAGACAGAGAGACAGAGAGACAGAGACAGAGAGACAGAGAGATATAGAGACAGAGAGACAGAGAGACAGAGAGAGAAACAGACAGACGGAGAGCGCTATGGGACAGCCCAGAGATGCTCACGTCGATCACAGCTTCCTTCCTCCACACACAGAGTTCTCCAGAGAGAGCGAGAGAGAGACACAGACAGAGAGAGACACACAGAGAGAGAGAGAGAGAGAGAGAGAGAAGAGAGAGAGAGAGAGAGAGAGAGAGAGAGAGAGAGAGAGGTGAACCCTGCCCTCAGCATCATTCTGTCAGAGGCGTTGAGCGTTGATGTGTGTTCTATTCATAGAGCTCTACGGCGGCGCTGAGCAGCAGACTGATGCCACTGGATGTGACATTTACTTTATGTTGCCGATGAGAAAAGTGTCATGGCTGACTGTGTTGATTCGGGGCTTCTGCCGCCGAAAAAACCCAGTTAAAATAAATAAATAGATAGATAGATGGATAAATAAATCTGGATGCTCTCAAACTTCCTTCATGGAAGTGTGGAAATCCATATGAAAAAAATAATCCACACAATAAAAAAAATTCTTTTCACATATTTAATATTATTTTATGTGTGTGTGTGTGTGTGTGTACAAATAATAATAATAATAATAATAATCCCTCACGTAATTACCCATCACCCTACCTGCCCTTTTCTTTTGCATTGTGCCCACACATTAAACCCCACAGAAGCTGGAAAGCTATTTAAAAAAAACCTCTCATCAACTGTCTCCCTGCATGTAGCTGACACTCGCTGAATCGCCTCTTCTTTCTTCATCACCTTAACAGCAGTCCTTTGTGTTGTTTTAGTGCCGTATTTAAGTGGCGCCGTCGCCGAGGCGAGCCGAGACGATGTCATGTAAGGTAGGCATAGTGTGCGCCGCAGCGTCGGACACCACATCTGATTGTGATCGTTCGTTCCCAAAGACTCCA
This sequence comes from Coryphaenoides rupestris, assembly GCA_002895965.2. Classification (NCBI taxonomy): domain Eukaryota; kingdom Metazoa; phylum Chordata; class Actinopteri; order Gadiformes; family Macrouridae; genus Coryphaenoides; species Coryphaenoides rupestris. The sequence goes on along the minus strand of PIJE02000047.1, from coordinate 947,014 downwards.
TAGACTGGATGTTGCTTTTTGTCCACAGGTGTCAGAGAGTTAGACGAAAAAAGGGACATTTCGATACCCTGCACTGATATTTGCAATAGACAATCGTGGAACCTAAATTAAATCGTCAACAGCAATAAATAATATAACGATTGAGTTACTTTAATCTCCAGATCGCTCCTAATGATCTGCTGAAGGCTTAATCCCCTCGAGCTTCGAAGCATGAGCAGGCTGAGCTGCTCGGGCACCGTTATAAAAAGGTGATCTCTTGTTGATGCCGGGCCAATCACAAGCTTCAGACTTCGTAGACGATCACGTTTGTTATATGTGTGCCCCGCCAGTTAGATAGTCAACACCGCACACGCGATACGGACGACAAATGACAAATGATGATTTGTGCGTTGTAGTCGTCCGTGAAACACCAGCCACAGCAACTCCACCCAAGCAATAGACGGGTGTCTCTGGTGTCCGTGTGTCAACGTGTCAACACTTGGCTCATCTTGTCGCTGCTTATTGGAATGAGTCAAGCGGCCGTATTTACACTGACACATTAAACACAGCCAGACTAAAGCTACCTGCAGTGAGGGTGGTGCTACCTGTAGCGAGGGTGGTGCTACCTGTAGCGAGGGTGGTGCTAGCTATTGCGAGGGTGGAGCTACCTGTAGCGAGGGTGGTGCTACCTGTAGCGAGGGAGAGAGAGAGAGAGAGAGAGAGAGAGAGAGAGAGAGAGAGAAAGAGCGAGAGAGACAGACATACATACAGACAGAGACAGAGACTGAGACAGAGAGAGACAGACAGATCGAGAATGACAGAGACAGACAGACAGAGACAGACAGACCGACAGACAGACAAAGAGAAACAGACAGACCGCGAGAGCGTGAGACAGACAGAGAGACAGAGAGACAGACCGACAGACAGACAGAGAAAGAGAAACAGACAGACAGACCGACAGAGAGACAGACAGACAGACAGACAGAGAGACAGAGAGACAGAGAGACAGACAGACCGACAGACAGACAGAGAAAGAGAAACAGACAGACAGACAGAGACAGACAGAGACAGACAGACCGACAGAGAGACAGACAGACAGACAGACAGACAGACAGCTAGAGCGTGAGACAGACAGAGAGACAGACAGACAGAGCGAGGGGGGCTGTCAGCGTTACCTTGTCTACTCCAGGACACCAGCGGCTTGGGCTGGCCTTGTGCCATGCACTCCATCACCGCCGGACGTCCCAGCACCACTGTTGCATTCTGGGGCCGCGCCACAATCACAACTTTGCTCAGGGCTTGTGTGGAATCTGTGTGTGTGTGTGTGTGCAAAAAACCCAAAAAGAAACATTCAGAAACATTCATTCAGACTACAGGCAAGAGGTCATCATTATTGGAGGGGAGTAAGCGGGCATAGCTTTTGGCCAAGAAGAAGAAAATCAAGACATGAATGTCCACATATGATCCACTCACAGGTGATGTCAGAGGCTGACTCTAGCCCCGCCCCTGCTGCCCCACCCCTCACCCCCAACCCTCCCTCCACCTCCTCCGCTGGGTACATTATGCTAATGGCCTCTGCTGTGTGACTGATGGAGTCTGTAAACACGTCATAAATTAATCATTGAAATTACATGCGCCACCGGCCGCCGCCACCACCGCCCGCCGCCGCCGCCACCGCCGCCTGCTTTATGCATGAGTCCTTTAAAGTGGGTCAGTCTGTCTCTCTTTGCTTGGGTGTCCACAGCGGGGGAGTGGGGGGGGGGGGGGCAGACAGAGAGATATAGAGACAGAGAGACAGAGAGACAGAGACAGAGAGACAGAGAGATATAGAGACAGAGAGACAGAGAGACAGAGAGAGAAACAGACAGAGAGAGCGACAGAGACAGAGAAGAGACAGAGAGAGCAGAGAGAGCGAGAGAGAGACACAGACAGAGAGAGAGAGACAGAGAGAGAGAGAGAGAGAGAGAGAGAGAGAGAGAGAGAGAGAGAGAGAGAGAGAGAGAGAGAGGTGAACCCTGCCCTCAGCATCATTCTGTCAGAGGCGTTGAGCGTTGATGTGTGTTCTATTCATAGAGCTCTACGGCGGCGCTGAGCAGCAGACTGATGCCACTGGATGTGACATTTACTTTATGTTGCCGATGAGAAAAGTGTCATGGCTGACTGTGTTGATTCGGGGCTTCTGCCGCCGAAAAAAACCCAGTTAAAATAAATAAATAGATAGATGGATAAATAAATCTGGATGCTCTCAAACTTCCTTCATGGAAGTGTGGAAATCCATATGAAAAAAATAATCCACACAATAAAAAAATTTCTTTTCACATATTTAATATTATTTTATGTGTGTGTGTGTGTGTGTGTACAAATAATAATAATAATAATAATAATCCCTCACGTAATTACCCATCACCCTACCTGCCCTTTTCTTTTGCATTGTGCCCACACATTAAACCCCACAGAAGCTGGAAAGCTATTTAAAAAAAACCTCTCATCAACTGTCTCCCTGCATGTAGCTGACACTCGCTGAATCGCCTCTTCTTTCTTCATCACCTTAACAGCAGTCCTCAAAACAACCAGCTACCAGGTACTTCCACCACCCTCCACCCCGCGCAATCATTGCCTAGCACACCCCCAACCCTCCACGCTCACAACTATACAGGTAAGTCAACACCCAAGGACCATCTCTCCTCCCTGAGAATCTTAGACAACGGGCAGAGTGGTTTCATTATCAAATTGATTCGGTCAGGAAAATCCAGCCACTGAGTTACCTAAACCCTACTCCGTGGGAGGATTAGAGCCAATTTCTTTAGATCTAGATGCTGCTGTTAAGTCATCACTTAATGTGTCAGTGTGGGAATAAAAATATAAACGAGTCGCATAAATGGCACATCTACGAAAAGCTGTGTAGCAGAAGCAAACGTGTCAATATACCGCAAATAAGCACAAGGCCGAAGAACAGCATGTGGCCGGCAGATATGGCAGAAGATCTGTAGACCCTCATTGTTGTGTTGATGGGTCGACGTTATATTCAGTATTTCCTCGTGTTTGCTCCTCATGTACACTTGTGTTGAACGTGTGTGTGTGTGTGTTGGTGTGGTGTGTGTGTGTGTGTGTGTGTGTGATGTGTGTGTGGTGTGTGTGTGGTGTGTGTGTGTGTGTGTGTGTGTGTTGTGTAGGTGTGTGTGTGTGTGTGTGTGTGTGTGTGTCGTGTGTGTGTGTGTGTGTATAGTGTGTGTGTGTGTGTGTGTGTGTGTCAGTGTTGACACGAAGACAATACAGACCGACATACATCATGTGTTCATTGTGTATCGCTAGGGACCGTAAATGGAGGGTTTACAGCGTGGTAAACGGTAAGTCGAGCCTGGACTTTGACTATCTCCTTAATAAAAGTACTCGTATGGGACCCACGCGGGTTGACCAACATACATGAATAGATTGACCCAACGGCTAGCGTCTAACTATAATCTGTATTAGCTTCCGACAGCTTGGATGATGTGTAGGTCACGGCCCGCGAATGACAAAGCTAAACGATCATTACGGCTTTATTGTGGATTATTAGCCAGGGTGTGCAAATGAACACTTGAGCAGCTTGAGTAATGCTTTCCATACTAATAGTTGGACTCGCGATACCTGCAATCGGTAATATCTGTCCAAATAATCAACTTCAAAGGGTATTTGAATGATCGCCCTTGCGATGGCAGGATTCAAGTTTGAGGTAGTGGCTGACTGGTGGATGGATAGTAAGGTAGCTGTGCTTCTAAGGTGTGGTCGTGTCTCGAAGCTCCAGGGATTAAGCCTTCAGCAGATCATTAGGAGCGATCTGGAGATTAAAGTACTCAATCGTTATATTATTTATTGCTGTTGACGATTTAATTTAGGTCCACGATTGTCTATTGGCAAATATCAGTGCAGGGTATCGAAATGTCCCTTTTTTCGACTAACTCTCTGACACCTGTGGACAAAAAGCAACATCCAGTCTATGGAGTCTTTGGGGAACGATCACATCAGATGTGGTGTCCCGACGCTGCGGCGCACGCTATGCTACATACCTTACATGACATCGTCTCGGCTCGCCTCGGCCGACGGCGCCACTTAAATACGGCACTAAAACAACGGACTGCTGTTAAGGTGATACGAGTTGACACTCAGGTCATCAGGCCTCGCCGTCGGCTCGTCTCCATGACATCGTCTCGGCTCGCCTCGGCCGACGGCGCCACTTAAATACGGCACTAAAACAACACAAAGGACTGCTGTTAAGGTGATGAAGAAAGAAGAGGCGATTCAGCGAGTGTCAGCTACATGCAGGGAGACAGTTGATGAGAGATAGGTGACTTAACGGCAAGCCGAGCAGACAGGTGAAATGGTGAGAGGGTGTGTGGTTTTTGTTAAAGGTAGGGCGGTGGTTTGAGCGTGCTGATGGGAGCGGGTTTATATCCCGGTGCGCTCTGGGGCACACGGAATGCGAAAGAAACAGGGCAGGGTAAGGAGGTCTCCCAGGGTGGTGCAGGTACGCAGTCCTCCACAAGGGGTGATGACCCTGGAGACCGTCCTCAGGGCTCCCCCCACCCAGTCCACTCCACTCCACTCCACTCACCGTGGGCCTGGGGAGGCGGGCGGTGGGCACATGACCCACAGTGGTCTTTCTTGACCGCTCCCGTCATTTGCTCCGACTGGCATTTCTCGGCCATGACTGACTCTCTCTCTCTCGTTCTTTAAAGGAGGAGGGACAGTGGGAAGCATGGGGAAAGCATTCTTACTCTGTTATTGTCACAACAAGTCTCATCAGTTCACTCACTTGGAGTGTCAATATTTAGGACACTGGAGTAGAGTGTCCTCCGAACTGGGCTCTTTGTTTACGAGTGCCCCCTTATCGAGCTATTGAGACACATACAATATAACGTACAATACAGTATAACAATGGCCGATCAGTTTGGCGAATGCATGTACCCGGCTAGTACCTACATGCATCCAGTCTAGTGCCACTACAATCAGCCATATATAATAAATAGGTGCCCCCTACTGCACAATACTGTAAATGGCATCAGCACATGAATGGCTCTCGACTAAATGTAGCCTATGTCTGTGATTGTGCAGAATAGAAACAGTATTATGAAACCCAGATGATGGCATGCCTCCAAATCGCAGACTGAAAACTGTATTTGCCCTGCCCTGAAAAATTGGGCTGGCAATGGCATGCTATTTCTTGTTAATGTTGTTAGGCCTATAATACCATTGTATGACTATGAGACACGTTTCTGTTGGAATGCACCAGAACCCTACTACTGGACAATCAGTGTTCACACTAAAACCTCTCGGTGCACGTGCACAACAGCGCCGTGCACCTCACACACCTCAGTACCGCTGCTGGGAGAAAAAGAAAATCATAAGGGGAAACAGGGTGGCCAATGTTTGGGGCCTTTCATCATCCAGGATCAGTAGCAGCAGTACCATCGCTAATAAAATACTGTATAATATATATTACATTTGGTTTGTATTATATATCATGATACTAATTATCTCGTTCCCTATCTGATGGACATTAAAGTGGACACATAATATCAATCTTGATATAATATACTTCTATTTTCTAAATGCCCCCCTGCTAGCTAGATCTGAGTAGACATGGTGCTGACCTTGTCCTGCCCACCACGTCTCACCCACTTATCTCAATCTCTTTTCACACAGGCAACAGCGCCAGCCTTACCCTCCGGTTACCTCCACCACCTTCACCAGTCTGGTTGGTGACTCCTTCCACTTCCAGTCTGACTATAGTCCACCAGCACACTTGCTTCAGCTATTTTTAGTGCAGGTGAACTTGATACTTCTCCCTTGTGACCAGTGGTGTTCAAAATGGTGGCCCATCCAGAGTGTTAAATTGTCTATTGAAAACACCTGAAAGGTTTAACCGATACGGTCAAAGTCAAACTCATAAATTTGATTCTAATTGAATTCAAACTCTTCCAAGTCTTCTGTGACTTGCGCTGCAACATCAGGTAAATATAAATACAATGCAATTCCGGGGTAATTCCGGGGTAATTTAGTGACACCTAGTGAGTCAGCCCGTGATTTGGACTCACACACAGCATACTGTGTACACAAACATACCATTCCACGGCTGCAACACTTAAGGCCTAAGGTGAAAATGCAGGCCAAATATTACACAAGGTCAAAACTAGTCAGAATGTATGGACTGAATGTACAGGGCCGGGTCTTTTCAGGCCTACTTCCTGTCACCATGGTACATATGGAAACTCACAATAGTTGAGTTTAGTTTTAATGACTAGCCTATGTCTACTATTAAATTATATATCTACACTGGAGAGAAAAAAAACAGCAAGAAGAAACAATTTGTACAGCTTCATGTTTAATCCTCACCTAGTCACATTGATTAATGTATTTGTCAACGCAGACCAGGTTTTATGACCATTAAGAACCAAGGTACAACCTAGATGACATTGAAGGAAAGCAGAGTACAGTAGCAGCGTGGCCTAGAGGTGGTGGACCTCCAGGCCTGTGGACTTCGAGCTGCACGATACGTTCAGATAACATCTTCAACTAATGGACTGAGACCTATGGATAATCAGCACATGCATATGGAACCATTTTTTTCAGCGAGGTAGCATTTGGATTGCACGATGTTATTTTCTGATTGTTACTGTCTCTAAAATTAATATTTTGCTGTGTTTTTTTTCCCACAAATAAAGCAACCATCTGGTGATTGCGCAGTGGTCTCGTATCTAAATAGTGTCATTAGATTATCCAGACCATGTCCCAGCCAGCGTTTGCTATTCTCCACATGAAAAAAACAGATGAGTTAACATGCGTTTCACTCTGTTCACTAGGGCGTTATTAAACAAGTGAACATATGCACGACGGCTCTGACATTGCATCGTAACCTATGACACTCTCTCTCTCTGATCTCACACAGCGCTCACTTTTTCTTCTCACACTTCGGGTATCGCGCAAATAACTCAGTGCACGAATGTCGAATGTGTTACGACGTATCGATATTATCGGAGAACATACCGTACTTTTCTTTATGAAGCGGTGATGGGCTCTGTCAATAACGTGCTGTGTCGGGCCACAGTGAAGGAGAAATAGACACACACTGCGCATGCGCAACGAATGGCTGCTGGGGGCGGGGTCGGTAGCTTGCGGTAGCTAACGAGTGAACCTATCCAAATAATTCATCGTTCATCCAATAAATCAAACTGACATTTTGTCAAACGGAATCTTATCATTAACCTTATTTAAAAAAAAAAAATTATTTAAAAAAGCTGAATGCTCTAAATATTGTACGTACATAGGCCTATATGATATATGATTTTTTTATACCCACATTTTTTCCCCTATTTTAATATGAATAGAATAATTATAACATGAAGCGCGATGATATAAATTACTATTACGGTATTATTATAGTTCATATTAAAGCCATTATATAATAGAAGTTCACTTTTAATCACACTAATTTACTACCAGATGGCTATGGGATAACAGCACAGTGTAGCGGGATTAGACTCACATCAGAACAGTAGAATATATATTGTAGAAAAAAGATGACCGGTGCTAAAAATAACTCGCATATCCTACCGTACTGCCAATTATGTCAAAATTCTAATGTTGAATTGTGACATATTATTACCGCAATGTTTATTTTTTCCAAACTTGATTGTATGTGCGCACACTTCTAGAGCAGAAAATGTGCGTTTGTGTGATTAGTAGCAGGCTTTAGCTTCTCGGTTTAGCTCACGTTCACATTCTACATCATCTAACTCTGCGCCCGGATCAGCCGTTTCCATAGTGACGGATCCTGCAGGTGTTGTTGACAGCACTGCGTCATCAGCCTGCGTGCTGCGTGCGCAAACAAACCCCCCAGTTTGGACCGTCTAAAGTTAAAACAGGTAGCACCCTTAACATTATTAATTTAGTTCAGCATAAATTGTCGTTAAAAGCTAAATGCTGTCGATACGGGCTAAAGGATTATGGGTTTTCTTTGTAAGACGCACGCCTATTTGACTGCGTTATGTAACAATCTGTATTCACCAAGCTGTATTTTCCCACTAACATTTTAATTTCCATAGTTGTATGACGTGCGAGGGACTTTCGAAGATATTTGGGCCTATCCCCCCAGACCTATCTCTTTTCCCCGGATACTACAAACGGCCTGCTTCTGGTAAGATATATAAATAGGCTGCCCTAAAACTAAAGTAGTATTGTCATTATTATCATTTACAGTTTGGACCACATCGCCAAGCGATCAATCAATCAATACAAGCCTTTCACTGCGGCATGCATAGCCTACACATGAAACACCTGTGACACTTGCTCCAGCTCGGGGCCGTTTAGAAGGACATTGTAATGGGACTTCGCCGCTGCTCGCCGGGCCGCTGGCCCCAGACCCCGTGCTGCACCCCGAGTGCTACAGCTGCCGTGACCCACCGCGTCGCCCGCAAGTTGGTCCCAACGCCACCCACATCCTGGAGCGGGGACAGAGGGGTGTCGTGGGAGCACTGCTCAAACTAGAGGGTGTCTCCGTCAGCCCAAGCACTCCTAAACAAAGTATGTTCTTCATCTTCCTTGTCACTACTAGTATTAATATTGATTGTCATTTGTGTCTTTTGATTAAATGCATAGTGTCGTGTACATGTGTAAGTGTCTGTCTGTGGGACGGCACACTTAAATTCACACTTAATACGTTTTAATTAATCATTAATTTCCACAGTAATTTATTTGATGCCCCTTCCCTCAGAACAGTTTATGCGCGATTATGGAAAAGAGAACGTAAGGCGACTCAGGGAGATCCAGAGGCGTTGCAAGGAACAGGAGGCTGAGCGTGTGCACTCACAGCCTGTCCCAGTTAAAGCTCTCTGGAGCTCCTCAAAATACCACAACATCCCCTCCAGGGTGATGGCCCAGCTACAGGTATGGTGGTCATCTGTATGGACTTTGGGATTTGATATATAAAATAACAAAGAGTACTTTTTTATGTCTAATCAACTCAACTCCTACACACGCAGGAAGCTGCCACATCTCCAAAGCCACAGTGTCAGACGTTTCTGAGGGCCCACTCTAGCTGTGTGTCTGTCGGACCTGCCGGGATGCATCGCAGCGCCTCAGTGTCTGCTCTGCGATACCCAGACTCTCGGAGCAGCAATGCAGTTGACGAGAACCAACCGGTAAAGTCCCAGAACCCAGAATTGGAGCTTAGATCATTCACACCAAAACATACATAATATCTTAAAGGAGAAGTCATATTGTACCACCAGGTGTGAGCGTGATTAGCCATTCCATGCTCTTTCAAAAACTGATTGGAATGGCCCCACTTGAAATCACAAGTGGGAGTGTCCACCTAGAAGTATGGTGGATAGATCAGCCTACCAGTTGCTACAGTCCACTGGGTAGGCTGGTATATCCAGCATACTTCTAGGTATCTTTCACCTGCCGCCGCTAAGCCACGCCCCCCTTCGTACCACAGGGCCCCTTTAACACGCTTTGCTCTCTTACAGTTAGACGCCCTCATTATACGAGCACTACAGGTTGATTTACCCACGAGCACTACAGGTTGATTTACCCTCCCTACAGGTATCTCCGCCCTCATTATATGTAGCTCCACCCTCACAACAGATAGCTCCACCCTCGCTACAGGTAGCTCCACCCTCGCTACAGGTAGCTCCACCCTCGCTACAAGTAGCACCGGCCTCACGACAGGTATCTTCACCTTCGCTACAGCTAGCACCACCCTCACTACAGGTAGCTCCACCCTCGCTGCAGGTAGCTCCACCCTCGCAATAGCTAGCACCACCCTCACTACAGGTAGCTCCACCCTCGCTACAGGTAGCACCGGCCTTACTACAGGTATCTTCACCTTCGCTACAGCTAGCACCACCCTCACTACAGGTAGCTCCACCCTCGCAATAGCTAGCACCACCCTCACTACAGGTAGCTCCACCCTCACTACAGGTAGCACCACCCTCACTACAGCTAGCAACACCCTCACTACAGGTAGCTCCACACTCGCAATAGCTAGCACCACCCTCGCTACAGGTAGCACCACCCTCGCTACAGGTAGCTCCACCCTCGCAATAGCTAGCACCACCCTCGCTACAGGTAGCTCCACCCTCACTACAGGTAGCACCACCCTCACTACAGCTAGCAACACCCTCACTACAGGTAGCTCCACACTCGCAATAGCTAGCACCACCCTCGCTACAGGTAGCACCACCCTCGCTACAGGTAGCTCCACCCTCGCAATAGCTAGCACCACCCTCGCTACAGGTAGCACCACCCTCGCTACAGGTAGCACCACCCTCACTGCAGGTAGCTTTAGTCTGGCTGTGTTTAATGTGTCAGTGTAAATACGGCCGCTTGACTCATTCCAATAAGCAGCGACAAGATGAGCCAAGTGTTGACACGTTGACACACGGACACCAGAGACACCCGTCTATTGCTTGGGTGGAGTTGCTGTGGCTGGTGTTTCACGACGACTACAACGCACAAATCATCATTTGTCATTTGTCGTCCGTATCGCGTGTGCGGTGTTGACTATCTGACTGGCGGGGCACACATATAACAAACGTGATCGTCTACGAAGTCTGAAGCTTGTGATTGGCCCGGATCAACAAGAGATCACCTTTTTATAACGGTGCCCGAGCAGCTCAGCCTGCTCATGCTCGAAGCTCCAGGGATTAAGCCTTCAGCAGATCATTAGGAGCGATCTGGAGATTAAAGTACTCAATCGTTATATTATTTATTGCTGTTGACGATTTAATTTAGGTCCACGATTGTCTATTGGCAAATATCAGTGCAGGGTATCGAAATGTCCCTTTTTTCGACTAACTCTCTGACACCTGTGGACAAAAAGCAACATCCAGTCTATGGAGTCTTTGGGGAACGATCACATCAGATGTGGTGTCCCGACGCTGCAGCGCACGCTATGCTACCTTACATGACATCGTCTCGGCTCGCCTCGGCCGACGGCGCCACTTAAATACGGCACTAAAACAACACAAAGGACTGCTGTTAAGGTGATGAAGAAAGAAGAGGCGATTCAGCGAGTGTCAGCTACCTGTATGCAGGGTGGTGCTAGCTATTGCGGTGTGGAGCTACCTGTAGTGAGGGTGTTCCTAGCTGTAGTGAGGGTGGTGCTACCTGTAGTGAGGGTGGAGCTACCTGTAGCGAGGGTGGTGCTAGCTATTGCGAGGGTGGAGCTACCTGTAGCGAGGGTGGTGCTACCTGTAGCGAGGGTGGTGCTAGCTATTGCGAGTGTGGAGCTACCTGTAGTGAGGGTGTTGCTAGCTGTAGTGAGGGTGGTGCTACCTGTAGTGAGGGTGGAGCTACCTGTAGTGAGGGTGGTGCTAGCTATTGCGAGGGTGGAGCTACCTGTAGTGAGGGTGGTGCTAGCTGTAGCGAAGGTGAAGATACCTGTAGTAAGGCCGGTGCTACTGTAGCGAGGGTGGAGCTACGCTGTAGTGAGGGTGGTGCTAGCTATTGCGAGGGTGGAAGCTACCTGCAGCGAGGGTGGAGCTACCTGTAGTGAGGGTGGTGCTAGCTGTAGCGAAGGTGAAGATACCTGTCGTGAGGCCGGTGCTACTTGTAGCGAGGGTGGAGCTACCTGTAGCGAGGGTGGAGCTACCTGTAGCGAGGGTGGAGCTATCTGTTGTGAGGGTGGTGCTAGCTATTGCGAGGGTGGAGCTACCTGTAGCGAGGGTGGTGCTAGCTGTACAGAAGGCGGAACGACCTGTCGTGAGACCGATGCTACCTGTAGCGAGGGTGGAGCTACATATAATGAGGGTGGAACTATCTGTATTGAGGGTGGAGCTACATATAATGAGGGCGGAGATACCTGTAGGGAGGGTAAATCAACCTGTAGTGCTCGTGGGTAAATCAACCTGTAGTGCTCGTATAATGAGGGCGGAGCTAACTGACGGAGCTACCTGTAGCGAGGGCAGAGCTACATACAGTATAATGAGGGCGGAGCTACCTGTGGTGATGGTGAGGACTGCCGTGTCGCTGGAGCGCTGCCCCACAGAGTTGGACGCCACGCAGTGGTACCGCCCCCCGTCGCCCTCGGTTACCTCCAGGATCTGTAGCACCCCGTTGGGCAGAGACACAAACCTGGGTGAGGGAGAGAGAATGGAGGCGAGCACAATGAGAGAGGAGGAATATAATATCCAGCTTTGGTGAGGACACACCGACCAGGGGCGTCTAGGGCTGAGATGGCTTCAAACACACGAAGAGCATGGCGACTGTGTCTTTTATTTATTCATATTTATATGAATTTTATTTATATTAGGTTATGGCCCCGCTGCCTGGATACACATCAGCCTGCTTTCTTCAATATGAGTGGTCAATAATTTATGATCTTTCCACACACACAAAAAAAATGATGTTGACGTTCCCCTTTTCAGGGCCAAGACAAGACTCTCTGTCCTCAGATGGGAGGACAGAGACACACTCGTTCCTGATGTACAGTACACACTACAGTCAGCAATATAATTTATGGTTGTATGAATCCTTTATCCTTTAAAGACTCGCTCCTCAATTCAATGGGAACAGCGATAAGGCTTCATGATAGAATTATGAATATGAATATCCCAACCTGACAATAATGCAATATAAATTATGATACAATTTTTCTCTTTATATTTGAAAATATAGTGAGTGACACCGCATACACACGTAGCTAGAGGGAAAATGAGAGCGAGAGACAGAGAGAGAGACAGAGACAGAGACAGAGAGAGACAGAGAGAGACAGAGACAGAGACAGAGACAGAGAGAGAGAGAGAGAGAGAGAAAGAGAGAGAGAGAGAAAAGTGCAAAAACAAACCATTGGCCTTTGAGGAAATGAGTTTTGTTGTGTGGGCGATGTGTCAGAGGTGCCGTCCTCGCGGTGGTGGCACCGGGGTGAGGAGGCGCCACCACACGGAGACCTGATACAGGGGCAACACACGGGGCCACGGTGCTGGTGGTGATGCTGAGCACACAGAGCTGGGAAATGAGGCCAGCGGGAACCGAGAGGCGCCGGCAGCCAATCACGCTGCAGGAAAACGCCGCTATCCTTACATGACCCGCTATGGGGGCGGGGGCGTGTGTGTGTGTGTGTGTGTGTGTCCATGTCTGTGCCTTTATTTATTTATATGTGTGTGTGTCTGCCTTTATGTTTCTGCCTTTGTGTGTGTGTGTGTGTGTGTGTGTGTGTGTGTGTGTGTGTGTGTGTGTGTTTGTGTGTGAGTGTGTGTGTGTGCGTGCGTGTGTGTGTGTGCATGCATGTGTGTGTGTGTGTGAGAGTGAGAGTGTGTCTGTCATTATTCACATGTGCATCTGTGCAATGTAACAGAAAGAGAAAGACCCAGGTCCTCATCTATCCATTACATCGCACTGAGTGTGCGAAGAGAGAGAGAGAGCTAGAGAGAGAGGGGAGAGAGAGCGAGAGTGAGAGCTAGAGAGAGAGGGGAGAGTGAGTGTGGCATCTATTTATTTTGCAGGGGAAAAAAAGTTTCATCTTTGCTCCAATTTAACTGCAGAATGCTCTTTTTTCACGGCTCAGATTGTGTGTGCCGAGGACACAGAGCTGCTGCCTGGCCCCGGGTCTGACAAGTGGAAGGCAAGTGTGTGTGTGTGTGTGTGTGTGTGTGTGTGTGTGTGTGTGTGTGTGTGTGTGTGTGTGTGTGTGTGTGTGTGTGTGTGTGTGTCTCGTGCGTACGGTCTGAAAAGGAACAATGTCCACACGTGAACAATAGAAGAACACAAAAGCGATGCTTCGACCAGAAGGAAAGTTGTTGTCATTTGTCGTTTTGCGGTGTCGCGACAAAGCAGCAAACATCGGCTCATTGGCCGTTTCCAGAAGGGCTGGGTTTCAAGAGCTGCACTCGTCTGCGTCCTGACAGCCTAGCAAATGCCTTCGACGCACACACGCATGCACATGCACTCACACACACGTACATGCACACACACACACGCACATGCACTCACACACATGCACATGCACTCACACACACGTACATGCACACAAACACACGCATGCACATGCACTCACACACACGTACATGTACACACACACATGCACTCACACACACGTACATGTACACACACACACGCATGCGCATGCACTCACACACACGTACATGCACACACACACACGTACATGCACACACACACACACACGCACATGCACTCACACACACGTACATGCACACACACACACGCATGCACATGCACTCACACACGCACACACACACACACACACACACACACACCCAAGCACGGACACGCGCGCACACAGACACACACACACACACACACAGTTGTGCATCCACGCACGCACGCACGCACACACAGATGTCATTTGCACCTTTCCATTTAATTCTTACATTTGATTTATTGTGTTGTTTGTTCTCATCCTGCCACAGTGTAAACATGTCATGTTAAAAATGAGACGACAAGATAACAGAGAGCAGTAGAACACAAAAGAAATGATTACAACATGTATTGCAATACTGATGAAAACAGATGAAATCGCCACCCACAATGTTGTTTATGTAAGGCTTTGGATTAACGTCTTCTTTTACAACGCTGATTTGATTGCTTGTACATCAAATCTATTTTTTTTCCACCCTCACAGTTCTGCGTCTGACAGAATTCAATTTGCTCTGCATTCCAGTCATAACAAAAGGTCCAAGCACTTAACAAGGTGTTCTGGTTTATTTAATTACAAAAGCAGGCCAATGCTGTCTCCGAGTGACCCGATCTGCCAGAGGAATGTGACGTTGTAAAAAATAATAACTAATGCTGGATTTGTTTCTTGTATTTTATGATGCTTTATTGATCTCGGGGAAATATGCTTTTAGCAGTCCCCTGTGGTGGAAATTCACCTATACTCTATTTATGAATGGACCTCCAGAAATGATGAAACCGCAGGCAACATTTCATTTTATTGAGCTCAAGAGGACATCCCAAAAGTGCTCACGTCGGGACGCCTGAGTATGGATCAAATGCAGCGCTTTGCCTCCACACAGACTCAGAACTCTGGTGTCATATCACAGTAAGAGCACAGCAACTCTCGTTTGATCAGGCGATGGATGTATAGCAGCTTGTGCCCTTCAATGTTATCAGTTCATAATTTATGATCTTTCCGATAAAAAGATCATGTTGAAGTGCCTCTTTTCAAGACCAAGACAAGACATGACCTCAGACGCAGGAATTAATCGGAATCGAGGACACAAACAACACATACACACACAATGTACAGTGCGCAATCAATGAGACAGCCTCCAGACTCTTATTTTACAGGACTCAAACGACCTCATTTGACCTCTGTGTGAGTCTCCATGCACGGTTGCCGTATCTTCCATCACACCCAGTTCCCAGGGATGTGACTGGTGCAAGAGTGTGTTCAGAGATCGCTTCGACTGCTGGGGATTTGGAGGGTGTGTTTTTGTTCCAGGGTACTCTGGTACTATAGCTCATGTCCACTGTCAATGTGTCAATGTGCTTAAGTCCTTCTTGATACGCTCAGGGTCCCTGCAGCTGTCGAAGCGCTTCTCGAAACATCGAAAGACCGATACCCAGTTTATTCCACTCGCCCCGGAACACCGCCGAGATACTCGACACAGCAAAATCTCCTGTCCTCTCCTGTTTCTGTTTGGATTACTCATTAAACAAACAAAAAATGATGACGTTGTCAAGCAGGCGGCTGAAACCTTTGCCCCGTATACTGGCAGTGAACGTCGATAGGCTGATTCACGTTTATGTTAAAGCTTTTCTCTGCTGCGGTGCCAACCGTCCCTGTTAAGGTAGGGCTTTTAAATGTGAGAGTAATAAATGATGAGTCCGTTGTGGGCTGATTGTATGACAAGCCAACGATGTTGATATACGCAGTATGACTGGAAGTACGAAGAATACAACACAATTAAGAACCTGTAAGAGGAAGAGGTTCTGCTGTCATCTATTAAAACCTGATTTTACTGTGAGGATTGTCTTCACTATTTATGAGCTTATGAGCATTATTTTATGCATCCCAGTGCACCAACCTCCTCCACCTAATATCTAATTCGTTTTTGTACTCATTACAAAGGCTACGAGTGTGAACTTTGCGTGCCAAAAGCTAGAGCACATTTACACACACACATACACACACACACACACACACACACACACACACACACACACACACACACACACACACACACACACACACACACACACACACACACACACACACACACACCACACACACATACATACATACATACATACATACATACATACATACATACATACATACATACACATACACACACACACACACACACACACACACACACACACATTGCCTCTTCCCGTTCTTCTGTCGCACCGCCCTAGCTTGACACAGTGGACTTGTCCCCTTGGACTGTGTAGCTCCACACAAAAGAGAAAAGAAACTTGTCAAAAAATTGTCAAATAACTCCAGCACTCCACAAACTCCACATTCCAGCAGCTATCTGTAAAGCAACGTGAAATACTACTAGTGCCTGATGATGACTGTGTCGTAGGAAAGTCTAGTTCCTGGTTGCCGGTCTTTCTCAGCCTCTGATAAATATTTTCAGGCAGTGTAATTTCCTCTAAATCTTGCCTCCTGCTCCTGCTTTAATAAAGTAATAAGGTACACTGATCCTCAAGCTCAATATTGAAGTGGCTATTGACTTGCTCCTCTGAAGTAAAACCGGGTGCCATTGTATTTGGCCTTTAATCAATTATAAACTCCCGAATGATCCACCATAGCCAGAATCCTAGGGAGTCTCCTTTGACCAAGACTTGTGTTTTCAGCCCCAAACGGTCGCCCAAACGCGTTCCACAAAGAGACGATGAAGTCACATTCTCCCAAACACGACACCCCGTTCCCCCGCTTGTCTCATTCACCGACGCTATCTGGTTACCATGTGTCACGTATCTGTGTTTGAATAGCAAAGATAATTCCCTGTGTCTAACGATCATCATTTATATACATATTTTTGGTCCCTTATCCCAGCTGCTGCTGCTTTGACAGTCAAACGTGTCTTTATCCTGCCTTGGCTTGGCTGCTGTAACTCCCAGATCCACACACCGCCTGCAGTTATCCTGCTGCTGCTGCTGCTGCTGCTGCTGTAGCTTGGCCCCGCCAAAAAAATCGTAAGCTGCTTTGCACCTGTGGCCTGTCACCTTGAGGATTGGTTTGAAAATGTGTATTATTATTTTTTGTAATAACTTTTAAGGCAAGGGGATATGGGGTCCTCTTGCCCCCTTGCACCACTGCATTTCAGGATCCATTAATCCCTCCCTACAAGCCACAGGTCTCCAGCCTGGGATCATCCAGCAGGCGCAGTGTTCTGTCCTCTCTATACCCTGCACCACCTTACCAATACCAGCACCTTGGGCAGGTCCTTGGTTGTGTTTTTTATCTTAAGAACCGGATAGATATACGCTAAAGGCGTTCGCTTCTTGATGATGAATCTTTCATTCAAATCTATTTGTTGTTGTCGAGCTAAATATTTAAAAGAATATATGAACATTTTAAAGAAAAGCTATTTTCCCTTGCAGATGAGCTTTGCTTCTGAATATATTTTTCTTCATGGCCATGTTTTTGGGGGGTTCCTGGGGCGGAGGGGGTGTTTTTTAATGCTTCCATGCTTTTACTGTTGTCTGTGTCTCTCTGTATGCAAACTGGCATCTGCTTGTGGATTAAAGTGTGTGACCATTGCTCCAGAACACTCAATTCAATGAACTATATTTAATGTATTTCAAAAGGTATTATTTATCTCTCTCATCCTTTTATTAAAAAAAAAAGTAATCTAAACAGGAGTTAACTAAGGTTAGCGTGGTGTTGAGCTTGGGACGTACAGAGAGGTTTATAGGGAGATGACTCAAAGCTGATGCACATGCAAAGACACAAAGGAAACAACAAACAAACAAACAACAAACAAACAAACAAACAACACCATTTATAGACATGATAAACACAATGTCTCTAATGGGAAATTCAAAGCGCCTCCAAAGAGACAGGAAAACATAATCTGGCATAGCAATCTAGGGTACCTTGAGGCAAAAAAAACCCCAAAAAACCCAGCAACCAAATATTGTTATAGCATTTACTCTCACAGTACGACGAGATATTGAAGGAGTGTTTGTTTTGTGTTATCTAAAAAGAAATCAATAATTTAGAGATCTCATGAATCCATAATACGCTGATATCAGTTCCCCAGTGTCCTGCCTGATAACACCGACAGGAAATATGTGAGGTGACAGAGTGTGGAGAACGAACAGCGCCAGCCTTCAAGGTCCAGCATTTATAAAATATGTGAAGGACAAAACTATAATACTTCAAGAATATTAATGCTGAGGTGAAAAGATGAAGAGATGTCAGCGCCCGATGCCATCCGGTCTCATTTGGGACAATATATATTCAATTATAATTTAAACTTCAATTTGAGTTGTTAGAATCTGTCAACTCTAGAAAAAAGAGTTGACAGACTCATGGAATAAAGATTAGGATGGACACGACAGTGTGGAAGAAGGGACGTTACTAATTAATAAGAGCTGTTGGAAATATTCCTCCAATTATTCAATAAGATGTGTTAATAATTCTTATTCAAATTTAATTGCCTTGTGGTGCTCATGAGAATAGAAGGCAGGATCTAAATTAGACCCATGACATTACTTAGTAATATGACTATAGTGTGTCCAACATGAAGGAAAAAATCTTGGGACCCACACCAATATGTTCAAATCACCACTCATGATAAAGACAAGCCCAGGAAACAATACATCGCAAAAAAACAGACATAATAGGACAACAGCAATATTGGTCGGCTAAATCACTTCAGTATAGATCAAAGATCACTCGCACTTTGAATTCAATCAGCAACGTTCAACTTTCAAATTGCCGCGAGCCCCCGCTCACACGCAAGCGGTCCCACAATCTGTTTTTACGTTAATCGCGGAAAAAGATGTACAACGCGATAACTTTGACAGCTCTACCAAGAACTCTTTGATAAAATAAGAATCCCACCTTGTCTCCTGAGGGACGGGTGCTTGGTCCTTCTCCCAGGTGATCACAGGTGTGGGCACTCCCTTGATCTGGCACTCGAAGCGGGCGGCTCCCCCTACTGGCACGGTTTGGGGTTGTGGGTCCGTGTGGGAACTCGGACAGGTCTGTCGAGGGCATGGAGAGAAAAAGGTCATGCAGCATTCAGCGACTCTTATTTTGGTGATCCACCTGGATGGAGATAGAGGAGCTCTCTCGGCCAGGGGTTCTTAAAACACAAAATAACATTTCAGCAAAAAAGTTCAGCGATTTCCTACTCCTACCATATTTTGCCAAGAGAGGCTGCTCTAGGCTAATGCTGTGGATCTAAGGGCTTAGCAATCCCTCCTGTTGCGATGAGAACCATGGGATCTTCAGTGACCACAAGGAGTCAGGGGTAACTCTGTGTAACATCTCATCCCAAAAGACAGTGATGTTGAACAGGACAGTGTCGCCACCTCCATGCCGTCATCCTTGCCCATGGGGATATTACATAGCACCCCCTACTGGCAAACACCTCTACCAGCAGTTGGGTGCACCATCCAAGGGCAGAACAGGCCAGCCCATTGAAACTAGGGGTCGACCGATATGGTTTTTTCTGGGCCGATACCGATACCGATTATTAGCAATTAGGGGTTGATAATCGGCCGATGATCGGATCTGATATTCATAATTTTTCTGATTATTGGAATCGTTATTTTGTATGATAAAATAACGATTAATAACGAATTAATAACGAAATAACGGAAAAAAAATGTGCTCCTTGCAGGCGGCTCTGATGCAGTCGCCTCTCTCTGGCTCAATGTCCCGCCGGCAGCATTATTGATTGGCTATACATCACGGGTAAAAAATAGCCAATCTGTACTCCGTATTTGTGGGAGACAGGTGGGAAAGAGGTCGGCAATCAGTCTGCAGTGTTTGTCTCGACACGCCCATTTATTTGGGCGTGTCCACCTGCAAGGAGCGCATTTTGGCCGCAAGGAGCGCATTTTCATTTTTTTTCATTTAATCGGCAATCAGATCATACAAAATAACGATTCCAATAATCGGAAAAAATGATGAATATCGGATTGAAACCAGCAGTTGCTTGGTCGGCAGGTCGCCATGTTGCAGAGACAAATATATAATATGTTTTTTAATTGCATCACCTTAAGAACCGTGACATTGCAAAGATTCTGTCGGTAAGCCCTCAACAGTCAGAGGCTGTTCCCATGAAGGTTATGTCCCCCCCCCCCCCAGCACTAACCTGCGTGTTTATATGTCTTAACACTTATTAATGGCACTTAGCATTGTTGTTCGTTCTCAGATGTTGTATCATGCTTAGAATCACACGCCTGCCCAGCTACTTATGCAGGCAACTTGGCAATTATGAAACTCGTTCTATTCGTCTCGTAAATAGGAATGCTCGAAAACAGCTCTATTCTTATCTTCAGGTACCACAGTGATATATTGCTGCCTCTCCTTCAACAAATGTACTCTTTGTAAGTCGCTTTGGATAAAAGCGTCTGCCAAATGCCCTAAATGTAATGTAAATGTAAATGTCTGACCCTGAGTAATACCACATAAATGCAGGCAACCTCCACTATATCATTGACAAATACAGGAACTTCTTGCAGTGCTATTCATCTTCTCAAAGCGGAAACACTGCAGTGGACAAAGGCTTTGTAACAGAACCATCTACGCCGCGGTTTTGTAACCTGTGGAACGCCGCGGATGCCAATGTCGGTATGCAAGGGAACTGCAGGTGGTAAGTGGAATATAAATCTTGAGTTAGACACATTTACAATACTAGAAAAAAATCGATGATAAAATAAATGAATGTATTGTAAATAAATATATGTATTAGGGCCTCTGGATGGATGTTTTCCATGGATGCTTTGTGTTCATTTGTGTTTGCTAAACAAACACACTGGCCTCAGCCTTCCTGCAGTAATAATTGTGGACAAAGGGGGCGCTGCCACTCTTTGCTCAGTGGCTTCATGTGTGTTTATCTATTTTTTTGTACGGTTTGCATACGAGGTGGTCCGCGAAAGATCTCGAAGACAATTTAGTGGTCCACCTGAAGTCAAAGGTTGGGGTCCTCATCTAAGCTACCTTCACAACCCTGCTGCTGGGACTGAGAAAACATCTAACCCATATAACACCGTTTTATGCTTTCACCACCGGCTACCTGTCTCCCTCAGGGTTGACTATAAAAACCTCATTCACGTACGTATGCATGTGCACACGCACGCACACACGCACACACGCACACACACACACACACACACACACACACACACACCAATGGGGTTCATGGACCTGCCCTAAGCTCAAGGAACTAATCAAACTACAAAGTGCAGCTGACTTGGGGTTCGGCTACAGTCTCCTCCTCCTCCTCCTCTTCTCATCATCCTCTCCTCCTCCTCCTCCTCCTCCAGATACCTGCTTATCATGCACTGCATGCTGGGATATTGGAGTTTTATGCTTGATTAAACCTTATCCATGAAATGGTCTCCCGGAATGTTTGAAGGCACCACAGCGGTGTGCATCTTGATTACATTTCTGCTTGTTTCTGCACGTTTTGGTAGCAAGTATACTCTGACACTGAGTGATAGTGATACTGTTCCTGAAATATAGGAGTATTGCTACTGCTGTTAGTACTGCTACTGCTGTTAGTACTGCTACTACTGCTACTACTGTTAGTACTGCTACTACTGTTAGTACTGCTACTGGTGTTAGTACTGTTAGTACTGCTACTACTGTTAGTACTGCTACTGCTGTTAGTACTGCTACTACTGCTACTACTGTTAGTACTGCTACTACTGTTAGTACTGCTACTACTGTTAGTACTGTTAGTACTGTACTACTGTTAGTAACTAGCTATACTGCTACTAACGTTAGTACTGGCTACTACTGTTACTACTGCTACTGCTGTTAGTACTGCTACTACTGTTAGTACTGCTACTGCTGTTAGTACTGCTACTGCTGTTAGTACTGCTACTACTGCTACTAATGCTACTGCTGTTAGTACTGCTACTACTGTTAGTACTGCTACTGCTGTTAGTACTGCTACTACTGTTACTACTGTTACTGCTGCTACTGCTGCTACTTTGACTAAAACAGCAGCAACAACAACAACAAAGAACATGAAGAAATAGAGGAAGAAGGAAATAACACAAGAAAACATGATCGAACAAAAGGCACAGCAACTAAAATGGAGGTTGCTGTGTGTTACCGAGTGCGTCATCAAGTCCTGATGCCTGACTCATTATCACCTGAGGAGGTAAAAGCGTCGGCTAAATTAATGCATGGAGACGTAAAGGACAGCCTGGCACCACGGCTGCTGGTCTGCCTCCATTAACGCATAATAAGGTCTCGTGTGAGAAACACACATCATAACACACTGTTGCCTATTATCACGCCACACACCGACTGGCACGGTAAAGAGTAAAGAGTATAACATTATAGCAAACGACGTTAGCAAACACATTCGGCAATAATGAAAAGATATGAAGTCAAGTGACCGCTGTACGGTAAATGGTGGCAATTCATGAACACACATTTAAATCAAAGAGAGCGAGAATATCTAGTAATGGAGTCGGACGATGTTGAGCAGAACCACTACACGGTAAACCAACGGGCCAACGAGAGCACCTTTCTCACAAAGGTTGTGGAGTTTTCCACCCGGTTTCTGGATCCAATCGTAACATGTGTACCCGCGTGCACTTCTTTGAGGCGTAACTGATTCATTTGTGGAATTAGCCATGGAGGCTTAGTCAACACATCAGGACACATACATCCACCCCCCACCTCCGCGTGGTGCCTTTTTAAAAAGGTGCCCACTTGGTAACTCACACAGCAGCAGAGAGTCTCTTCTGGCAGGCTGGACTTCACTGTGTCGGACTGAAATGATTGTTTTGTGTTTTGAAGCCAGTGTGCAATGATGAATAAGTATATGTCTTGTGAATGTTTGTTTTTCCCCTCTTATGTATACCTGAACAATGATTACCCAATGAGGACGGTGTTGCTGTCGCACTGTGCCTCTTGCATATGAACTTTTGAACCATGTGTCTGTCAGGCTTGCAATAACGTTTCCATTTCATATGTCATAGCATACAGTTTGAAATGGGTCTGTTTTCCTCACTCGGACAGGATTCATTTATTGTGTGTGTGTGTGTGTGTGTGTGTGTGCTTGTGTGTCTATGTGTGTGTGTGTGTGTGTGGTGTGTGTGTGTGTGTGTGTGTGTGTGTGTGTGTGTGTGTCTATGTGTGTGCTTGTGTGTCTATGTGTGTGTGCCTTTGTGTGCCTGTGTGTGCTTGTGTGTGTTCGTGTGCGTGTGTGCATGTGTGTGCATGTGTGTGTGTGTGTGTGCTTGTGTGTGTCTATGTGTGTGTGCCTGTGTGTGTGTGTGTGTGTCTATGTGTGTGCTTGTGTGTGCGTGTGTCTATGTGTGTGTGCCTGTGTGTGCCTGTGTGTGCTTGTGCGTGTTTCGTGTGCGTGTGTGCATGTGTGTGCGTGTTCGTGTGTGCGTGTGTGCGTGTGTTTGCGTGTGTGTGTGTGTGTGTGTGTGTGTGTGGTGTGTGTGTGGAGTGGGGGTGGGGGGGAGGTATAACAGCATTTGCAGGCTGACTGCAGGGCCAGCCAACCCTTAACTCACCAATTGTCCACCACCGGCCGCTATTCCACTCCACTGTGCTGCTTTGGCACTCGACCAAACAGAGGCAAGTTTCTCAATGAGCACACAGACAGAGGTTCCCAGCTCCGGGCCAGCAACACATCCTATTCCTACTCGGGGGCCGCGTACACAGAAAGACCAGAGACACACGTGGCTCTCCTGGTGGCCACGGGGTGAATGATTAACCCGGCTGAGACCTGGGGTTATGACACACACACAAACACGCATGCACACACACACACACACACACACACCACACACTTGAAACTGTGAGAGGCCTGCCTGTGGGGTCCCACGCAGGGTGCATGCAAGTGGCACGTGTCCTGGTGGGTGTTAGCTTAAGTGTGAACCTAATCGGCCCTCGGCGATCTTGATTGAATGACTGAGCCTGGCCATGATGCTTAGTGTGGGGTGGGGGTGTGTGTGTGTGTGTGTGTGTGTGTGTGTGTGTGTGTGTGTGTGTGTGTGTGTGTGTGTGTGTGTGTGTGTGTGTGTGTGTGTGTGTGTGTGTGTGTGTGTGGTGTGTGTGTGTGTGTGTGCTGAATAAGGGCTGATCAGCAGAGTGGATACATTGCAGCGTCGCCCCGGTGAGTGCACGAGAACAAACTTCCAGGCTTGGGGGGGACAACACCTCCTCAGAGTCTCTCCATCACTCCCTAGTATTGCCCTTCCCCCCTGCGGCCTGCTCAGAAGGTACTCCATCCAATCTGAAATCTCAAGCTCTGATGCTGAGTTTGCTCAACAAATAGCTCTCACACACACACAAAGAAATAAAAGGACCACTGAAACAAAAATACAAAGAAAATACAAAAAACAAGAGGAAAAAGAATGTGAAAAACAAGACGTAGATTAAAGAGTCATAGTTTGCCTCTATGGTGTTTATGTGTGATTTTGCAAAAGTGGTGGTCAAAGTGGTGCTTAGCGCTGAGCTTAGCTATCGACACGAAAACCGCAACACAAAGAAAATCCATCAATATATGATTTTTGAAGTTTTACAGAAACTTTCACAGCGCCAAAAAAACATATCCAGACAGACCTGGTGTGTCCAGGAGGCAACGTTTTTCAGCAAATCTAATTAGGCACGGCCGATTCAGATTTTGAATTGGGGTGGCAGGGCTAAGCGTCTACATTTGACAGTGAATTGTACTGCCCCCTCTGGCCAAAGTGGTACCTAACTTTTTTTATACCTACTTACCAGGAATACATATATGTGACACATTTGAAAACTTTTTACCAGTCACAGGCTGAGAAATGGGAGTTGTAATTTAAAAATAATGGGAATAAGAATCCTGACAATATATTATTATTATTTTTGCAGTAATATTAGTTGTTTCATTGCTTTAATGATTGTTTTTTTTATTATCAATATGTTAATGAAATTGCCAAGTCGTTGATCCATGGAGTGTGCTACCCAAAAAGAATAAACCTGTCTAATCCTGGACGTGAGATATCCTGATCTATTATTTTCTTTTCCTTGCTCTCTCTCCCTCCCTCTCTCTCTCTCTCTCTCTCTCTCTCTCTCTCTCTCTCTCTCTCTCTCTCCTCTCTCTCTCCTCTCTCTCTCTCTCTCTCTCTCTCTCTCCTCTCTCTCTCTCTCTTCTGCTCTTCTGTGAAGCCTATATAACCCTTTAGTGAACCCTATACGCTAAGCAGTGGCATCCATTAAAAAAGCTCTCACACCCAAAGAACGGCAGAATATCTCGGAGCAGAGAAGGACGTGGGTGAAGTGACAGGAATGCTATACACTAAACACACCGGTGAATAATGGAAGCACCTTTTTTTCCAAAAGGGTTTGGTAGTTAGTTTTGAAGTCTGTCTATTTGTCTCCCCCCCGCTGGCTTTGTGTGATATCTGATTTCAGGGGCCCCCTCTCTGTCTCTCCCCGGCTCAGGCCTGTGCTATCCAGTAAAGACACTTCGAGGCTTCGGGTTTTAGCTTTCGCAGACACTTTCTGACACTTCTCTTTTACGGCGGCTGGTGTTCATTCCTTTTGATTTCACGTGTTCCCCGGCCTGCTCGGCCCCGCTACCGCTGACACTTTAAGTGCATGTGGTCGTATTAGTGGAATACTGAGAGACTGACTGGCTGACTGACTGCCTAATGGACAGGCTGACAGGTAGAGGCTGGTGGCAGGCAGCACACACATCCATGTGCACAGACACACGTACACACACACACACATGCCCACACACGCATGTGCACCCACACCCACACACACAGCACACACACATGTGCATACACACGTACACACACACACACACACATGCCCACACACACATATACACACACACACACACACACACACACACAGTATGAGGGCCTTTAAAATGGCCCTCAATGGTCATTTATTCAAAATATATATAAAAAATGGTTTGATGGGGCTGCCCTCATGATGGCTTGAAATTATATTTGCAGGATTTTGCACTTAATGAAGAAGAAAAAAATTAAGTCTGTCTGCATTTTGATTTGGTTTAACAATTCATTTACATTCACATTCAGGGCATTTGGCAGACGCTTTATCCAAAGCGACTTACAAAGAGTACATTTGTTGAAAGAGACGTTGAATAATTCACAGTTATCAAATCTAAAGCACTTAATATTCATATTTTGCTTCTGCACGCCCCTATAACAGCTCAACATCAACTTCAGATCATTTTTAAAGGTCTACTATCAGATGTTACTACTATCACTGCTCAGTACTATTAGGAGTCCTCCAATGCTCGTGCAAATCAATCTTGACGGTATTATTGTGTCATTCCGTGTGCGAGGACAAAGCCCTGGCTTGTAGACACTTCAAGATGGCCCCGTTTGGATGAAAAGGTGCACATGTTCCACAAATGACAACAAAAAACTGTTTTCTTCTTTTTCCCTCTGAACATTATTCAGCGGCTGGAAAGGCGAGTCATGCTTTTGTTCATTATTATTTTTCTAATTAGCATGCAGCCCTGGTCATACTTCCTTTCCTCATGTGCCTTGCGACCTCTCTGACATTAATCACATAATGGCACTCAGCCATGCCTGTTAATGCCGGTTGAAGGCTGCAGCTTAGTGCGTATGCATTTGTTGTCTGATTCTGTCTGCTGAACTCGGCTACCTTTTCCCATATCTCTGTCGCTCTGTAGTTGTCTTCTTACATAATAACAATAATAATAATAATAATAATAATAATAATAATAATATGTTTGACAATTGTGTGCACAATGACAAAACAGATGCAGCCAGACCCCAAATCCAACACCACCCCCCATCCTCCGTCCACTCTCCACCACCCACCCACCACCCTACTCGCTTGCCTGGTCTGTAGCAGATTACAAATAAACATAATCAATGACATTGTCGCAATAAGAATCTTTGTGGCAACACTTTCCTCCGGCGACCAACGTCCATAACCGTCAATCCTACTCCTCCAGGTGAGAAGCGCACTGCTGCACAATATTGACTAAACCAGAAGATACTCAACAAGAACTAGACGGACTGACCTGATAGCACATATGGACCATTGTTTTGCCCCTACATGCACAGCGCCACCACTGGATGACTCGCGCCACTACAATCAGCCATGCCAGTTCATGTCAAAGCGAGTGAAGTCAAAGTCAAAGTCAAAGTGTTTTACTGTCACATGCTCTTCATAACACAGGGCCATTGTGAACAGTGAACAGTTCTCGTGACATGGCAGCCGGCAGTACCCAAAAGAAGTTGTCAAAAAAGATAGCAAAATAGCAAGAAGAACTTAGAGAGAACCGCTGGGGAATAAATTCTCTTGTTTACATCAGTACTTTCTTTGTGTTCATTGGTACTTGTGTCTCAGCTAGAGACCGAGCGGGATCATTTAAAGTTCAGAAATGACTCTCAGAAAAAAATTGAAAATATGGTTTTGACCCAAAGTGCACGGTAATATTGAAGGAAGTACGTGCAGACTTGCAGCAGGCGGTGTGTTCTTACTGCAGACTGGTGCCGGTGTGAGGAGGAGATTATAAGCCCATTGGTTTCAGACGGTGAGCACACCGGTTGAAGACGGCACATGTTTTAGTAGTTAACATTTGAGAAACTGATTTTCTGTCCGCTTCACATTTTGTGATTCATACCCTTAAATAATAAGCACTTGAACGCGGGGAATGAAGTCGGTTAAATGGACTCCACCCCCCATAATGCTTTCGGAAAAGCTCCCAATTTCTGAGGGCTGAAGGCTGGTAAGTGGGCTCATGCGTAACGTAGTAGACATCGTGGAAATGAGTGAACATTACGATATATAAAGTCCATATTCTCAGCAACTGAGGCAAGTCATTTAAAGGTAGTCGTAAGATGAAAAAATATTAAATATGAACCCACATGACATGGTTATCCTGACAGCAGGATTTTCAAACGGGGTTCAACACTGTCCCCCCCCCCCCCCGATGCCTGACTCCTCACGCCTCCCTGGTCTTATTGGCTCTCCATGCTCTTGTCCACCGTAATCCAGGTGCCCACTTGGAGACGGCTGCCTGGTAGTGAACAGTACGTTCCCAGGACACTAACAAGCACTCTGACACACACACACACACACGCACGCACACACACACGCACACACACACACACGCACACACACACACTAGGGCTGGGCGATTTTTTCGGTTTAAACGATTAATTTGCATTTTTACTTTCCTACGGTTTGTGAAATGGCTGAACCGAAAAATCGCGATTTAAAAACAGTTCTAAACAGTTCTAGACTCCGCAGATTAGAGTTGAACCAACTAAGAACCGACTACGTCAGAGGCTGGGGGCGGGATTAGCAAGTCCGCCAAAAACTTTCTGAGCTCCATTTCACAACAAACCCCGACAATGGAAGTGACTACTCCGATACAACCGCACCGATTTTTTAGTTCTACTTTGTAGAGGCCAGGTGTGAGAGACGACTAGCTCTTACAGGTGTATGCCTGATTACACATTATAAGCACTCTGACACACACACCACATCACACGCATTAATTCTTTTCACCACCGCACAACAACACACAGCACACACGGACAGCTAGACTAGGGCTGGGCGATTTTTTCGGTTTAAACGATTAATTTGCATTTTTAATTTCCTACGGTTTGTGAAATGGCTGAACCGAAAAATCGCGATTTAAAAACAGTTCTAGACTCCGCAGATTTGTTTTGCTTTAGGGGGGCCAGAGTTGAACCAACTAAGAACCGACTACGTCAGAGGCTGGGGGCGGGCTGGGGGCGGGATTAGCAAGTCCGCCAAAAACTTTCTGAGCTCCATTTCACAACAAACCCCGACAATGGAAGTGACTACTCTGATACAACCGCACCGATACCACTTTGGCAACGCAACGTTAACCTTGTAATATTCTTAGCCAAGGAATATTGAAATAAAGAGATGCAACCGAGTTGGCGTTTATGGATGTTTAATAGAAACTGCGCATGGTACCGAGCATGGGCGTAGAATTTAGTGGGGACGCTGGGGACATGTCCCCACCAATTAACGGAGCACCCCCCCCCCATCAGAACCGCGAATTAACAGCGCACCCCCCCCCATCAGAACCGCAAATTAACAGCGCCCCCCCCCCCATCAGAACCGCGAATTAACAGCGCACCCCCCCCCCCCATCAGAACCACGAATTAACAGCGCACCCCCCCCCCATCAGAACCGCGAATTAACAGCAACAAAATTGAAGCTGAGCTGTCATCCTACTTGTTGTCGTCTGAGACAGACCCTGATACAGACCCACTGCAGTGGTGGAAGGTACATGAAGCTAACTTCCCCAGGAGATATCTCTCCATTCCTGCCACAAGTGCCCCCCCCTTCGGAGAGGGTTTTCAGTACGGGGGGTAACATTGTAACATGCCAAAGAGCATGCCTCAAGCCAGAGGCAGTAGACAGGCTTGTCTTCCTCGCGAAAAACCTTTTTATTCTTGAACAACTGATTTGTTCACATAGGCCTAGATTACTTGGTAATCTCATTTATTTTTATTGTGTTAATAAAGAAAATATGTATTTAAAATTTGCCTTGGTCTTTTTAATTTGTTTAGAGAAAAACAGAAAAAAAATCGAGGTTTAAATCGAAAATTGTCCATTAGTTAGAAAAAATCGAGATTTTATTTTTAGGCCAAATCGCCCAGCCCTAACACACACACGCGCGC
This sequence comes from Coryphaenoides rupestris, assembly GCA_002895965.2. Classification (NCBI taxonomy): domain Eukaryota; kingdom Metazoa; phylum Chordata; class Actinopteri; order Gadiformes; family Macrouridae; genus Coryphaenoides; species Coryphaenoides rupestris. The sequence continues at coordinate 917,212 of PIJE02000047.1, read as the reverse complement.
ACGCACACGCGCACACACACACACGCACACGCACACACACACACACACACACACAATAGGACCCCTGTCTGAGTCATAGGACAACGGGTTCATAGGGCATCCTGGGAATGTGTGTGTGTGTGTGTGTGTGTGTGTGTGTGTGTGTGTGTGTGTTTGTGCGTGTGTGTCTGTGCTTGTGTGTGTGTGTGTGTGTGTGTGTGTGTTTGTGCGTGTGTGTCTGTGCTTGTGTGTGTGTGTGTATTTATATAGCCCTTCTATTAAGAGTAGTTTGTAGCAAATGAGCAGGAACGAAGAACAATTAAGTGTGTGTGTGTGTGTGTGTGTGTTGCGATGTGTGTGTGTGTGTGTGTGTGTGTGTGTGTGTGTGTGTGTGTGTGTGTGTGTGTGTGTGTGTGTGTGTGTGTGTGTGTGCATGTGCGCGTCAATCATTAAACACTTTGATGGAACACATTAGACGTGGCTCGGTCTCTTTCATTAGCGCTGCTGCGTCTCGGCTAACTTCTCCTGCTCATACCTACTCCCTCAATCAGCTCTCCACCGCTGCACCACCGGCAGCCCTTAGGGGACCGTTCACACAAGTGCACATTGCATTTCATTCATTTTAATGAGGCATTCTCCTGCCTGACGCCCCCCCCCCACACTCCCCCAACTCCCCCACTCACCCACCTCCCTCACCTCCTCCAACTCTGCCTCCTCCTCACAACTGTTTCCTCTCAACTATTTTATGTGCAACACCACAGACTTTTTTTGGGCGGCACAGAACCCTCGGGACCCCCTTGCAGGTTTCTGTTGTCCAATCACGTCGATCAGGTAGGGGTCTCTGTTATATTATTACTTTAAAGACCTGCGATAGCTTGCTGTTCGATGAGTAGAACTGCTTCTAAACAACAGTGATGCTGCGTGAAGGACCTTCTAAAAGAAGGATCAGGATTAACACGCTGGCAGTTTTGTACTGTGTGCAGTCAGGATCACAAGTCAATACAAGGATGTAAATCAACACGCAACACGATCAATGACTCAAAAACCGCGATAACAGTATGTGACTTGTGGGTGTGTGTGTGGTTGTGTGTGTGTGTTTGGTGGCTGGCTTAATTGGCCTCACCTGGCCCAGTTAGAGTCTGGGGTGGGTGGGGCTGCAAGCCTGTGGTGCATTGGCTCATCAGTGCACCACAGGATAAGTCAGCCACCAGCACACATGCTCGGGCAGCGCTAGCATGCTAGCTAGTTACCATCTGCTCTGTCATTTCATTTCATCACAATCTTGCCTGAGCCCTGAAATAAGCCACTTTATGTGGCATTGTGGTAACAGCCCTGCTACACGAGAGCCAATGCACCACAGGCGTGCAGCCCCACCCCCCAAATGGGACTCTAAATGGGCCAGGTGATGCCAATTAAGCCAGCCGCCAAACACACAAACTCCCACATGACCGTAACCCGGTTACCTTAGTGACCATGTAATAAACGCGATAATGAGTACGTAATGGTAATCCCTCAACTGGACAACAACAATGTAACGTAACGTAACCTGGTTCCTCTGCTGCAATGGTCGGGTCTCCCCCTGACCCCTGTACATCAAGTCAAGTCAAGTCAATTATATTTGTATAGCCCTTAATCACAGCTACAATCTCAAAGGGCTTCAACCTATTTGAACCTATAGTACTGATGATCGGTCTGTGTCTATAAGAACCCACAGAGAGAGAGAGAGAGAGAGCACCTACTTGCCAGGAGCACGGTCAGGGTCCGGCTGGTCAGGGCCCCGAGAGCGCTGCCGCTGATGCAGCTGTAGCCCCCCTCCACGTCCGGGGCGGGCCGGCCCTCTGGGGTGACAGGCAGCAGCAGGAGGGAGCCGTTGGGCAGGTGCTGCCGGTAGTCCCGGGCGTCCGAGGGGGCGTCGGGGGCCAGGGGCCGGCCCTCCCGCAGCCAGGTGACGTTGAAGGGCATCTCGCTGGAGCCCAGGCTGCAGTCCAGCAGGAGCGGGTTGTCCGGCTCTAGCACCACTTGGACGGGGCCCGCCCCGCAGCTCAGCTCCACGGAAATAGGCTTCTCTGTTGGGGGAGAGAGGAAATGATGATGGGACATGTGTTAAAAATAAAGCTTTCAAAAATAAAAGAAATCGTACATTTTCTTGAAGAGGGGGTGCGGGTATATCCTGAGATTAAAGTCAGAATTTCTGAGATTAATGTCAGAATTTCTGAGATTAAAGTCTTTTGTCTTTAGAGTTTCATTTTCATTGGGACTATTCTTTAAAATGGTTTAATACTTCATTACATTTACATTTAGGGCATTTGGCAGACGCTTTTATCCACAGCAACTTACATTATAAGTATAGGGACGTACATTTGTTGAAGGAGACAGCAATATGTCACTGTGGTACATAAAGACAAGAATAGAGCAGGTCTCAAGCATTCATAGTTGTGAGGTTAATAGAATGAGTTTCATAATCGCTAGGTTGTCTGCATAATGGCTGGGATACGAGCAGACGTACCATTCTGAGTGCATTACCAACATCTAAGAACATACAAGATGCTAAACAACTCTAAGTACTATTAATAATGCCAGGACGTACAAACACGTGAGCAGTGTTGTAATGTAACGAAGTACAAATACTTCGTTACTGTACTTAAGTAGAATTTTCACGTATGTGTACTTTACTTCGTTATTTATATTTCTGATAACTTACATTTCTCCTAAGCATCTTCGTTACTCGTTACTACAAAATAAAATCATTAGAAATGTGTTAAGACCGCAGGTTTGACGAATCACGCGCGAAACCCACCAGACGCGCAAAGCGCACGCGCAGTGCTGCGGGCGCACGCGCTTTACTTCCGCTCCCATGGTAACGAATGGCGCGGTTCACACTGCGTCCCTGTGCGAAATCTCATAGAAATACATTGAATATGCACAATATCTGCATCATATTAAGTTAAATTAAGTCATACATTTAGCATACAACCAAAACAACATTCTAATAATAATAATAATCATGATTATTATTATTATTATTATTATTAACATTCTATTTAGTTTAGATATTTGTTTTAATCACACTAAAGTGTGATCATAGCATCAATATCAATCAATTCCCGCGTCTGGTAAAATGGGAGTGCGCGTGCGCAGCAGTGCGCGTGCGCTTTGCGCGTCTGGTGGGTTCAGTCCGCGCACACGAAAGCATCCGTCCGCGTCTGGTGGGTTTCGTGCGTAAGAAGTCCCGCATGTCCCGGATGTCAGTAGAATCAACGACTGATGCCACTTTATTTATTTTTTTTACTTGTACTTTTACTTTTACTTCCAATACTTAAGTACATTTAACATCAGAAAATTACTTTTGATACTTTACAGTAAATATCAGATACTTTAAGACTTTTACTCAAGTACATTTCTAAAAGGTGATTTTTTTCCTTCTCTCTCAATGTGCCGGGCATTCTGGTGAATGTTCCAGAAGTAGTCAGAGTAAGAGGGAACAGAGGGTGAATTAAAAGGTCAGTGTTGCCATTCACACACCAAGCCTTGAACTTCTGCAAAGCTTTGTGACTCTGCATTAGATTTACTACAAACATTACTTTATGGCCAAATACGATATAAATGTAAGTTCATGGGTTCAAAGACACCTTGAAGAAGGGCAAATAAATGCCCTCCTTGTGTAAATCAATAGCTTTTTATGGCCGTATAGCTTTTCATATCAAAAAGCTTTCAGAGACAATTGTGGTAAAGACCTCTTTAACGTGTATTTCATAAATCAGTACTAAAAGGTGCATAGCACGATTTACAAATGTAACCCTTAACATATTTTCAACATGTGCGCAAAAGCACAAAAGTTTCAATTTGTTCCAAATGCTTTTTGTAATGCAAAAATAGAAAAATGTGTATGGTTGCAAATGTACAAAACCATCATAATTAATGAACGCGAGACTGGATTTATCTCCAAACATAATTTACAAGTTGAATGCCTGATTAGGCCTCTGCAGATACACGCGCGCGCGCACACACACACACACACACACACACACACACACACACACACACACACACACACACACACACACACACACACACACACACATGCACACACACATGCACACACACGACACAGCAGGTTCGCTCTGGTGCTGGATTAATTAAGTTAATGGGTGATGAAGTTTTTTTCTTTGATTAAATGGGTGGTGGCCCTCAAGGATCACGTTGAGAATGGAGAGCTAGGTAATGCTTTAAACACTGCACCACCCGACCAGAACACAGGTGCACTACTACTGCACAGAACACATATAGACATACAGTAGCACTCACACATTATAGACACAACCACCACCCCCCACACCTTCCATCCCCCTCTAACCCACCC
>PIJE02000047.1:900373-907873 GCA_002895965.2 Coryphaenoides rupestris | reverse complement strand
GAAGGCAACACAAAATCCCAACTCCCTCATGCATATAGTGTGCAGCAACCCATGAAAAATGTCCATATAATAATACATAATTTAAACTGTGAGCGTATGCATATTAACATCAATAAAAAAAAATTCTTCTTCTTCTTCTTCTTCTGGAAGTGCAGGGAGATAATGCATCCGGATGTGTTTCCAAAAATAACAATTAATACAAAAAAACTGTCAAATTCAGTTGAATAAAAGCCCTTCCCCGATGCAATTATGAACACAGAGATACAGAAAATGTGAAGGTCTCTGTGTCATTGTGATCTATAGTTGCTAGGGGGGCTAGGTATAGCTGCAGCATAACAAAACGACGTGATTGCGGTGAACAGGCAACGCAGGCCTACACCTTTGCCACACGTCTTTTTCTTTTGCACCTCCAAGACTTTGTAACTCGCTGAAATCTCAGCAGATAGCGGCAATGCCGGCATTGATTAGTCAGTAAAGCAAACAGGTGTGATTTATTTTGCTTTAATTTCCACCCCACACACACACACACACACACACACACACACACACACACACCACTGGTCTGTACTAATTAAACGTTTAGTGACTAAACCAAAACCGCATTGAGTGTAAAACAAGTTTGCCTGCAAAGGAATTCTTCGGCCTCAGCTGAGCTGAAATGAAATCACTTGTTCTTTGAAGTGGGCCTACGTTGACCGACGGCTGCTTTACTCAGACCGCGGTTTGGTTAGCTTAGGGGAGGGTGCTACAGTACAGGCTACCATGTGGCGGCTAACTGGCTGCATGTATATCAGGCAGAAAGTTCCCCTTTCAGGCCCCTCCCCCCTGCCCCTGCCCCCTCCCCCTCCCCCTCCTCCTCCCACTCCTGCCGCCCGCTGCTCTGATGTCCAGAACTAATGCAGCCTCCAATCACAGCTCTGGCATCCAGCGCACTCTACACATGCCCCCCCACACCCCCCTCTCCCTCCCTCCCTCCCTCCCTCCCCCCAGAGCCACATGGGGGCCAGGGGCCTCCTCGTGGACACATCAAGCATGCGGGGCCACATCCAGGGGTCAAGCACACTAGCAACACAGCATGTCCCAATGCCCCCCCCACCCCACAGAGCTCTGAGCTACACTACACTGTCTCAGTTGTACAGAGACTGTTGTACCGAATGAATCCCAAAGGTTTGTGTGAGATATGACACGGTACGAGTGTATGAGTTTATATGCAAAATGTACGTATATTTTTACATGCAATATGATGTAACATTGCACATAAGAAGAAGACAGATGACACATGAAACCAACATGACACACAATGAAATGCAAACATGCCGTTTGCAGACTTTATTAAATCTTTAAAACTATAAAGTAATGGGTGGCCCACTAGCGAGAGGCCCCATCTGCATTCTATTTACACACACCTCTGGCTCGAGTTGCTTTTACCCTCTGCACCGTGTCCACTCGCTCTCTTTCTCTTCCCGGGCTCTCTCGCCCACTCCAGCCCACTCACCCTCCCCCACCCCACCCATCTCACCACCCACCCTCACCCATCACTGCCAGCTCCCATGAAAGTCCTCTCTGCTGGTCATGTGACAGCAGAGACAGCCAGCGCGGAATGGAAAGAATGTGATCGCATGTCAGGTTACCCAATGAGGAGAGAGGGAGGGAGGAGGAGGGGAGAGAGAGAGAGAGAGAGAGAGAGAGAGAGAGGAAGAGAGAAGAGAGAGAGAAAGAGAGAGAAAGAGAGAGAGAGAGAGAGAGAATGAGTGAGAGGTTACAACTGCAAACTAGAGAGAGAGTGTGGCTTCAGCACAACACACAACACACACGACGAAGTTATTCAACAAAAAGTCAAAGAGGACTAAAATAGTAAAACCGTAATAATATAGTATATATAATTATATATATTATATATATATCTGTATATATCTGTACAGAGGCAGAGGGGAGGCTATATGTCATCAGAAGAAGGCCCTAACAATTCCTCTATGTATGGAACCTGTGAACTATGTGTGTCTGCATCTATCTATCTATCTATCTATCTAATCTATCTATCTATCTATCTAATCTATACTATATCTACTATCTATCTATCTATCTATCGTTACCTTAAGCGGGGGGGTTTGTGTAATACAAGGCAAACATGAGCGCCCTGTGCCGTGGACCAGGCGATCGATCTGACACAACAGCAACACCGGTTCAGACACAGTGCACCCACGTCGCTAAGACCAAGGCCGGGGCAAGAGCCTGGGAGTGAATCTCCTCCTCGCGACACACAAAACAAACAATTAGAAAAAAATGCTGTGTGACGAGCACTAACCCTCTCTCTCTCTCTCTCTCTCGACCAACATTTCTATCTAATGTTATGTTGTGCGCCCAGTAGAAACCACTAGGAATGTAGGTATCTGAGCGGAGAGTCCATGCTGAGCTCACATAGTGCTGTGGTCGAAAATACCACCAGATGACTCTGGCTGTTCCGACGACCTGACCTGTGACGATGTTTTCGGTAAAAAATGTTTGATACTCTGGTCAAAGTTGGTGCAAAAAAAAACCTGAAATAAAATCAAATAAGGATAATAAAATAAAACTAGAAAAGGCCATTTCTGAAGAAATTGCGGTGTGAATGCTGTATTCTGCTGTCTTGAACTTGAAGGACAATGAAGAATTGGAAATCTGAATCACCTGCTTTGAATATTTTCAAAATGGATGAAAGGGAATGTATGCCCTAGCCCTAACTTGCGTGTTTGTACGTCTTGGCATTATTAATAGGACTTGGCATTGTTGAGTATATTGTATGTTCTTCATGTTCTGCTCTTATCCCATGCAGGCAACTTAGCAATTATGAAACTCGTTCTATTAGCCTCGTAACTATGAATGATCGAAAACAGCTCTATTTTTATCTTTATGTACCACAGCCTTCAACAAATGTACTCCTTGTAAGTCGCTTTGGATAAAAGCGTCTGCCAAATGCCCTAAATGTAAATAAACCGTAAATGATAAGAATGAATAGTTAAAGAATAAATGAATTATTGAGCCACGTTTAGCGTGATACCAGTAAAAACGGGTCTCAGCATCTACTGTACCTCTGATGGCCCACAGCGACCACCACCATGGAGCAGTGGAACCCAGCGACATATTGACTGGACTGAAGACACACGGTTGAAATTCAGCCCAAGGCTTCCTTTAATAATATGCATCCCAATTTAGCCGAGGATCTCTGGGGAGGGATGCACTAACAAATTAGAGCTGACACGCCCCTGCCTGCACACAAACCCTCATGCATGCTGGGAATATTTACAACAGCACCAAATAAAATTACACTCACACGCGCGCCACGGACAGACGCGCACGCACACACGGAAATAAATATGGCACACACACACACACACACACACACACACACACACACACACACACACACACACACACACACACACACACACACACACACACACACACACACACACACACACACACACACACACACACACACACACACACACACACACACACACACACACAGTGTCTGTAACAATCAAGACACATGTAGACAGAAAAACACACACACACAATTTTTGCACTCATGCTTAATGAGTTAGTCTTCACCGACACCGCTGCCTGACACTCTCACTGCGTCCCACGGGACAACGGGGGTACATATTGAAATAGATTAATTTCCACAAATGAATTCAATATACGGGATAAGGTGGCAATACACCCGGGCAGAGAGTGCAAGTTCAAATAGCGATAATGACTTCGGCATGTAGCAATGTACAGCACAGCCCTCACAACGGGCATTAGCTTACACATGTCATTGAAGAATAGGCCTACATGGATTGAGATCTGGCTTATACAGATCTCAGATGTGTGCCATCTTCCAGCTGATTTACATAAGGAGTGCGGAGAACCGTGTGATAATATTAGCCTATAACATCCACACATTTCCGCTATTTCCCTCCATTGCATCAAATAACCCGGATATTGGTTGACGACGGCCACACTGGAAAGACTGCGCACGCAGATAAGAGACAAAAGAATCGTCTGCTAGCCAGCACTGGGACGCGAGGGGCCAAGGATGCATCACTGGGTGGAAAGCAAGGCAGCCTGGCATCCGGCCAGCGGGGGCCCTGGTAATGCAGACGTTCACGTTCAAAATCGCATCGGTTAAAACATTCCTACTGAGCCCGTGGGTGTCACCGATCAAGGCTGGGGAATACGTGACGCCGGCGTTATGTAAATTTGTATACTTGAGTTATTATTCAAGCAACTCATGCGTTCACATCGACGGCGAGGCGTGGGTTTTTATAGTGCATAGATTTGTTTATTCAAATGACTACACAAAGTCAGCATGACTTTTACAACAACAACAAAAAATACATGAAAAATATATATATACAGGAAAATCCATCCATCCATCACTCCCCCAAACACATGAACACATGAACACATGCTACATTAGGGATGTTAGCTGTTGGTTACCAGCAATCAATACATGCAATCAGAAAAAGTATATGTATATCAAAAAGTATACATCCACACACACACACACACACACACACACACACACACACACACACACACACACACACACACACACACACACACACACACACACACACACACACCACACCACACCACACCACACCACACCACACCACACCACACCACACCAACCACACCACACCACACCCCACACCACACCACACCACACACACAGAGAAACAAAGAGGTTCTATAGAATCACTTTGAAAGGGTAAGGATAAGGGTTAAGGGTAAGGATTCACTTAAAGGACTCTTATAGGACTATTATAGCACCAGGTGTGAGCGTCATTAGCCATTCCAAGCGGTTGGAATGGCCCCACTTGACATCACAAGTGGGAGTGTCAACCTAGAAGTATGCTGGAAAGATCAGCCTACGCAGTTGCTACAGTCCACTGGGTAGGCTGCTGGTAGGCTGATCTATCCAGCATACTTCTAGGTGGACACTCCCACTTGTAATGGCTAATCACGCTCACACCTGGTGGTATAATATGTCTCCTTTAAGAGAATGTTCTTCCTTCTTCTTTTTAAACCTATGGGTAACAATCAAAAGGCGGCCGCACGTAGTTTCACTTTTTGAGAAATGCGCATATGACCTCTTTTTATCAGCTGACCAATCACCAAGAAGAGGAGGCGGGGTTACGGGGTAGCAGGCACGCAGATAGAGTCATCATTAACCCACACATTTACATTTACCGGCATCTGAGGTAGTAACAGAGCCGTAACAAAGCTGGATCGATTTTATTCGCTTTTTTCGATTTAAAAGGGAGAAGCCGGAATGTCAGGAACGTAGGGGTAGCGTGTTGAAGACGTGTTATGTCTGCAAATGTTTTCCGTTTTTCCCTTCAACGGATCGCTGATCGCACAAACACGCCTCGCATCAACGTGCTGAATATGATGCAATATAAATGTGCAATTATAGTTGAGAAAGAAACCTCGCTGCCCGATGCGTGCATTTTGCGTCACGCTAGACACCAACACTGTTGTGTTACACGCCACGCTTCTGATTCCGAAATGCCGGCATTGGATGTAAAAGCCCACACAGTTCCTGCATTATGCCTGATTTTTTTGTTCTGTGTAAAAAAGGCAAAAGCCAGCACAATGCCGGCCAGATATACTCTGGGATCTCTGTGTAGAAAGGGCTATTGACAAGACAACAACAAGAAGAACATTCGAGATAAAGAACATGTCACTGCCGTTCCCACTACTGGTGGGAAGGTTAGTTTTACTCAGTGACCATCAAGAACTCTGACATGTCCAGTAAAAAGCACCACAATATCAACCACAAAGAAGCCATCTTATCCAACTGAGCAATGTGCGTCTGCGAGATCCACTTTTTACTAATCTCTTTCAGCACAAAATGCGCTCTAGGCAGCGTTTCTTCATCAAAAACAGCAGACAGTGTGCACACGGCCTACAATATGTTTTAGAGAATCAGCCTCCAAGTGCTAATTGTTTAAACTCTCTAGTGGCGCCCATTAATTCACTTGACAACTCAACGAACACCATCCAGGAAAGTGAGGGCTCGGTGTCTGGCGTGAGGAGGCTCCCTGCAAACACCGCAAATCATCTCTTTTAGCAGCTGTCAGGCCAGCGAGTACAATGATGCCCGTTTTGAGCAGCGCACTGATATTGAGCTTTGACAGATCACTCAACAACAGGACGTGTCACCGGCGCTGTCACCGACAGCAAGTTAGACAAACTAGAAGCCGCTCTCGTGGAGAACCGTGACAGTTGTGGACCCACACGTCTCATGTGAAGGAAAGTGCTGCTCAAGGGCCTTCCCAGTGCATATGAACTGCATGGGGGATCGTTCATCATTCTCATGCAGTGGAGTTAACGCAGGGTTCTATGAGCACAGTTAAAATTAATCCATTCAGGATTGACCTTTGATTGATTTATTCAAATCAGTCCACCTCTGGACAGTCACGTCCCCATACTGTGTCTACTAATGGTATAGTTAGTTATCATAGGAGGCCTCCGGAAAGAAAATTATTCAGTGTGGACACCATAGCCCTGGTTTTCGCCTGCATAGCAAACAATGTATTAAGTGGGTGAATGGACAAGGGTTGTTGCCATGGGACACCATATGCTTTGAGAGCTGATCTGAGCTGCAAATAAAAGATAACACACTGAGCGCACCACTAATATTTTGATGGGAATGCAAACCCATGTAATTTTAAATGTCATTTAAGTGGTGATTATTACCGTTACTCATTTACATTCACCTTTATAGGGCATTTAGCAGAGGCGTTTAACTAAAGTGACAATATGTAGCCTGGGTGTACAGTAAGATTTTAATAGAACAAGTTTACATTTAGGTACTCACATTTACATTACATTTAGGGCATTTGGCAGACGCTTTTATCCAAAGCGACTTACAGTACAAAGAGTACATTTGTTGAAAGAGAGACAGCAATATGTCGCTGTGGTACATAAAGATAAGAATAGAGCAGGTTTAGAGCATTCATAGTTACAAGGTTAATAGAATGAGTTTCAGAATTACTCGGTTGCCTGCATCATAGCTGGAATACGCATTACCAACATCTAAGAACATACAATATGCTGAGTACTGTGAATAATGCCAAGACATACAAACATGCAAGTTAGTGCTCGGGTTAGGAGAGGGAAGGCCGGCGCTGCGAGGGGGGGTGGTTATGTAGAGTCCAGGTGAACTCTGAACAGGTGGGTCTTGAGTCTCTTGTTAAGGAGGGGGGTTATGTAGAGTCCAGGTGAACTCTGAACAGGTGGGTCTTGAGTCTCTTGTTAAGTGAGGGGGGTTATGTAGAGTTCCAGGTGAATCTCTGAAACAGGTGGGTCGTTAGTCTCTTGTTAATGGAGGGGGCGTTATGCTAGAGTCCAGCGTAACTCTGCAACAGTGGGTCTTGAGTCTCTTGCGGAAGCTGGCGAGCGACTATAGTGAGCCGGGAGCTCATTCCACTGCCAGATGTGGTGGACAGAGTGAGAGTTGGGACT
>PIJE02000047.1:821756-894884 GCA_002895965.2 Coryphaenoides rupestris | reverse complement strand
AAACGTTAGTCAGACCTACATCCCCAAAATTACATAGCACTCCGCTCGGCAACTTCTGCCAAACGACTGGTACCGCCTTCACTAAAAACAGCCAAACATCGCTCTTCCAAGTCCCAACTCTTCACGGTTCTGGCACCATGAGCTCCCGGCTCATGTCAGGACGGCCGAGTCGCTCGCCAGCTTCAACAAGAGACTCAAGACCCACCTGTTCAGAGTTCACCTGGACTCTACATAACCCCCCTCCTTAACAAGAGACTCAAGACCCACCTGTTCAGAGTTCACCTGGACTCTACATAACCCCCCCTCCTTAACAAGAGACTCAAGACCCACCTGTTCAGAGTTCACCTGGACTCTATGTAGAGTCCAGGTGAACTCTGAACAGGTGGGTCTTGAGTCTCTTGTTAAGGAGGGGGGTTATGTAGAGTCCAGGTGAACTCTGAACAGGTGGGTCTTGAGTCTCTTGTTAAGGAGGGGGGTTATGTAGAGTCCAGGTGAACTCTGAACAGGTGGGTCTTGAGTCTAAGCTTTTTGTTACCTTGCTCGGATGGTCCGCACAACGCCAGGGAAAGTAGACACAGCGCCCAGAAGAGATCGTCCACCGCCATGTAAAGCCTTGTAGTCTCCACCAGAGAGAGAGGGGCAGTCAGCAGGCAGTCAGCAGGCAGCAGCAGTCAGCAGGCAGTCAGCAGGCAGCAGTCAAGCAGGCAGGCAAGGCAGTCAGCAGGCAGCAGTAAGCAGGCAGTAAGCGCGTCCAGGACCAGGCACCTCTCCGCTACAGCGACCATGCATGTGGTGGAAAACGCCTTATTCTTTAGTCCCCAGCAGCGGTGGTGGTGGTGGTGGTCCTGTGTGTGTGTGTGTGTGTGAAGCGGATGGTCTTTCTGGAATAACGCATCCGATCCCGATCATCAAATCCCAGGGTTTGCGCTAAGCGGCCGGGAGCCGTCGTGTCTCTCGGCGCTCCATCGCCATGTTGTGTGTGTGTGTGTGTGTGTTGGCCGCACGCCGCCGCTGCTGCTGCTGCTGCTGCACCACACACACACACACACACACACACACACACACACACACACACACGATTCCACTTACACACACACGCACACGTGCAAACATGCACACACACATTGAGACGCTCGCCCGTATGCGCGCGTACACTTACACACACGAACACGCTCTCGCACATGTAGACACACACACACACACACACACATTCATGCAAACAGAGTGTGTGCGTGTGTGTGTGTGTGCACACAAACACACACACACACACACACACACACACAACGCAAAGAAAGAAAGATCCTGGTGATTGAAACGCTGTCTATGCATCACCACCGAGGTTAAGTTACTTTCATATTCTATATTCATTTCATATTCAACGTTCATATTTCCAGTTCCATGCTTCCAACTGAACTCCCTCGGTGCTTATGGCTTGGATGGCACCCTTGGCTCAAAGGTCGGGTGCAGGGGTGCGAGATGTTCACCATAAAGACGGGGCACTAAAACCACGCAATCTCCAATGCATGACAATAATATTCGTGATATGTGCTTATCGTGTGTTTTTGCGCGCACATGCGTGTTTAGGCGCACCTGTCTCACACAGTCACAGTGTCGTGTCGGTCTATTTCAGTAAACATGCGTGTCGCTCACTCACAACAACACATTCAGAGCGACATGTGAGTGAGCTGGGGTGTACACATGGGGTCCAGGGGGGGCCGAGCACATGGTGTTTCTTTGAACAAGGAGGGAACAGGCAGAGGGCCAGCGGCAGCAGAGGGAGGAGGAGGCGGAGGAGGAGGTCGAGGCGGGGAGGCTTTGGCGGGTATTCTCTGCTGTGAGGGTGGCGGACGGCGACGGCGACGGGCAGGCGGGCGGTGGGTGGGGTGGGTTGGGGTGGGCACCGTACGTAGCTCGCCTCATGCACCACCATGTGCCGAGGGACCCGCTGACTTTTGTATGCAAACAACACATAGCGGGAGCCAGCTGGAGTGGAGCCAGCCTTCACGGGGCAAACAAAAGACAGCGAGGAGGCCTCTGGCGCCGGCTCGTCCTCGGCGAAACGCACGACACGCCGGCGAAACGCACGACACGCCGGCGGAACGCACGACACGCCGGCGCCGTGTTCTACTCACACGCACAGACCACAGAGGAAAAACAAAAGCCACTTGCCCGACGAGACTCAATTGATAGCCTCGCCACTTAAAGCGGCCCAGTGCACGATTCAACCGACGAAACAGAAGTAAACAAAACGGCGGCTTTAATTGAATGACATTTGTGAGTACTATAGCAGCACCGACGCTAACTTTGTGTTGGGCCCGATCATGCACAAGCCATCCATAACAATAATTACCTAATGCACACTTTGCAAATGTCAGCTGATAAATGCGCAATTACAGCCCGGCTCCCTTCCACACGTAGGAAATGCCGCAGAGCGATATCGTCGCCGTAAAAGGGTTTCAGTGAAGACTTCCCCTTGAATGACACGACTCACAAGTCATCTGTTTGGAAAATATTAATTTAACGGTGAAATCAGATTGATTCGAACTGATGAAATGAAACGGGATGAATTAATTTCCCAGGTGTGCGATAAAAAGCAAGCGCCTGGGCCTTTTGTGAATGTGTGATTAGATTGGGAAACGAGGGCATTGCTCCATTCTCTGTGATTGTGGTCAAGCTGCAATTTCCTTGCTTCTCCTCCCCAGCCGCCGTAACATAATGAAAACAAACTCCCAGCTGCTCTCCAATCAGATCACAACGTGTTAGAATCTGAACGCACACGTCGTCCACGCGCACGATGTCTTTTGTTTCCGGTTTTCTGTTTGTCTGTCGGTCTGGGGTCCCACAGCATGTACACATGGCTAAATTAGCGCTCACAGATTTCATTTGCCAGCTAAAATGATAACATAATCGAAGACATTCTGAGGACGAACATGGTCCAATCACACATTCAAGAGCTTATTGTTCTCGGTTATCAGGGGGAAGGGGAACTTGATATCCCCGGAACCTGCAGGCAATCGTAAAGAAAACGTAACCCGTGTCTGTAGATGTTGGAGGCGTACGTCTGGCCCTGTGCGGCCGTTTGCACATTAAGAGCTTTCACGTTGTGCTGTGATTGTCCATCAACCTCTCGTTCCTTTTTTAAAAACGCTCTCTCCTCAGGTTCACCCGAGACGTGTGTTCCAGATATCATAGGCTGCTGCTGCTCCATCCATCACGGAGTCCGCTTTCCCTCACAGTTCAAGTGAGGTCGAGCCCCAGAGACAGCCGGCGAGCATACAGCCAACGACGGGAAAGGGCCAATTGGAGAGAAATTATACACCCATTTAATGATCAGCCCACAGAGGCCAATTAGGTTAGTAAACGTGTCTGCTTGGAGGCACTTTTAGTAGTTTTCCTTGGCAGCGATGACGACGTTTGTTGTGTGCGTGTTGTTGTGTTGTGTGGCCTGAAAACAAAACTAATTGTGAACTGTAGGGCATTATTAGGTATAATTGGCTGTAACACGGCCCTATAGAAAACAACGGGGTAAAACGGGGTTTCTTTTGAGGCATATCAGGGGCCACGGCGGTGATCGGATGAGCTCCACAAAACGGCCGGTGAAGATGAGGGTCAGCCTTGATGGGTTTGTCCTCAAGCCGAGGGCACCAAAGTGAGGCGTCCGACAAAAAGCACACGTAATCACAGCTTAGATTTCCTCATCACAGAAATGATTTGAGCGGAGCACACACAAAGGCCTCCCGCTTGTATTGTATTCAAAGTCCCAGTGGCGGCTTTCAAAGTACCGATGTGAAGCACCTTCGCGAAAAGCCATCAGTATTCCGCTGCCACCTTTCTTACGTCTTACGCTGGAGTGGGTCTGTTGCTGTCCCACTGACAGGGTTGTGTTGTGCGGTTGTGTTTTCTCCAAGGCCAGCCGTCTGTCTCCAAAGCACCTGCTACAAAGGTGACAACAGATCGTTGGCATCCACAGCTAAAGAGCTCGTTCCAAAGCAAGGGTTTTGTTTTACAGGTTTTTAACTTTCCAGCAAAGACAAAAGAGTGTATGATAAATATTACATTTACATTTTACGGGTTGAGGGCATTCCGCAGACGATTTTATCCAAAGGAGACAGCAATATATCGCTGCGGTACATCACGATAAGAATAAAGCAGGGCTCACGCATTCATAGTGACGAAGCTAATAGAACGAGTTTCATAATTGCTAGGTTGTCTTCATCATAGCTGGAATAAGACAGAAGTGCCATTCTGAGTGCATTACCTACCTTACATCTCAGAAGATATAATATGCTAAGCAAGTACTATTAATAATGCCAAGACATACAAACATTTAGATCCCAACTTTTATAGATGAGAACAAACCTTCTTGTTTATCGTCATATTTAGTTATCTTCCTCAAACTCGGATGAATCTATATTATTCAGGATAGAGTTGAACCCAGCTTTTAGGGAGGTCGACAATAATGCCCCCCCCCTCCTCCCCTCCTCCCCTCCCTGTCCACCGAGACTCAGCTTAATCAGCTAATGTGAAAGGTTTAGCGGACAAGCGGTGTACCCTGCAGTCCACGGTCCATGTTTGCATATGCAGATGAGGGCCGGTGTACAACCACGCCGTCACAACGCTGTTCCACCTCCTTCCGCTGGAGGGTGAGGGGGGGGGGGGGTGTGTCCCGCAGCATGCTTGGGGTGGAGGAAGGGGTCTCCATAGAAACCCAGAGGAGGGAGGAGCCGAGAGAGGAGGGTGGGGGCGGTGGAGACAATGGGCAGTGGGCCCGTGCTGGCACAGGGCCGGAAATCTGGAGCACCCAGGGGGGACACGTTGAGCGTCTGACAACACGACCGTATTCTCCACTCATTTAAATTGCATTTACTGTTGCATTTCAATTGCATCACCGGAGACTCCCCCTCGGAACAATTAACAATAGCACCCAACCAAGTGGCATCCATGCTAACGCTCACGTACACCTGAACACTTGTCACTGGAACCCACTGGTCGTGAGCGAGGAGGAAACCAAATATGTTTTCATCGTGTGGAGAGAGAGAGAGAGAGAGAGAGAGAGAGAGAGAGAGAGAGAGAGAGAGAGAGAGAGAGAGAGAGAGAGAGAGAGAGAGAGAGACAGCTATACTGACATGAATTTGATTTGAAATTATGGAAAGTGTGTGGCAGGGCCGTCGGAAAGAGAAGTGTGGGGAAAACACACAGAGCCTGCGGTCCTCCACTCTGCTTACATAGGAGGGACACAATTGGATGTGTTCTTAACCAGGCAATATGTGGTTGCTGTACGACCACACAGGCAGAGCAACAAACAAACACACATATACTGTGATATATACTGATATATATATACACTGCATACACACAATACTGCAGACTGCAGAGTGTCTGCAGAATATTGTGTGTTGTACACATGGAGTGCATGTATGTTTGATTGAAGATTCAAGATGAAAGAACAATACAATCCAAATAACACAAATTGGAGGATCAGAATATCCACAATATTTACAGTATATACAGCAAAAAGAGAAGCTGATTGTTTTTCATGAGATTAAAATGTATATATATATATATAGTTGGATAGAAATACTTTGTTTTATTAATACGAATATGAGTGTATGATTCTATAATCTCATATTTCATGAAACAATTAGTAGCTGGTTCAATCAAGAGTATCATTGTAATATGTGCTTATTGTATGGGCCATCATAATAATCAGTTTGATGGAAGCCTTAGCATCCGAAGATTAAAAAGTGAGAGAGAGCGACATAGAGCGAGAGGGACAGAGCAAGCAAGATAGGGAGAGAGAGAGAGAGAGAGAGAGAGAGAGAGAGAGAGAGAGAGAGAGAGAGAGAGAGAGAGACCAATGCTGCCATTTGCATCATCACAATAAAAACCCTAACCCTAATAAAACATTCCTTACAAATATTATTTGCCATAATTAATTCTTTGTACCGATTCTGCCGAACAGCATTTAGGGTGTAACTGTAGAATAGGAATATATCCAACAGCACTTTCATCTTTCAGAATGAATGTCATTACAGAGTTTGTGGACAACATAACATGACAGCTATGTTGGTGTTTTAGGGCATTTAAATAATAATAGAGCATTTAATACTCTGAGGCAATAGCGGCACAAGGAAGTGACTTTGACACATTTTGGGCCGAGCTAGTTCTGGCCGGACACTAGTCGTGCGCCGCTTGTCAGTCCAATCAAATACACGGACAAGTAAAATTGGCAGACCTTCCATCTCACACACACACACACACACACTTCTCTGTCAGGTAAGGGCTGAGTTTGATCCCATCACCCATTTACATTTACATTTACATTTACATTTAGGGCATTTGGCATTTGGGGTGGTGGGGTGGTTATAGTGCTCCCTGACATCTGCATGCGATGGTTAAATCCGACTCCAGGGGGCGCCCTTAAAGAGTGGAACCATACCGCCCAACTAAAGTGTACTACCATTTAATCCAAAAAAGGATTACATCTATGACTGGTAATGGGTGTTTTAGTGGAGCCAGGAGAGCAGGTTACAACTGTTTGATTACCCAGACCCAGGTAATGTCCTTTAAAGGAGACATATTATAC
Organism: Coryphaenoides rupestris; assembly: GCA_002895965.2. Taxonomy (NCBI): domain Eukaryota; kingdom Metazoa; phylum Chordata; class Actinopteri; order Gadiformes; family Macrouridae; genus Coryphaenoides; species Coryphaenoides rupestris. The sequence goes on along the minus strand of PIJE02000047.1, from coordinate 888,298 downwards.
CACCAGGTGTGAGCGTGATTAGCCATTACAGGCGGTTTCAAAAAGCGGTTGGAATGACCCCACTTGACATCACAAGTGGGAGTGTCCACCTAGAAGTAAGCTGGTTAGATCAGCGTACCAGCCTACCCAGTGGACTGTAGCAACTGGTAGGCTGATCTAACCACCATACATCTGGGTGGACACTCCCACTTGTGATGTCAAGTGGGGTCATTCCAACCGGTTTTTGAAATCGCTTGGAATGACCTGGTGGTATAAAAGGAGTCCTTTAAGGACCATGGTGGGCAGGGAGGGGCTGTAAGTGGACCTGGACGTGAACCATCAGTACTGGATATTCATTGGAGGGGAGGAAGGGGAATATTGAGGAAGAGGCAGTCGGATGATGTCGCAGATAAAAGCAGAACAGAGAGAGTGAATCAAGACCATGGAGGAGACGGCATTCAAGTATTTCAATTCTTCCTCACCACTTTGATATCTCCGGCGTTGAGCCTCTGCTGGTGGGTATTATACCCACTCTCCTCCTTATTGGAGATACAATTGGGAATCATCTCGGCAAGAAAAAAGAAAAATAGAAGTTATCTCCGGAGGGGGTTTGTGAAGGTCGTCTGAGCCGAGCTTGATGAGCTTGTGTGAGGACACATATTCCTCTCTGCCCGGGCAAACGGAGACATGATGAGGATGAGACAGAGAACTTCTTTTGGGGGGTTGTGTGTGTGTGTGTGTGTGTGTGTGTGTGTGTGTGTTGTGTGTGTGTGTGTGTGTGTGGGGGCGGGGGGGGTGGTGGTGTCTCGTTGTTCTCAATGTGAGACTGGTTGAAGTGGTACATACGTACATGGAGTTTGCAAGTAAGCAGGATGAACTCCTCTCCGCTCCGTGTGACGTGATGGACGAGATACAAAGAGGATGCTCCAATCGAATCAATTTCATTATCCTGTCAATACCTCCACCCGAGGGCGGTGGGGGCCCTAGTTTCATTACACACCACCCCTACACACCACCCCTACACACCACCCCTACACACCCTACACACCACCCCTACACCACCCTATCGCCACCCTCCCTACTACCACACCCCTACAACACCACCCTACACACCACGCCTAACACAACCCTACCACCACCCTACACACCACCCCCTACACACCGCTACCCACCACCCCTACACACCCTAACCCCTTTGAGTTCAAGCCTTGTAAGTGAATAAACCAATAAAAATTCAGATCAGATGAAAAACACAATATTTGTAAGTTGCTAGTTACTGAGATTTGCCCCAAACACTGGAAGAAGGTGTTAAGACAGATGATGCTATTGATTTTGTTTGATACAGAGAGATCAAATAACAATTAAAATCCTATTGACGATTCACGCACTGCCTACGTTAATCAGAGAAGTATTATTGGAGCATTCGACAAATGCGTAAATTTATTTTGAACGACAAAAGGTTTTGTATTTTTCCACAAAAGATCAAATTCATAATTACTTCTGGGAAAATATATTCAAACTGACGACTGAAAAGTATGCAAGCGATATTTTTGTCAAGGTCATTTTTAGGGCATAGAACATTGTGCACGTCATATTGAGATTCAGTCAGTGTCACTGAACATAATAATTACTGTGCTCTTTCCCGTTCATATTTTATTCAATGTGAATATGTGTACCATGTTGAAATCCAATCAAAACCACTCAGCATGTCACACGCAATTGAACTGAATTCAATGTATGATTATGCAGACCACTCTCCTGTGAAAGGTGTTTGAAAAGCAGAACAATATGTTGCCATAATTAAATCAAATCTACAGTCTCCATACTGAGAGCAGTGTGAACCTTCCACACATAATCATCTGTGGTGATTGAATTCCAAAATGGCGTACGCTCTGTTCCACGCACAGACAGACGGAGAAAGGTCAGCCAGACGTGACTCTAGGACTCTACTCCTATCAGTGTTATCAAGTGTATCTCTGTGTCCTCCTCTCTCACCTCAGTAGCAGTGGGGATGGGAGTGCACTACCTGCTCCAACCACCCACCTAGCAGCCACCTCTTAACCCCCCCGGCGGGGAGGCAGGGAGTCTCACAACCGGAGGGGTCCCTGGGTTTAAGCTAATCTCTGTCTTGTCTTTAGCATAAAGGTTGTCCTTGATACAGGTCTTTACATAGCAACCTTCAAACACACGGTGCCTTACATGTGCAAGAATCCCATTTTTAAATAGTTAAAATAGCAATCATTACAAGGCAAAAGAGAAATGTGAAGTATATGATGGCAAAATAATAAATAGTGCAATAGTGTGTGTGTGTGTGTGTGTGTGGTGTGTGTGTGTGTGTGTGTGAGGTACTGCATGTAAAGCACCTTGATGAGAGCAAGTGGCTGGATGAGAGCTGAATAAATACACACACACACACACACACACACACACACACACACACACACACACACACACACCACACACACACACACACACACACACACACACACACACACAACACACACACACACACACACACACACAGTGATATGGAGGAAGCATCATATGGTGATATCGGAGCACAATCCCGGCAACTGTGGTAACATATTTCAGGCTTCATTAGTTGTCAACAGCTGAAGCCCTTGTCTATTAAATGGCATCAACAAACCATATGGCCCATGACGACTGCGTAATCCCTTCACCTTGGGGGAACTGTAGAATTGCAACGGACCGTGTTTCCGTCCTCACGGTCAGCGCAATACGAACAGCGGCGATATATCCTCTGGAAACAGCTCTTCCTGTGCCTGTTTTCAACCCGTGGTTACCTCACGGATGAACTCCCTGAACCCACGGCTGCAATCGTTCAGGTGAGAAATAAATGGCCATTTTGTAAGGGCTTTATGTCGGCCAGTATATGTTGTTATGTTCCATGTCTCTTTGTGCCTCTGTTTCCAGGGGATAACAGAACAGAACAAGATGTGTCATTTGTGGCAGTGGGCCCACCTGTGTTTGAACTGCAGCGGACGCACACGCGTGCTACACTGATGCATGGAGGACGTTTCAGGATCAAGAGTGTGTGTTATGAGGGACATTGAATGCCCTTACTATTAATTACAGCAAAGGTCCCTTCTATTATTTTATTCTGTCGTTCCTCCACTCGTTCCGCATTCTCTTCCTTTCAATTCAGTTTGAATAAGAGAAACTGGCCTCAATTCAGCGTGCGATGAACAGGTCACTTTGGTTTGTTTTTAAATGTCCCAACTTTTTTCTCCGAGAGGTTTTAAAACGAGATCAAAATGTTGCCAGAATTGAATCCATACTTAGAGCAAAGTGAGATGCTCATAGAAAGGAGAAAGGTCAGCCAAACGTGACTCTAGGACTCTACTCCTATCAGTGTTATCAAGTGTATCTCTGTGTCCTCCTCTCTCACCTCAGTAGCAGTGGGGATGGGAGTGCACTACCTGCTCCAACCACCCACCTAGCAGCCACCTCTTAACCCCCCCGGCGGGGAGGCAGGGAGTCTCACAACCGGAGGGGTCCCTGGGTTTATGCTCATTTCTGTCTGTCTTTAGCATAAAGGTGTCCTTGATATAGGCAGGGCCTGTGTCTTTACATAGCAACCTTCAAACGCACACACAGCAGGAATTACATTTTCAAATCATTAAAGATGCAGTGTGTGGAATTTAGTGGCATGTTGTGGGATGGACTTGGCAGGAATGGAAGATAATATTCATACATATGTTTTAATGAGTGTATAATCCCATGAAATTAAAAGGTGTGTTTACTTTACCTTGGGTGGGTGGGGTTGAGGGGAGGGGTCTTCAGCTGGTTGTAACCTCACTGCTAGAAGCCACTAAATCCTATATACTGCACCTTTAAACTACATCCATTTAAAAGAGAAATGTGAATTATACGACATTGAAATAGTAAATAGTGCAATTGTGTGTGTGTGTGTGTGTCCATGGCTCAGTGTGAGGTATTGCATGTAAAGCACCTTGAATAGAACAAGTCTGGAAGAGATCTGAATAAATGCAGTCTCATGGCTGCCACCCACCCACCCACACACACACACACACAGACACACACACACACACACACACACACACACACACACACACAGATACGGTGCTAGCATGATATGGTGATATAGGAGCATAACACCGGCCACTGGTACACATATTTCAGGTTTCATTACATGTCAACAGCAGAAGCCTTAGTCCATTAAATGGCCTCGACAAACCGCATGGCCCATCATATAATCCCCTCACCTTGGGAGAAGTGTAAAATTGCAGCGGACCATGTTTCCATCCTCACGGTCACCGCAGTATGAACATCCACAGTATGTCTCCCGGAAACAGCTCTGTGCTCTTGCTCTGTGTCTGTTTTTCCACCAATTGTTGCCTCGTGTTAGTGATGCACGAATGTACAATGCGGTAAGGGGGAGTGTTGAAAGGAGTATGTTGAATAATGCTTTATCATATCCTTTATATTACACTGAAGTTCTCTTTTATGTCACGCTGTCCTTTGCCTACTTTCAGCTCAGTCTGCATGAGAAGGCCTTGTGAGAGAATAGGCAAGATATATCTGTATGGTTTGTGCATGCAGCTTCAGCGCTGGGCTTTGAAGTAAATATGGATATAATGTGCAGGCTGATGGTGTATATTGCTTTTGCATCACAGTTATATTTACCTTTCTAGTGAGCCCAGTGTTTGAATAAATGGATGGATCGATGCGTTCAAATAAAATACTGTTGAATACTGAAAACTACTGTTTTAATCAATATATATGCATATATGCATAGCAAATCTTAAATATAGTAAATATAATTGTTATTTTTACGTTATGCTCGATAAATACAGAAAGCTTTTCTGCAACATGGGCCCACGATTAACCCCATTCACACATGTATATACAAGTAACCATAAAACAATAGAAACACTAGAGAGATACATGCAGACAGATGATTTACATGCTTTCATGAAAATAAATCCTTTAGCACCATCCTGTGACCAAAACAGGACAGTGCATTTTTACTCTGTCTGTATGAGCCAGTTACAGATGTAAAGGCTGTAAATACAATACAATACAATACAATACAATACAATACAAGTATTAAAAAGACTACTGTACTGTACTGTACTCTGAGGAGGAGATAAGAGACCTGGGGACGTGTTCCCATCTATTCTATTCACGTCGCATCGTTCAGCACCGCGGACAGCGACGCCAAACGTGATTGGACCAAAAATGAACACCGCGGACAGCGAGGTGAAACGTGATTGGACCAAAAATGAACACCGCGGACAGCGAGGTGAAACGTGATTGGACCAAAAATAAAACACCGCGGACAGCGACGGGGAACGTGATTGGACTAAAAATAAAACACCGCGGACTGTGAGGAGAAACGTGATTGGACCAAAAAATAAAACACCGCGGACTGTGAGGTGAAACGTGATTGGTCCAAAAATGAAACACCGCAGACAGCAAGGTGAAACGTGATTGGTCCAAAAATAAAACACCGCGGATTACAGGAGGCTGCTGATTGGTTGAAACCAACAAAAACCGACTTCAACAACGAGAATAACACACTGTGGACACATTCTATGAATATATTACAGACAATATTAACATGACTATCCGTTAACATGGCTATTAACATGACTATCTGTTAACATGACTATTACCATGACTATCTGTTGTTAGACATGCAGAGGAGACACGGTGCAGCTTAAGAGGTGAAACTAGCAGCACCAGGACCACTTTGCCTACTGGTCAAGGTAAGCTGATTATGGTTTAGAAATAAAATCCTCAGGGACCTCGTCTCTGTGCTGTGATCTCTCCACGTTTAATAATAATAATAATAATAATAATAATATAATAATAACACAGACAGACATGAAATGCAACGATATTTAACAATCTGTAGTCATATGTTAAACTAGAGCCTATAAACTGTGGTGCACATGTCTTATTTCTTCATCCTAGGGGCCTCCAGGTTGAATACAATCCTCCTATAATAACATCACCACCACTGTGTCCACATGGCAGGTATGCAAGTTGCGTCACATTATTATTATTATTATTATTATTACTTTTAATACACTTCAATTATTGCCAAATTGATTTTGCTGACTGAATATCTTATCTTACCAGTATTTTTTTATTTTTATACTTCACCTATATTTGTATACTTCTACTAGGACACTGTCAATTTGTAAATCTGTTATATTATTTTTACCTGGCACAAGAATTTCCTTCGGGATCAATAAAGTTCTATCTTTATCTTATCACAGTATTCATTTGAACAAATAGCCTATAATGTTGTTTTTTCTTGTTTATATGTATACACGGTATATACTGTAGAATGGAATAGAATAGAACTTTATTTAAGGAAATAAGCCAGGTTACATAGCAATACAGTACAATAAAACAATATGGAAAACAACAGAATAATAAAAATAAACTAACAGATTTACAAATTTACAGTTAAAATATACAAATATGTAGGCAAGATAAGATATTCCGACGGCGAAAACAATTTGGCATGATTGAAGTGAAACTGTATATACTGTATATACTGTAACTGAGGGGCCGCATGTGTTTGCAACAGAGCCGAACTTCCCGCCGCTGCCCGGGTTCATCCCGCTGAAGCCGTGCTTCTACCAGGACTTCGAGGAGATCCCGGAGCAGCACCGCAGCATGTGCAGGAAGATGTACCACCTGTGGATGTGTGAGTGTCCCGCAAGCCGCCGTGGACCACCTGGGGTTCATCATGGACTCTGTAATATTGATATGATTGATGTACAGTAATTACAATTGACTGATTTCTTATAAGACAATGCATTTTAGGAATTGCATTTTTGTTAATAAGTGAAGCATGAAGGAAAACCTGGTGCTAGCGAAATATTTGATATGTTGGGCATAACCGTGTCTGTGTTTGGTAGCTGACTTAACCTGTGGAGCACTGATGAGGCAATGCACCAGAGGTTTGTAGCTGCACCCACCCCCAGACTCTAACTGGGCCAGGTGAGGCTGCAGCCCCACCCACCACAGACTCTAACTTAATTGGCCAGGTGAGGCCAATTAAGCCAGCCACCAAAGACACACACTCCCACAAACCTATTCTATTGCGGTTACTCAGAATAGAGTAAATGAAGATCTCTCCATCATGTAGAAATAGCTCCTCCCAAACCTCCTGACAGCCCCATTCAGTACCAGCATGCTGTCGGTGTAAAAGCCCCACAATATTTAGTCTCATGTATATTTGTGCATTACTCTTTTCTCCCTCAAAGCTGCACCCACAGGCTTCATTCTGCGGCCTTAATCCAGAAACTTCTGAAACTTTTTTAATCGATTATTTGGACATCAAGACACCATGCTGCTAGATGATATGTTTTCTATACCTCCTCTGAGTGGATCATGTTTTAACTAGCATTGTGTCTCTCTACAGATTCCAGTAAGCAATAAGCAGGTATCTGACGATACTATTTGATTCTGGCTTTGATTATTTTATTCATTATCTTTATGGTACCACTTTTGTTCCCTGTATTTGCATGTATTCCAGTTTCTCTGTCTGTGGCATGCAAATCATCTCTTTGCTTCTGTTCTGCCATCTCGTATCTTAATGTATGCGTTTACTAATGTCTTTTTTTCATAACAAATGAATATTCTTTCATCCATTTTACCTCAACATATCCTTTCCTGCATGTTGTTTCAGTAATGGCTTTTTGATTTCTACACTTTTTCTTTAGAGATCAGGCGACTGTGTGTGTATGCGCGTGTGTGTGTGTGTATGCGCGTGTTGGTGTGGGTGTGTGTGTGTGGGTGTGTGTGTGTGTGTGGTGTGTGTGTGTGTGTGTGTGTGTGTGTGTGGTGTGTGCATGTGTATCTAATTACTAAACACACGTTCAAAACGTGATACATGAAAATCATCAATGTGTTACAGTGAACAGCGCTACACTGGCGGTGAATCTGATTGGCTGCTTCGCGTGGATGTTCGCTGGAGGGGGCGTGACCAACTTCGGCCTGGCCATCGTCTGGCTGCTCATGTTCACGCCCTGCTCCTACGTGTGCTGGTTCCGGCCCATCTACAAGGCCTTCAAGTGAGAACCGGATCAGAGCCATTGAGCAGCAAGAACTGTTCACACTACAGCTGTTAGCATATTGCAATGCAGAGTATTTTTGTCGAGTGTCTCAGAGTTTGTGTTTTTATTTTTACTTGCCTTTTAAGAAGTTTTTGGAATGTCATGGAATGTCTTTAAAAGACTTCTTGGTGTAGATGAGGGTTTTTGTAACCCTGTTGAAAATGCTAGCCAACACTAGGGCTAGTTATATCAAATTGGCACTTCTCTTTAATGGATGTGTGTAGTGTTAAATTAAATGTCATTAAAATGTGTATTCCGAAATGTAATCAAGCCACATCTAGAGCGTGCTTGTAATTGCTTTGCCTAATTTATTCTGATCGACTGCGTTAGAAAATGTTTTCTTTTGACTGCGACATCACATTAGCGAGCTAAGAGTTAAGCTGCGGCTGTTTGTTAGTGTGTGAGGTTGAACATGTCTCTCGTTCTCCTTTCACCTGCAGGTCTGACAGCTCCTTCAATTTCATGGCCTTTTTCTTTGTGTTCATTGCCCAAGTGGGAATCAGCATCATCCAAAGCATCGGCATCCCTGGCTGGGGAGTGTGGTAAGCAAAGTTAGGGTGCGTTCCAGTCACACCCGAGTTGACCGCGTTCCAGTTAACAAGTCAGAAAACCAAGATGGACGCCTTGTTTTACCAGTCGATAACAACGTATTATGTGGCTATTATCTGACTTCAGTGCATGTTCCGACTTGGAACTTGGAAATTACGACTTCCGAGTACAAATGGAACGCACCATTACATCACGACACGTATAATCAGTTGTCATCGGTTACTCGGTTTATCAGTTACTGACCGATCCATCCTGTACCAGGAAGAAATCGTTTTGGTCGCATCCAAATCAGAAGTTCAAAAAGTAAACCTTGCTTGCTCTGTGACACGGATGGCTGAATTCTATTTTTTCCCATCAGAATAATCTACTTTATTAGTCCAAATTCTAAATATCACTGAGGTAACTAAAATCAACAGAGTGCAGATTTCACATCTGCTCAAGCTTTTCTTGTCTGAATGTGTGAGAGAGTTTTGAGGTCAGAAAACAAAGTAGAACCGTTCTTCACTCTGGACCTCGGAGGTCTCGCTTTCTAACCTGATTGCGATGACCGAACCATTTTTCCTGTCATCAAAACCTTATTAAACCATAGACTCGCTATTAGCTTTTGAAATGCCGCTAAATGGCTCCTCAAAATGTCACCTGACTTAATGTTGACGCTGTGAAAATAGCATTATGATAGCTTCTATAAAAGTGATGAATGCCACCCTTTAGATCTGGACGGCTTTATGCATCGGGCGATAAAACTTTTAAACTTTTTTTTTCAATCCGCCCGGCCTTTAAGGGTGCGCCTTTAACATCCATCAGTGAGCACCATTTACCTTCCATCTGCTCACTAATGCTGTAATTAACGGGTGCAAGAGCGCTAATCCTTAAAGACTTAATACTCACTTGTTATCACTTACCATAAAGACCCCAGAGCTTGAAGATGTCTCTGAACTCGCTGGATGCTTTGTGGGCAGCAGTTGTGTTGAAGTGTTGGGGTTCTCGTTCCCCCTCTCCCCCCAGTGGGTGGCTGGCAACGCTGTCCTACTTCAGCTACAACATCCTGGTGGCGCTGATCATGCTGGTCCCCACCGTCATGTTCACCGGGGTCGCCGCGCTCTCCTTCTTCGCCCTCACCAGGGTAAGTCACATGACACCGTCAAACCAGAAGCCCACCACAGATATCGCCCACATCGGAACTCATTCATGGGATATGACTATGCAATGGCATACATTTTAGATTTCATTTAATTTTGCTCACATACATACAGTTTGTAATGATTTGATCAAGTAACGTATACACTTTTTTTTATTACTTCAAAATGCCGGTTGAGTAAAAAAAAACAAAGCTAGAAATACTGTGATTGGTCTTTGTATTAATTGATTGATTCCATTGATAGATAGATCACACACACACACACCACACACACACGCACAAGCATACACACATTCGTGAACTCTGACACTCACACAGTGGGCTGTAGTAGCGCAAGAGGTATGAGCGGTTGTCTGGCAACAGGAAGGTTGTTGGTTCGATCCCCGGGCTCCGCCGAGCTAAGTGTGGAGGTGTCCCTGAGCAAGACACCACCTAACCCTACCTGCTCCTCCTAGCTAAGTGTGGAGGTGTCCCTGAGCAAGACACCACCTAACCCTACCTGCTCCTCCTAACTAAGTGTGGAGGTGTCCCTGAGCAAGACACCACCTAACCCTGACTGCTCCTGACGTGTTGGTTGTTACCTTGCATGGTTGGCACCGCCGTCGGTGTATGAATGGATGAATGTGAGGCAACTGTAAAAACACTTTGGATAAAAGCGCAATATAAATGCAATCCATTTACACCGTGTCTCTCACCCTTTGTTTCACATCGGCGTTCCCTCTCTCCGCTTCCTCCTGCAGATCCATAATTCCTACCGGGGCAGCGGAGGGAGCATGTCCAAAGCCCAGGAGGAGTGGACCACGGGAGCCTGGAATAACCCTCACGTCCAGGCTGCGGCCCAGCAGGCGGCCGTGGGGGTGGCGGCGGGGTCCATGCAGGACCAGTACTCCAGCCCACAGTACAACGAAAACAAGGTGTAGCCCTAGTATCCCCCGCGGAGGAGGAAGGGAACAAGGGCCCGGCACCAAGGCCACATGTCTAGAGGGGTTAGGGAAGGGAAGTAGGTGCCACTTTAGACACAAGGGAGCGAGCGCTGTTGTCGGGAAAGCCGGCGAGCGTCAAGGTTTTTAGTCTCAGGGGGAAACTGAATGTGAATGTTTTTGCAGCGCTTAGTTTCTGTCTGAATGTTTTTCATTTTAATGTTGTTTTAATGTTGTTAGTTATTCATTTTTATGTCTATTTCTTAATATTTCCACATATTTGGTTTAGCTTTGGTAATAGCAAAGACATATTGAATAACATGAATTATTCAAATGTATTTGTAATTAAAATATAATTAGGATTTTAATATAGGAGGTTAAACGAGGTATTTGATTATGTATTATGATCCGTTTTATGTCTTATTTGTATGGAGCTACAAATGGATAGAAATACATATTTCTATTAAAACCATATAATTGTGTTGTAATGGCAAAGCTACTCACTGACTTAGCCAAATTATATGTACTGACATAAAACTGACTGCAGCACTGACACATTTTCTACATGCAGACATCAAGTTTTTTATGAAGTTATATTTCAAATGTCAGTTCCTAGCAAAGAAAACCTGTATCTTAACTCATAAAGCTGTCCATCCATAGCCAAAGAATTGATGGTTTAATATACCTTACTCTCTTATAATGCAATGCAGCATAAGATAATGCAGATTGGGAATCATATAACAAATAAATACTAACCAAATGTGTAAATACTGAATCATGTTTCTTGTAATTGTGTATATCCTTTTTGTTAGGTTTTGAATTTGACTATTACATTTACATTATGGGTACATTGATAAAATACATTTATTTTGCTAATATTTCTCAAATGTTATGGAAATAAGTGAATTATTGCAATGAACACTCCATATGTTGATAATATTGAATAAAAACCGCATGTTCATATTCCAACATATCCGTTTCCTTATTCACAAACACCCCATAATATAGCTTCATAGCAGCATGCTTCCCTTTCAACATAATATTTGCGTCGCAGCTCCTTTACTCCAACACTTCATTCTCTGCTTCGCTACATCTGCTGCACTTAATCAAGCCGTTGTACTCAATCATTAAAATGTGGCTTTCAATTGTTTCCAATACATTACACACAGCAAATGACACTGGGATACAGTGCAAGGTAATTATTATTAAAAAATTAGTTTTTCGATAGGTGGCAGTATTGTACTACCACCTATTGTGACCACTTGTACCGTCGGCCTACTATACTCTCCACCTGGGGTGTACCCTGTGCTCTTTCATCCCTGGTGATCCCCTTCTCTGTTGAAAACCCTCACAAGGGCTCAATATATCCAAGTCAGGGTGATTGAATTGAAATCATAGATTGCAGCACACAGGCATGTTTACTTGGCTCTCTAATAACTTTCCTGCTGCCTGCTGAACTCCAAACACACACACACACCGCCACACAATTTCACCCTTGACATCCCTTCGAGAAGGTGCCTCATCACAGATTACATTTAGAAAAGTCGCTTTAAATGGATTTATCTCTGAATATCCCCCCCCCCCGTCCTCCACTGGCTGTGAAAGAATGTGAAAGAATTACTGTGAGGAGCGTGGAGATGGAATAACATGTTGATATAGATAGCAGGGACCTGGGGGACCTGGGGACCTACTCTGTCCGTGTCCTTAACACGTCAACACGTCAACACAATCGCATGCCTTCAAACTAAGAAACCTGGGTTGAGTAGGACACACATATGTGTGGAGTAGGACAATTGGAGTAGGGTTTGGTTACCGGTACTCAGAAGATAGAGGATATTAAAGATTAAGCCCCTGTCTCCTCAGATACCCTGCAAATAGCAGTGAGCGCCGTGTGTGCTGCTTCTTTCATTAATAGTGTTCACCTCGGGACACTTTCCTGTCAGATTAGATAGCATTTATCAGAATAGTATTTATGTACGCCTGCATTGCATAAAATACCCAAAATCTAAACATAACTGCCTGAATGAAATGCCAATCGTCTGGTATTAACCAGAAAATGTCAAACACACATTCACCAATACTCATATTTGCAGTGTAAAATGTGCATTTGACTGAATTACATGAATACACTCCCAGCGGAGGGGAGCTTGCTTCGACTCACCAATAGGGTTTTATGTAATTTGATGGAATGTAATCAGAATTTTGAACTTTGGCACGGAGACCAGACATTATTTTTGTGAGTGCAGGATTCTACGTAAGGAATAAACCACGCGTGTAGATGGTGGGGGTGTTGATGCGGCCGAGGTGGAGCAGAGGTACATTATCTTCCAATAACGGGACTCCCCGAAGTGGTTTATTCTGCTTATAACACAGTTACCAACGAACGAACATACATTAGTGACTTTCATCTATAATGTTATTGTTTTTGTGTCTACTTTAATCCACTGGTATTAAGATATTCTTCTGCGGCGCATTGGGCGTATTGTTTTGCCTTGTCAGCGGTATAGTTGTGGTATAAAAGGATGAACTGGATTGTGAGAACAAATATGAAAATAACGTACAGTTGTTGTGGAAAAGAACTGTGTTGTGTCTCATTGTGTCTGATGACAGATTAGCTCTCATATTGTCACTACTAGTTGCACTGCAGGAGCAAATGGAGAGAAAATTGATATATATATATATATATACTGTATATTTATATTTGATATTCCTCCAGCTATTGTAAATTACTAAGGAAGGTCTAATGCGAATCAGCAGCATGCCGTGGCTCATGTGAGGGTAACCTTGTACTTCTACTCTACTAGAGGCCTTGGAACCGTGAAAAACACTTGTTACTTAACTTTTTATAAAAGTAAAATATTTCTGGCTTACAAAACACAATTAGCGGAAACATGATCCCAACACTATGACTCCCATTGGGACCACCTGCTCTGTGTTCCTTCATTATACGCTAAGCTGGTGGAAATTACCACATAAAAATGAAGCATGTTGTAATGGAACAAAGGGGCAATAGAAGTGAACCTAAAAAAGAAAAGACAAAATATATTACATTTTTATCACAGAGGCTCGACGAACGGAGACAGAAAAAATGTCCGCAGACGTCTTGAGTGTTTTGCGCGTTGGTAACATCACAGGGGAATCTGAATCAGGGTTAGGCTGTCCGGCATGGGAGGCCCCTAACCTGTGGCTGCTGACTACCCAGGTTAGGGGCCCCGTTAGGAGTCGTCGCCGTGACAGCAGAGGAAACACAGAGGAACCCATGACGGTGTAGGTTGCAGGGCCGCTGTTCCCTGTGGCTGGCTTTCAGACTTCATGATGGGCCCCTCTTGGAGCCAATCATAATAAAGGGGGTGGGGCTCCGGCCATAATGGCGGTCACGGTGGTATTATGTAGCGACAACGACTGTCCCAGCTGTCATTTAGCCACATGCCGAGCTAACCCATAGTGACCTCTGGGTAGCAGCGTAGATGTGGGCGCGTCACCCAAGGGCGTCTCTATAGAGCTCTCTAGGGGGCGCTGGAGAGCAGCCATTGCACAACATTTGAAAACAAATCACACCGGCCACGTCTCGGCTCGATAGACTTCACGGACACACGGGCAAATGAGGAAGGCGAGGGCGCCAGTGTGCCGTTTCGGGCGGAAGTATGCCTCTCGTGAGTTAGCTTGGCGGCTCGCATTAGCCTAGAACGCTCTTGGACCTGCCAGGGGGCAGAAGACACCAATGCACACACTAACGTCTTTGGCATGGTGGTTTTCCCCCCCCCCCCCCCATCTCCCATCACCATTTTTAAATTGTGTCCCTTGGATAATGGGGAGATATAATATAACTTTATCGCGCAGTGAGATGATGAGGAACGGTCTGTTGGTAGAATGGCTGCAGTGGAGGAGTTCTCTCAACGAACCACCGCTGCAGCGCACACGGGCATCAGGGCAGATGTGGTGCGGAGGCAGGAAGTGTTTAAAGCGTCGAGCCACGCGCTCAGCAGTTCGCCCGGAGTCCGCGAGGCAGCCCGCTCAACGCTTTCTCTCGCTTCCCCCGACACCCAGCGCTTTCAGGGGGGGGGGGGGGGGAGGGGTTGCAAGAGTGTGGTGATTGTTAACTTAGCAATATATGGCGGAGTCAGCACCGCATAAATTGTGAGCTAAGATGAGCTATTATCAAAACAAATGAGCCAGTGACTGCAGCTGCACGCAAATCACAGCACCGTGCTTTCCTCGCGATTGAATTGTCTTAAGCCATCCTCCGTCACAAAGTCAATGGCTCCTCATTTGCTCCTATTCTTCCAGTACAAAGCCCGGGCTTCCGCGCTCACCTATCACGCCGCAGAAACGCGTTCCGTCTTCCTCTCTGGAAACTTGAGACACCTTCATGTCTTGATTCACTTAATTTATGAACAGAAGAAGTGAACCAATTTATCCCAAAGCACCGCCTCTCTGCGTGCCAATTCTGATCACGTCCTGTAATGCGGCAACAGCTGCGGTGGTAAAATGGTTAATTAAGGGTACACAACTCGTAACATGCCGCGGGCTTTAAGTGGGCCCATTGTCACCCTAGGAGGCTACCATAGATAAATACATAATAACGCTCCGCCAAGTACTAGTCTGACTACAGAAGGGCTGCAGGCCTCCCCGTCAGTGACCGAGGGTCTGCAGCGCTCTAGATCTCCATATCCGAGCGGTTCAGATGGCTGGGATGTACGTCCCTTGACAGGCGTAAGCCCACCTACTTAGTTACTAAATAGTCCGATACCGGGCTTACATTCGGATCCATGTGGGCTGTCGCTTTTATGCTGTTGGAGTATCGACTGTGGGGCCGGAGCAGAACTCCCCCCACCACCTCCGTCTGCCTGCAGACCGTTAGGCTTGTCAAACGCGAAAGCCGCATTCGTCTTTTTCATGTTTATGTAATTATTTGTCCCCGAGACCCCCGTCCCCGTTCTAATGTGCGCAACCGTGGGCCACGAGGAGCCGTTCGGGGCAGGAGAACAGACGTCGACTCTGTTGCTACGCCATTAGCTGCTAGACTGACACTGGGCCTCGCTCTAAAATGACTGTTTTCACCCCGGCGCTCGGGGCTTCGATCGCTCTCCGCTTCAACCGTGGCTCGGAATGCACTTATGTACTTATGTACTTTACACTTGTGTGTGGAAATAGCAGCAGGGGCGCTTTCAATACATCTAAACGTGCAGTGAGTGTGTGTGCGGCGGCCACGGGCCCTTTCACACACACAGAGACTCCTCTGAACTACGACGCTAGTCGAGCAGTCATTAAGCACAACCGTAGGCCTGTTTTCGTGGGACTCACAGGCCTCGGTCGGCGGTCACACTGTTTCCATTGAACAGAGGAGGCACGGAAACCGATCCCCCCCACCCATGTTCTCAAAGCCAATGGTAATACACTGTACGTACTCACCGGGCCGTGGGAGATTGTTCTGAGTGCTTGGGTTTAGATTAGTGTCACTTAATGTGGGCCTTGGAGATGATAATTATGATAAAGGACTTTGGTACACTTGACCTTGAAATGTTTCCAGGACACGCCCCCCGCCCCGCCCAGCCAACTAACACATGCACACACTCACACTCACTCACTAACACGTGCACACACTCACTCACTAACACGTGCACACACTCACACACTAACACGTGCACACACTCACTCACTAACACATGCACACACTCACTCACTAACACGTGGCACACACTCACTCACTAACACGTGCACACACTCACTCACTAACACGTGCACACCACTCACTCACTAACACGTGCACACACACTCACTCACTAACACGTGCACACACACTCACTCACTAACACGTGCACACACACACACTAACACGTGCACACACACACTAACACGTGCACACACTCACTCACTAACACGTGCACACACACACACTAACACGTGCACACACACACACTCACGCAGTTGCATGGCTTGCCCACAATTCATAGTCAGTCCAAGTAAAGAAAAGTGCCAGTAAGTTGAAACGAGTTGTAACAAACTGTAGGGAGTCCCAGCAGGGACAGGACTGTGCTGTTGAGGCAAACCAAACACCAGAGTAGAGAGAACAGGCCTGCAAAACAACAGGAAATATGCATCACTTTCTTGGAATCAAAGTATTTCCCAAAACAAAATGTGTTTTCTTTTGTTTTATTAGTAATTTTAACATTGATATTTGATACATGAGTACTTGTTGTGCTATGAAATGTGTGTTCTTTGCAGACAGCTATCCTCTCGCTGTCATTGTTTTAATTCAGAAACGTGAGCCGGTATGTAAATGATCAAATCTAAGATACTTGAGTGTCAAATAGAGGTTAAATGGTGAAAAGAGAATGACTTTGTTATCTACCATACCATGACACTTAAGGTGTGTGTATTGCATTATTAATGGAAGCATGCTTGCCTCGTACATTCCACTGATGAAAGGTGTGTAGTTTGAGGATCACAGTCTTTGTCTATAAGGTGAAAGGACATTCTCATAAAGATCGTTAAATCTGATATACGACTTGATTGGATTGTCGTCCCAGGGACAGGACAGCTGATTTCCATATCCAGCTGCCATATGATAGGAATTGATTAACTGAACGTGGCCAAGTACCCTACAGGCGATGCTATGCAATACAACTCTGACACAAATGAAGACAGACCTCTCTGCGTTTTTTCATAAATATCATAGAATTTCAAACACCTCATTGCTCTGATTTTGGCGTTTCCGAAAAGGTCATATTTGCGTTCATGTCTGATGTATGGCGAATCCACATACAGTGTGTTGGGAGAATGTCTCAATGCATTAAACATAACCTGCTTATTTTTGATGAAACTCCGCAGTGTTTCCTTCAGCTGATATATATTCTGCGTCAGAGGTAATACTCTGGTGCATATAGATGTCTACTTATACACACAACACAATGAAAGAAATAGAATATGACTTCAGTCTCATCGCGCTCATATTCACTGCACTTGCACTTGCAGTGTGCAAATGGTTTTTTTCTCCGTGGATGGTTTCTTTGACAGGTGTTCAATTGTAGAGAGAGATTCAAATGTCACACTCCTGAGATCCGTAGATTTTACATTTCAACAATCAGTTCCGCTGTTCTGAGGAGAGTCATGCTTCATGGAGACGGCTCCACTGTCTCAGCACACATGCAGTCTGATCTTAAAATAACATGAAGTCAAATAAATTAGTACAATTACAGGACAATATGGAAAGGTATTCGTTATTTATTATAGTCCATACACTGGATACTGTATGCTTACATGATTTTGCTGTT
Source organism: Coryphaenoides rupestris (assembly GCA_002895965.2). Taxonomy (NCBI): domain Eukaryota; kingdom Metazoa; phylum Chordata; class Actinopteri; order Gadiformes; family Macrouridae; genus Coryphaenoides; species Coryphaenoides rupestris. The sequence continues at coordinate 870,318 of PIJE02000047.1, read as the reverse complement.
GACTTTCAAAAGTAAGACACTAAACATTCAAAAACAGTCACACCCAGGAGGAAATCCACTGGAAAACACAAAAGGTAAATGACGTCCTTATTTACACAAGAGTGATGCAACACATTGGCTCCGCTACAATCGAGAAATGCTCAATAATCAATACACTTATGGCATTTTTCTGTCTAATAATTCATGAATAGCATTTCAACAACCTCTTCATCTGGTCAATTCCCCCACCAGAACTTGTAGTCCTCGATATACACGGAGAAACAGAATCGGAAGCGCCACTAGATTCCCCGTTGGGTCCCGCTGCACGCTGAACTGGAACCCTCAGTAAGAGAGAGGTAGGTGGGGACTCTGGTTCCTAGAGACTAAACGTCCGTAGCTAGCAGTAGTGTCTTCTTGGCATCATAACCCACACTGTGGAGCGAGCGTCTCCATGAATCATTCCAATAAACGACTCCATTCATAAAAAGGAGACTGGGGTAATCAGTGACAACATTGGTCGATATACAGTACGTTATGACACATTTATTACAAAGCTATAGGTGACCTTGCTGGCTGTCTGGCGGTAGCTGAGGATGAGACACTGACCTAAAGAGTGTGAACCCTCCTCAGTGTTGTATACGTATTGTAATCTGGGAAGCACCTTATTGTAATAGCAGAGCCACCCACCAGGACACTGTTGGCTTCTTTGTTGTGTTGCTAAAAAAAAAAGAGGAATGGGTTGGGAAAAGAAAATCCAGGTCCAGACATCCTGGTGTCTGAATAGAGGGGGGGGGGGGGGGGGGGGTCTATAAACACACACACACACACACACACACACACACACACACACACACACACACACACACACACACACACACACACACACACACACACACACACACACACACACACACACACACACACACACACACACACACACACACACACACACGATACAGCTTGTGCTCAGAGAGAATCGCGCAAGAATCCGCTGGCCCAGCCCACCAACAATGACGCAATGAAGAGAAACAAACCAACACATTATGGCTCTTCTGTGTCACTGGTCATTACCGCCCCCCCCCCATGACACTACGGATGAAAGCGCTTGGAAGAGACTTGCCCCTAATTTCATTTGCTGTACTGCAGCTGAACCCAGAACCGTCTGGCCGCCACCCCCCCCCCCCCCCGCGGTGAGGCGCCAGCAGTGTTTCACGGTGTGTTGGTAATCAAACTGACCCGAACCGCGGGACCGTGGACATACGGTTGTTGTTGTCTTTTGTTGTTTGGATGCATGCAGATGTGTTCTACTGGGGGTGGGCGGGGACAGGAGACAGGGGACAGGGGACAGGGGACCAAAACCCATTGTGATTGGCTGGAGACCGGCTAGCATGAGAGAGACTGGGTATGTTGTGTGTCAATAGTCCTTTGTGTAGTGTGCCAAGTGTGTGTGTGTGTGTGTGTGTGTGTGTGTGTGTGTGTGTGTGTGTGTGTGTGTGTGTGTGTGTGTGTGTTTGCCAGCGAGCAAGTTTGCACCTTTGTGGACAAGTTCCTCCCATTAAATTCAGTGCTGTTGAAAAAATATATTTTTCATGGGCCCATAAAAGAAAAGCCAATACCAATTCAGCACCAAGAACAAACCAGTAAAAGAGGATTCTGTTCACATTTCAGTGGAACAGCTTCCCTCCGAGACTCATCCGGGCTGGGCAGACGTCCAGGACCCAATCAGGACCTGATGACAATCATACAACAGTACCCTGGTCAGACTGTTAGACTGTAGTCAGACTGTAGTTAGACTGTAGTCAGACTGTAGTCAGACTGTTAGACTGTAGTCAGACTGTAGTTAGACTGTAGTCAGACCTGTTGTCAGACTGTAGTTAGACTGTAGTCAGCTGTAGTTCAGACTGTAGTTAGACCTGGTAGTCAGACTGTTAGATTGTAGTCAGACTGTAGTCAGACTGTAGTCAGACTGTAGTCAGACTGTAGTCAGACTGTAGTCAGACTGTAGTCAGACTGTAGTTAGACTGTAGTCAGACTGTAGTTAGACTGTAGTTAGACTGTAGTTAGACTGTAGTCAGACTGTAGTCAGACTGTAGTCAGACTGTAGTCAGACTGTAGTTAGACTGTAGTCAGACTGTAGTTAGACTGTAGTCAGACTGTAGTCAGACTGTAGTTAGACTGTAGTCAGACTGTTAGATTGTAGTCAGACTGGAGAAAGACTGTGAGACTAGTCAGACTGTTGGTCTGATTGGTCAGATTGTAATCTCAGTCTGATTACTGCCTGTTAGACTATAGTCAGAATATAGTCAGATTATCAGACTATCAAACAGTTCGACTGTAGGTTGTTAGACTGCAGTTACACTGCTATACTGTTCGACTGTAGTCAGGTTGTTAGTCTCTAGTCAGGCTGTTAGACTGCAGTTACACTGCTATACTGTTCGACTGTAGTCAGGTTGTTAGTCTCTAGTCAGGCTGTTAGTCTCTAGTCAGGCCTGTTAGACTGCAGTTAGACTGCTATACTGTTCGACTGTAGTCAGGTTGTTAGTCTCTAGTCAGGCTGTTAGTCTCTAGTCAGGCTGTTAGACTGTAGTCATTGAACCTCATTGATGAATGTTGTTATGTGAAGGCAGCAAGATAATCAGGAAATATAGACGATCCATGATTCCCATAAAGATTATTCAACTCTAATATTAAATTAGACAATTACTGACATCAAGTACACATATCAACTCACATAATCTCAATATATTTAAGGTTAACATTTGTTTCAATATAAAATCATGAGCAGACGCTACAATTTTATGTAAAGACTAAGTGAAAGTTGTGGGAAGTTCCAGTGGCTCAATCATCTGTTCCATTGATTTTAGATGTGCTCTAGCAAACATGGAAAATGTTATATACGATGGGTGAAATGTGAAAGCACTTAAAACTAATGGTGCTTTACTTATGTACATTTGCGCTGATATCCCTTCAAGAAGATAGGATGATAAACGTCTTAATAGAGCTATCAGGGAGTGCTAACTGCCCTACCGGACCCTTAGAGGGGTAATATATATCAAGGTTTCCGAGGCCATTAATCCTCACTCAAGAATGAGCACATCATTCATTAAACCATCAAATATTTTACCAAGGAAGCCATACAGTTCAATAAGTAATTTAAAACACTGAGAGACGCTCTATTAAATGACCACGAGGCAGAAACCCCTGGCACAGGTTCCTTCTGAATCTCCAATAGTAGAATAGATTGTTCAGGGGTTTGCTATCAATACACTCTCTCCCCTCCCCTGAGTGTGCACAGAGTTCAGCTTTACATACGCAAGGCCTGTGAGACCCAGAGACCGCTAATGGACTCCTCACTAGCCCTGCACCACACAAGATGGCGTTCCATTAATCATGCCCCCCCCCCCCACCCCGAGTTCATCAAGCTGAGATGATCCTCCTGCGATTAAAGGACTCGACTGAGGCGGTTGTGTGTCTTGGTCATTGACTGAGATGGTGGGTTTGGTCACTGTGCACACCGCTTATTATTATATTATTATTATTGGACATCAGAATCAAGAGGAAGAAACTCAAGAGTTGCTGTGCAGATAGAGAGCCACTGATGTCCACTGTGGTACAGCACTGTGGGTGTGCAGTCAGAGGCTCATGTGTTTGTCTTTGTTTGTCTTTGACTCAGAGGTACGTTCCCATTTTCTCATTTTAACTCAACGCTTTCAGAAGGGATAGCTTGGGCACACAGAGCACATATTTATTGATTTGCACGACACCAGCAGGTCATGGTAACCTGATTACACTCCCTAAGTGTTTTGGTGTGATTTGGTTTCATCTAATCTAATTGTGTGGCCATTACATCGGCTGCAGCATTTAAAAATAGAGTTTCTCCAGTGTCAAGAATACAGTATGTGTTTATAGTCAGAGCCCAATGGGAACACGGCTTGTGAGACATGCTGACGGTCTTCATGTGTTGAGCTCGTTACGTTTCACTCACTGTGCTATCTTGCAGTTTGTCGTCGTTACGAAGCGTCCCGTGTAATGGATGTTACAGCGGACGATGTTGTTGGTGAAGTCTGACTCCAGTATCAAATACTTGGGATTGACCTGGAGCTGGGAAGCATAAGACAAAAGCAATCGATCAAACACCATCTCAGCATCAATTAGTCAGGACTAACGGTCAATACTGAATATGGAATAACTCGGTTTCGTGAAAGACTGAGAATAAAATATATCGTATGGATATTGGATAAGGTATGCCTATGTTTAATTGTTCTGTCCATTTTCATTTGATAATTTGTTTCCTTCTGTTGTCAATGGAAACCAGGGTTACCTAGGCCTACATGTTTCATTTAAATTCTGGTTTAAATCAGATAAAAAACAACATTGATGTCAGATTCCTCCTACTCTGATCTTGTGATGTCCAAGCCTTACCTTCAGTATGTAGTTTCCCGGTTGTATGTCTGTGATATCGATCCACTGGCAGTCTATGTCAGCGTTGTACGTATCGTAGCATCCAGGGCTCAGCCCCTACAGGAACACGACAAGAGGATCGTTGGTGTTCCTGTGGAATATCAGCTCCTAGCATCTCGTGTGTCTATGGACCGGCGTTGAGTCCTCCTAACACTTGTGTGTACGCTCTAAAGCAGTGTACTGTGAGGTGGGTGATCAAAAGTTCAGCTCAGATATGACGCAGTGAAGCAAATAACGTCTATGAGCAATGGACTCAAATAATTCATATCCACATCACTTTTCCCAGTCTTCCCTGACCGATACCCATAGACAACTGACAAATAACAAGAATAATCTTTCGAATAACCAACAACAATCATCTTGCCGAGCTAGGAAGGCTCACTCACAGTTAAAAAATCATTCAATATTCAGACGGACACACCAGCATACATAGATAACATTACATCCATGAGATAACAGAGCTACCATTAAACATAGTGTACCTAAAATAATTAGAACATGATAATGTACTAATTATAATAATGGTACAACATCAACGAGCCTGCAGCAATTACTTAATTAAAACTGTGGGACATTGCTTAGATTTGATTTCCTTAACAACAACAACATAACACACATCCGGCCTCAAACTGTTCCCCCACATTGCAATAACGTTGTAATTAATTAGTACAAACATTGTGAGGTATCCTCGGCCATTTTTTACCTCATAAAAGATAACCACCCTCAAAACAGACTCCAGCAGCAGAGGTTGACCTCACACACGTTTCACACAAAGTTTTTTTGTCTTTTTTTTTACGTTGTTAAGTTAATTCTGTTCATTTCAGCCGCCGGACACTGGAGAGGAAAGGGGAGGTTAAAGTGAAGTCAAACGGCGGCTGAATAACCGTCTGGGCCGATCCGCTCGGCGTCCCGGCTGCTGGAGGAAGGACGAGTGATTCATTACCTGGGTGTGGGACGTGCAGGCGTAGCGCTTCAGGTGGCCAAAGTCACATGTGGTGTCTTCCAAACAGAAGCTGGCCTTGTGTCCTTCCGCTACCTTGCGGCCGGTGGCGACCTCCAGTAAATCATAGTGGCTGAACTCGTCCATGCTGTGGTAGTGCCTGTGGGATGAGTACGGGGCGGCGGGAGCAATTGGGAGAGTCAAAGCCTGGTTTGCACAAAAAGTTATGGTCAACACACACATGTTCAATGCAGAATTAAAAAGGATGACACATCTGGATGACAATATTAAAGGTGCTGGATGTAAGAATCATGAATCTTAATGAGCAGGTTGTGGTTGAAGTTAAAACATGAGAGCTTCTCTGACTCTCTCTGCTGGTAGAACAGCTTTTTGGCTGATTTCTCTTTTATTTGAGTCAGGTCGGATTTCACGGGAAAAAGGAAGTGTAAGCGACATGTAAGCGTGGATAATTACAAAATATATATTTCATAGCTTTTTTTAAATGTGTACAAGCTTTAATTATGATTAGAACATTAGTTTCTGATTGTTATTGTCTCAACCCACGGAGCTCAGAATGCACTTCTGATTCTTACATATAGCACCTTTAAGCGATGACTGCTACGATTACTATAACTAAATGTTAAATGGTAGATGGATTGCATTCATATAGTGCTTTTATCCCAAGCGCTTTACAGTTGCCTCACATTCACTCTTGATTCATACACCGACGGTGGTGTCAACCATGGCAAGGTAACAAACCAACACGTCAGGAGCAGTTGGGTTCGGTGTTGTGTTACTCAGGGACACCTCGACACTTAGCTAGGCGGAGCCCGGGGATCGAACCAGCGGCCTTTCCGTTGCCAAACCCGCTCTTACCTCCTGAGAATGTAAATGTAAATGATCTACTGCGCCCCTATTACTACTACTCACTAATATACAATTCACACAAATGATATTGACCTCTGTGGAGTTCTCTGGTATTGTTGTGCCGTGCCACGCAGTAAGCATTTATCAGACGTGATTTTCAATGTGTCAAGAGTTGTGATTTTGCCAACCCACCTGGTCCACCTGTTGCCCCGGGTTGTAATTGATATTGCAGCTCGGCTGAGCATATCATTACGTATCAAAGGACATCGGATACTAATTAATGGCAACAGTATAGCACTGATGAATCAAGACATTAACACTCTAATGATGTTATGAATGATGTTAATTAACTTTTATAACAATCGGCAAGATCAGAGGGGTCAATCGGGCGGATGATGCATGGACACATGGGTGCTTTTACAGTGTCACACACACACACACACACACACACACACACACACACACATCACACACACACGACACACACACACACACACCACCACACACACCACACACACACACACACACACACACAACACACACACACCACACACACCACACAAGACACACAGACCAGACAGGCTTGACAGGCAGACAGAACAGACACACACATGGCACATTTGAATGCGAGCAGAGAGTGTGTGTGTGTGTGTGCATGTTGTGTGCGTGCTGTGCGGTGCATGTATGTGCGTGTGCTGTGTGTGCATGTATGTGTGTGTGTGTCGTGTGCGTGCTGTGTGTGTGCGGTGTGTGTGTTCATGTGTGTGTGTGTGCGTGTGTGCGTGCATGCGTGCGTGTGCGCATGTATGTGCGTGTGTGTGCGTGTGCGTGTGTGTGTATGTGTGTGTGTGCGTGCGTGCGTGCATGTATGTGCGTGTGTGTGTGCGTGTGCGCGCGTTGTGTGTGTGTGTGTTGTGTGCGGGCTTCCTCTTGTTTATGTAATGTTATTGGTCTGTGACCATTTGAGCAGCTTTAGCAGCTTAGAGAAGCCCGGCTGCCCTCGCGGGCCGCTGCACGGGATCATTGCAAGTGAGCCGGCCTCTGAAACGGACGAGTCTGGCTGAGAGACTGTCAACTTTAAAATCATTCATATTTCAAGCCGCCTCTTCGGACCGCCGCCAGGACTCAAAGTGACCTCGGAGCGGTTTTATGGGCCTGCGCTGCAGAGAGGTGCCGTAAACCTTAGAAGGGACATGTTTGTTCGCAGCAGGGCGGTGCGCTAATTATAATTGTGTATATATATTATCTTAACAAGGGCGTGCTAAAAAGGTTCTTGAGAGGAAAACTTTATCGTTCAATTTGGTTGTTATGGCATGACTGGAATTATCTGTCCATCAGAAAAGGGTGTACAATGCATATGCATTAGCTTGTGGAATTTTGTAAGGTATTAATCAGGTATTGACTAGTAATTAATTGCCCCCCCACACACTCCTCTGCTCCTAGCGTCCAGAACGCACATACTTTGACCTTGTGTTGACCTTGGTGGTCATTGCTGGGTCTGGGCCAATGTGGGATGGGCCACACAGGAGGTGGATCCCAAACATCCACAGACTCTTTTTGACACTCACAATAATCACTACAGTAATTCACCAATTACTTGTATGACCAATAGCGGCGATTAAAGGGGTCCTATTATCCACCAGGTGTGAGCGTGATCAGCCACTATAAGTCCTAATTGTCGTGTGACTAAAATTGTGCTTGTGACAAAGTGACATCACAATACAAGAAATCTGACTACCAGCCTACCCAGTGAACTGTAGCAACTGGTCAACTAGTCTTATCTAGTCAGCATATATCTAGGTGGACGTTCCCACTTGTGATGTCACTTCGTCACAATGACAATTTTAGTCAAATTACATTTTACAAAATGGCTTGTAATGGCTAATCACACTCAACCCTGGAGGTATAATAGCTCCCCATTTAATCGCAAATATTGACAATATAAAGAAACTATTAAGAAGGGGCTGTAATGCAAATTAATTGCTAATTACAATTAAGCATTCCACAAGAACATGGTCGAACTCAGTCATGTTATTCTCATCCCTGTAACAACGTGAAGCCATGAGTGGGGTCCTGACTGCTGATGATCATGTAAATAGGTGGACGGATGCGGTTCAGGTGAGGTTAAGCACCAAATATTTGATGGGGGTGCGCAAACTCAAACTGTATAATAAATGTCAGCACTCTCTTACATCATCGGCCACGCTTCAACATTACCACCGCAGGATTGTTCCCCAGATACGTCGTTAAAGATTGAGAGACATTTTGGAAGGGAATAGACGGAACCTTCCAAGTATTTAGTAAGTCGGTGACTCTCAAGCCGGTGGGTCACGACCCACTTGGGCGTTGGGTTTGAGTCTCAGTCACAGAGCGTATGCCTCACCTTCATCTTAAACCCAAGAATGAAGTCGTGTTTCAATGTTAGTTCCTGTTGCAATGGTTGCCGATTTCATTGAGTATAGCCTCGATTCTTGTAGCTTTTTGTTCGCTCAACGCTCAATGTTTCAAGAGTCAAGAGTTCTTTATTGCCACGTGTAACCATAAGTACAATGGAATGCTTACTCCCCATTCTCTCCTGCAGTATTTTTCTCAACATACATTCTAAACAACTCTAAACAATTAGTAATAGTACCTCTAATACTTATAATACTTCCTCTAACACTATAATACATCTAAACAGTATTCTTATAAACACAAATACTAAAACAACTTTTTAACAGTCCATGACGGCATTGTCGGTTACTGCAGTATTGGTAAAGAGACGAAAACACACATGTGGATCCCGGGGGCCAAACTGGTCCGAGACCCACTGAGAACCAGACTCGTTCCTTGCATGGTCGAGGGAGAACATTAGGTCTCTGTTGGTTCGACTTTTTTCCCTTTCTCAGCCCGCATCCCTCATCCAGGAATATAGACAGGTCTGATACACACAAGAACAAATCATCTGGCCCCCAATGTGGTCGGCTCAACGTTTGCTGAGCTGGTCTAACATACGATCGTGTGTATTCTGTGGTTGTACCAATGTTTGCTGAAGCTATCTATAGTGAGGGCCTAAAGAAAGAAAATAAGATTGAGTGGGTGAGTGGGCGAGTGAGCGAGAGAGAGAGAGAGTCCACTTGCCCAACTTTGGAATCTTGGATACGCTGCAGACGACGTCAGTTACATGGAATGCGGGGATCGGGGGGGGAAAACATTGACTTAAATAAAAAAAATTCTTGGAAGACACAGGACGTTCCAGTACAATATCTGAACCATGAATCATTTTTCCGTTTGTGTTGCAACAGTTCCGAGTTATCAGATTACGTGTTTGAGTACACGGTCCCATGGGAAATATTTAGCAAAAAGCACAGACATTCGCATTCCACACGTTATAACCAGGATGGAAAGAAACAGTCGTTGGGTTTTTAAAGCAACTGCACAAATAACTATAACAATGACGTTAACGCGGTGCTACGGGGAAAGTTATGTGTGCGCAGTTTTAAATGTTAAGTGGGGACGACACTCTGCAACCTCCGTTAGAATAAATTAACATACTCAGAGTGCCGGAAACCTGAGTGAGACCGCAATGCAATTCCCCCTTCCCTTATTCTAACGCTCCACGCCGGGCCGGGGACAGCGGGTGATTTATTGTGAAAACAAATTCTGTCGACTGTGCAGCTTATCCAACAGACGCCCGGCGCACCGGTCTGTCGCTTATCGTGAGAATCTGGGCCAGTTCTTCTTAGCCCCCCACCCTCGAGAGAACGGAGAACGAACAGCAACCGGAACGCACCGTGGAGGGTTTTTTTGTTCTACTAACCCATATCCAGCGCGACTATCTTACGGTACCGGCTCTGCCATGTGACGGATGCTGCGAGATTGACGGAGACAGACGGACAACAGCGAGAGCGAGAGCGGTTACTCTGCACGCCAAAGGTATGATTGCTCCGGCCCGTTCCCAATCCCATCGCCCCTCCGCTCCCGCCCTCCCTCCCACCGATCCCCCCGCTGTGTGAGAGCAGGGCTGATGTCATCCAACAATCTCCTAATGGCCCGGTCCACATTCCACTCGGATGAGGACACCGAAAGCACAAACACATGTGTGACAGTGAAAGGGGACCCGATCCCAACCTCATCAATAGCGCACCGAAAAGCCGTTGGTATTGTAACAGGGAGGCGGGGAAGGAGGGGGGGGCCTTGGTAGTCTATTGGTGACATTTGCCCTCGCCTTGACGATGTCTCGTTTCTTCCTGCCGCCAATTTTCACGAGAAACCCTCATCATGCGAGACGAACGCGTCAGACGAGACGCGACGGCAGAGTGACAGCGGGGGCGATGTTCCCGCCGCATCGCTTCGTGGGCCGTGAGGTTTCTTATTCCCTTTTTTTATTTCTTGAGCGTTGCCAGGGTGTGTGACAGGACGACAGAAATCCAGCATTTTCCAGCAGCCCGGTCTTTCAATTCGGCCCGTTTCATGAATTTTTAAGAGCGATAATACCTTTGCGCGGTGTCAACACGAGTTCACTCGAGCAATAAGCCAGATGAGGCAGTGCTCTGCTGAGGTTCTTCTAATGGCCACCGCCTGTTTTAGGGCACAGCGAGAAGCCTCCGTAGGCTCATTACTTTAATATTTATCTTTTCCTAAAGCATCCCTGAGATGTAATAGAAACTCTCCAAATGTTTCCTGCAAATCTCGTCCTTTTTTCGCTCACTAAATGCATTGCTAACGTGGGGGCACGGAGTGAACAACACCGCCACCCGCGAGGAACACGGCCCGGCCTCGCACTCACGATCCACGGGTCAATTTGTTGTTTGGGGAATCGATGGGAGTAATTGCAGATAACATACGTTATGTAAATCAATAAAGTGAATCGATCATTTTCACAGACTTTGGGATAAGCGGGTATGGATCAGAGAGGTGACGACAACAACATCTGACTTCACCTAATGATGTACATGAGCGTTTGGAGGAACGTTGTGTTTTCAGGGCTTTGCGGCCCTAATCAGTCATCAGTCAACTGACTGAAACCAGAACGTCGACAGCACGCAGGGGGCCAGACAGCACTGCACTGGTTCCTAACCAGAGGTACACACACATACCCTAGAGGGGGCATCGGGTGGGCAGGTTCCAGGGGCTCCTCGTAAAGACTCCGATCACACTTACAAGCCTTAAAAGATTACGACATAAAAACCATATAGCACACCTCACCTCACCTTCCCCGCAGCAACCATTTTAAATGTGGAGGCCACTACAATATGCTGTATATATACTGATGCTGATAATAAATGGAGTTCTTTCAAAAGGTTTGATGTGAGACGGACTTAATGAAAATAGAGCAGGGGAAGGAGGACAGTGGGCGATGAATACTCACTGGTGACAGCTGTGCCACTCCCATGTGTGGCGAGGCCTGTTGGGCATGAAGTCGGCCGTGCCCTGGTTCTTAACCCTCTGCGGGAAGCGCAGCAGGACCCTCACGTCGTAGTCGGTGGTCTCCGGTGTGTAGGCGGTGCTGCGGGACAGAGCACACAACATCAGGACTGGGGGGGAACCACGGCGGTACAGAGAACAGTATTAAAAAGCCACAAAGGACCACGTGTCACAGGAGTTTGCTGCCATAAGCCATAGATATGTGATCGCACCATTTTTGTCTTTCAAAGGTCTCATGGATGACCTGTACATACAAACTGACGAGCCCTAATGATTCATAACCCACGGGCAAACTACCACTCATCACTTTAGTGTGTCGTACAGCGATCTGATTACGTTCACCGGGACGGTGATATTACCGAAGGATGTTGATTGCGTAATAAAAACTATTTGTGTGGAAAGCAGATGCACAAAAGTTTGGAGTTGGAGGGCAAAAGAAAAAAAAGGTTTGGAACCGCTGGTTGGCGTTTATATTCCCCTGTGTGTCACGAGCCTTACGGCGCAAAGAGGAGAGAAAGAACGCTAAAAAAGTAGAAGAAAAAAAAAGGTTGAATCGGAAAAAGCTTGGAGGCAGGAAGATATATCAAATAAATAATTCATAATACATATTACAGATATCGCTCCACGTACACATTTGTTATCCTTGCTTGCTGGAAGGAACATAAAGGAGGTATACAATACGGTGCAGCAGCCTGTTGCAAAAATTCAGCTTTAGGGATCCGGGAGGGTGAGTGATGGGGGGTGAGGGATGGGGGGGTGAGGGATGGGGGGGTGAGGATAGGAATGTGGGTGGGGAGGGGTGGGGAGGGGAGAGAGGGATGGGGGGGGTCCGCAGCGCCATTGAAGATCCGAGAGCATTCATCTCATGGCCGCTGTTGACTTTGGAGTGTATGGCAAATTACAACGGGCCATCTGTCTGTGATTGCCGCAACTCGGACGGGAAAAAGGTGTTTGAGCGATGGCCGTGTGTGTGTGATGCGGAGAGGGCAAACAGACAGCCGCACATTTCCATCAGTTCAGTGCATTGTTTACAGGGCGCCGTCAGTCAGAGGGATCACATCGCGGTGCACCCCGGGGGGGCGGGGTGACACACAACTCCTCCTCCCCATCACAAAGAGATGGAGACAGCAGCCTTGACTCCCCCACCCTCCCTCCCTCCCTCTCTCCATCACCACAAGGTGACCAGGAGGTGCCAGGTTTCACTCCACTGGGGGCCGATAGTCTTGCGAAACTTTTTTTTCGACCAACGTCCTACTTAACAGATTCTAAAAAACTGTTGTGGAAACGTACATGACCTGTGGTACACACAAGCAGTGCAGAGTCAAAATGCGAGCAGTCGAAGAGACCGCTGAAGTACTGTACATTCTCAGGTGATGGGTTACCTGGACAGACATTTCTCCTCCGCAGCGCAGCGTAGAGAGTACATGTGGGCCCTCTGGATGTAGGTGGACGCCTGGACATAGTTAGGATCGGGAACCAGGTCAGGCCGTCCTAAAGCAATAGACCGTATGAATTAACACGGTGGTTTTAATTCCAATGATGGCACCTGTGCAGTTACTTAACAGAACATGCACACGGAAATGTATGAAAACCTTGGTAAATAAAAACGGATATTTTTGGACAGATACAGTATGTGATACTATGCATTCCCCATTGCTTCAGAAAGTCATTCAAATACATTTTTACTCAAAAATAAAATAAATAATGTATGTAATGTAATCCACAAATTAACATTTTATATTTAAATATTCCCCACTCCGACCCCGGGCTCTCTCTCTCCCTCCCTCTCTTTCACTCATTTTTATTTGCAATAAACAACAGCGAAGCTCTTGGGCTATTTGTCATCAATGATTCATGGCGGGTGAGGGCGGGGTGCACAGCGCAGTAACACAGGGCCCTCAATTCAGCGCCAGGAGCCCGGTGGCCTGGTGGCCCCTGGTCACTGTGAGTTCCTGATTCATATCCCTGAGTACCGTACGCATACTCAGGTCCTTTAATGAGAGACACACTGGGGCCCGGAGGTAGGTACACCTCACACCACGGCTCTTTACAACAAAGCTAGCTTCAACTAAACATTCTCAGAGAATTCATTGACACACATTTCAATATTGAGTGTTTTATATTTTTAAAAACATGCCTATTCACCTCTGTTGCTTCTTTGAGTTTTGATGAATAATTTTTTACATGAATAATATAATGAGTTGTACTATGATGCTAATCAGGTTAACTTTTGGCATTGGATCTGTTGGTTGACCGGCGCTATCTGGTCGGTATGAAGCTAAACTTGGAGCTGAACTCTTTGAGGGTCTATTAGTTAGCAAGGTTTCGTTGTGGGAAAAGGAAGCAGATGGAAACGGAAAAGGGGGGCTTTGAAACAAAGATGGATGGATGCAAGAGAGATGAAATAATGACATCGTACAAGATGGATAGGATATATAATGAGGAGCATGCATGGGGGAGATAGGGAGGAGAGCGAGAGAGCGAGAGAGGGTTTGTTAATGAGACAAAAGCAGTAAAACAACAATGATCTCACACCCCTGCTGGGGGGGTTTCCAAGCAGGCCAGTGACTGTCAAAATGTGGCAGGAGAATGAATAAAAGAAAAGCAGGCCTGAGTTGTCAGAGTCGATGTCTGTCCCATTTCCAGTAAAGGGCATGGCAGCCAAAGGGCTGTGGGATAGCTTATCATCCCCCCTGTTTGCCCACAGAGGCCAGACGTGCTTTAATGTGAACTTGTTCTCCCAACCGAGAGTCACATCGTCTGACCTCACCGTCTGCACGCAGAGACACGAGTATATACTGTAAAGAAGACAAAAGTATATTAAGTATATTAAAAGCAAGACGACCAAGAGAAGGGCTATGTGGTGAGGAAGGGATTTACAGCGGGAAGTGGGCTAATGCTACGTTACTTCTTTTGTTTTTGTGCATGTACATACAGCGAAGAGGATTTTGTTTGTATGAGCTGCGATTGGTAAATCTGAGGTTCTCCCAGAGTTTCCTCAGTTTGGTGTGCAACACCCAGGTAAGTGGGTAGCCCCCCGCTCGGCTGCAGGTTCAAATGAAAGCCTTTGGTATCCTTGCCGCTGTGTACACATCCCCAAACGTACAGCTTCCTGGTGCAACCCTTGTAAACACTGCAAGGCGGTGTGAAACGCGATGATCTCCAAGCGGGATGTACAAACTCCCTCTCTCCTCCCTTCACCCTGGTTAAGCTTTTTCTCCTTTTTCTTTAATCTTTGGAAAGTGCAAAATCGGGTCTCTTTCAGCAGACTTGAGTGTGGCAGAGAGCCAAGGACGGTGAGCCCTGGAGAGCCTGTGACAAAGCCTCATGCTACTCTAAGTGGGCCACGAGCAGGGAAATAAAGAACCCTGCCATGTTGTCATACCATCCTCTGTACAATAATGCAGGACATGCAGAATTAGAATGAGAGGTTTTTTTCACTCTGCTTTTTCTACTATATCGTCTTGAGGCTGTAAAGAAAGACATGTATACAACACTTAGAGGATTGAAAAATTATCGGTTAGTTAATTAAAATGGGATAATCAAAAATGAAACCTGAAGGGAACATTATCACTTGTTTTACTGTCTTTATAGAGGACGGTAACTGCAGTCTGTAGCTGCTGACCTGAAGCCACCTAAACCCATTAATCCAAAACTGTAATTAACATATTTCTCTTTGACTGTGACTACTTGGCAAATTTGCATGGATATTGAGTAATGTCCTGGCTGCAGCATTTGCCATTCCAAACTAGATCTACATATTTCACTTGCTTCCCAAGGATTATAGTTTACAGAATAAATCTGGATGCGAGCAGAGAACAGAGATTGAGAACTTTGTCCTCAAGAATCTATGCAGAACAGAGATATTGACCTGAATGTATTCCTGATTGAACATTCATAATGCCAGGAAGGTGGGAGGCAGACTCCTTGCCATCATGTGTCTCTTCTAGGCCGTCCCACAGGCTCAGTCCAGGCGTCAATGTCTTTAGAGGTTTCCTCTCTGAAACATATCTCTCAAGCTGAAATAGTTTGATTCCTAGTTAAAGTCCACGATTCCTCAACTGTTACTAAACAAGTGTTTTAAGGCTCCTACCATCTACACTACGTTTATTTTTTCATACCCGCTATGCGATCGAGCCGACTTTGGCAGTTCACACTAATCGACTGATCTTGACTTGTCATCAGGTTGGTGGTCCACACTAGGTGACAGAGAACATGCGAGGGAACACACATGATGACTCTATTGTAAGACACTCCCAGTTTGTTTCCCTTTTCTTCCTCTTGACCTCACATCCCAATGGCCGGCTGTTCTTGACATGAATCCCCATAGGTTGTTCTTGATCTCAAATGTGATTGGCTGTTGCCAGAGTAATCGACAATCTCAGTCCGAGTCGGGCCCGATAATATCAAACTTGTTTAAAAAGATTTTGCCCCCCTGATTTTAGAAGGGGGTGACACAATTGCATGTCTTGAGACCCTTGATCGTGGGTAGGAACTTTAGTCAGACAAAAATATGCAAGAGTTGCAAATGGTCAATTTTTTGTATCTGATGACAAAGCCAGTTCAAGATGGTTACTCAATCAAACCCAACCTGATGTAAATCTAACCTCATGCAAGGTATAGTTTGGTTGTTCACAAACTGCTTCATAGGAATGATAAAGCAATACAACAAGCCTCCAGTGGTTTAACTGTGAAGTGAACACACTAATGTTGTGCAAGAGCACTGAGGAATCTGTGCACATGTTGGATTTCTCTCTAACGTAAATGGTTCCCAGCTACAGGGAGGCTAATGACGGCAGCTAGAGAGGCTGCTCTGTGGCTAGGCTGATAAGTACACTACAACCATCTAAATCTGAGTCTCAGAATAGTCACTGGTCCTGCCCCTCTCCTCTGCTTCTAACACAAGACAGCCCCCATTTTGGAAACATAGAAAGCTCTCTAGAGGTAACGGTTAAGTCATTCCTATCGTGCATGTTTATGACTCAACTTTTTCCAGCTCTAATTTTTGTGATTAAGATCCGGCCTGACTGCATCCTTCCCGTTCTCTGGAAAACAACAAAGCAACAAGTGATCAAAACAAGACCGATTGTTTGCCGTTGCTGCCAGCAGAAATCCATTTACTCTTGTGTGCCACTAAACACTATCGAGACCAGAGTACTTCACCTACAATCCAAAACACTGTTCCCCCTGCGAGCACTTTCTAAATATATAGGTTTGTGCTTTGCTTTTCTTATTTTTTTTCTTACTCGTAATTCCTGACAGTGAGGCAATGGATGCTATGTGTGACCGGGACTTTCCATTCTCTCCGCCCCCCTCAAGCCCCACTCCCGATGTGCAGCGGTACAGAATCCCCCATTCTCCCCTCTCCTGTCCTGAGAGCTGAAGCAACCCTTCAACCCCCAGTTATGAGGTCACCCTTGTTACCAAGTTCCACATTGAGGCCTTGAACACCAGCCCAGGGGCTGTGTTGCTGTTCAGAATGCGACACCCCATGTGCGAGCACAGAGGGCCCTATGTGTGCGCTCATTGCATTGGCACAGCTTTGTTAACACCTGGTTCCAATAACTGTGGACCGAGGACAAGATGACGACTGAGAAGTGTGCTTTTTGTTTGTAAAGTGAGTAAAGGCATAGTGCTGATGTTTGTATGGCAACATGAGGTGGCTGTTGGATTTCCAAATCATTACAAATGGAGAGAGCATATATCAGGAAAGAATAGCAGTTTGCGTGTTTACTGGAAATAGTCCTTTCTCTGATTCTTACTTTAACAACATCTATGACTAGATATGACTTTAAAAGAGAGACATTCGTCTCTTTCCTCTATTTTCATGTTTTGATATTAAATGGATAAAATACCCAGATTATGCCCCGCAACTGCAGCCACGCGCAACACTCTTTCTTCCTATTTGCACTTGTCCTCTACGTTCCATGCATTCTAAATCAGGGCAATGTATAATGCAGACTATAAATAGGACAGCACCTTTGTGCAAACAGTAAAAGAGTGACTGTACCTCTCTGTTCTTGCCGGTAAACACTCCCTGCGGTGTGACCCTGGTTCTCGATTGCCGAGTTGGGAGAGATTCTCCCTGGGGGGGAAGCTGCTGAATGAACGGAGGCCGGGGTCTCCCGAACGGCGGGAACTGCTCATACTGCGGGCTTCGGACCGGGGATTGGGCAGCCAATCCCGTCCTGTCTACCCCCACTGGGACAGGTGCTTCAGGCAACGCCGCAGCAGAGTCCTCATTGTAAAGGCTGTGTGTGTATCTGCGGTCCAGGCCATCTGTAAACGGTGGCTGCGGAGGCGCTGCCCGAACCGCAGGGTTGGGCGCATAGCCATAAGGCTGGTAGTAGCGGTAACCATCTTCAGTGTAATCGGTGACGGGACCCGGGACCACTGGGCCCCCCAGGCCGCCTCCAAATGTTCCAGTGTATCCTCCTCCACCTCCAACTCCACCTCCGTACACCCCACCTCCATAGCCCCCACCTGGGACCATGGGCTGAAAGGGCGGCTCGTAGCTTCTCACGGGTCCCTCCATGGGGTCATAGGGCACAGCTGGGTACGGCTGCTGCTGAGGGAAGGGGTACTGTGGAAACGGTGGCCCATTATAAGAGGACGAAGCGAACGATGAAGAGGATGACGAGGAGCCCGTTGACGGCTGTCTGAAACGCGTGCTTGAAGATGATTGGAAACGAGTGCCACCTGTCCCCCCCGGGGTCTGCCTCCAGTTATCGGGCACTTGCCCGAAGCCAAATGGGTGGCGCGCCTGCCCTCGAATGGTCTCTGAGCTGCCTCTGGATGGGGCCTGTCTGCGTACATTCCCCACCCTGAGGTCGGCGGGCCGTGCGTGGGCGAGAGTCGGCCAAGACTACCCTGTGACCCGTGTCCTGTGCCTGCGACCCGGCCGGGACATACTCGGCCCCGCTGTTCAGGAGACTGAACCGTCGCCCGTTGTTCTCCCACTGGATGACCTGCCTCCAGGGGGTGGTCGAGCTGTCCTGGCCCTGGCCTGGGCTCTGGTTCTGCTCCTGGGTCTGTGAGGCATCCTGAGCCTGTCCCCCCGTGCAGATTAGCAGGAAACACACCAAACACACTGCAGCGATAGGTAGCATGCTGACTCCAAAGACCACTGTACTGTCAGTAGAAAGAAAGGGAAAACAGAAAAAAAGGTCCTCTCCTCCTGCAGCTCAAAGTTGAACCAACTGTGGTTCCGTCAATAGAACACGTGCGTCGTCTTCTGGCGAGAGTGGCTCCAGGGTGAGTGCTGAAGCTGCAGAGGATTGGAAGCGTAAGCTAGCGGTCAAGTCCACCCACATGGGTCTTCTCTGCCAGCAAAGAGAGGGGAGGTTTACGTGTGCATTCAGCAGCAGTCATACCCAGAAAGAGGGGGGAGAGTGGAGAGAGAGAGAGAGCGTTTCAGGGGCCCCACTGGCGGCGTTAGCGTCTGTTAGCGCAGTGAGAACATGCCCTCTGTCTCCCCGTTGGTCTGCCTGGCTCCCCTGTCAGTGGACTGAGCATTGCTCCCTGCCTGTTGGAAAGAAGTGGCTGTGCTACAAGACTGCAGGTTTCTATTCAATTGCTTACAATGGGTTGTGAAAAAAAAGGCTCTCAAACTTTTTTTTTTTTTTATAAAGAAGTCCCACATGGCCCTAGTGCTCGCACTGTTTCCTGGCCTGTAGTGGTTTCCAGAGTCAACATGAACATCTGCCAAAGTACTCGCTTTAAATCACTTCTCACTTTCTACTGACAGAGTTCTTGTCATCCTTATCCTCAAAAGCAAACATTTGTGTTGCTTATATTGACATGCTGACTTTACGACAGTACACGCTGATGGGCATAGTCCTGGAGCCTTCCCTGTCAAATCCTCTCTATGAAAGTTTGGATATCTCACAGTCTAGTCACAGACTGTAACATGGAGGAAGTACCCATCACATCAACTTATCTTTAACCAGAATGCATTTTCAAGTTACAAGTCACCAAAAAAATAGGACATAACGATATGATGCAACTCTGGGACACTTAGTGGGTTACTGTAAATGTGCTCAGTACACCACTCCAAGCCAGGCTGAGGTCATTTTTAAATTCTTGATATTATTTTATCCCTCCCTTACACACACCACACACACACACACACACACACACACACACACACACACACACACACACACACACACACACACACACACACACACACACACACACACACACACACACACACACACACACACACTACTCCCTTTCTCCACCCCTACTTTCCCTGGTGACCTCTTGAACACGCACACAGAAAACGACTTGTGTGCGGCGCAACGCGACATGACGGGGTGTTCCCCGCGAGCGCCGTCAAGGCTCTGCATTCTGAGACCTTCGTGTACGGCTCTGGACTATTTGGTAAACACATTCCGACTGTACGGCTTCAAAGTGTTTGCTGAGACAATGTGGATCTCAACAATATCCTATTTCCCTACTTCTATAACGAAGTCAGCAGGTTTTGTTTTTGCTTTTTTTTTTACAACCGGTATTTGCCTTGGCATCGCATCGGCTGGTCAATGGCCAGAAATGGGCCGCAGACCAAGGAAAGGACAGCATTCCTTCGATAGGACAGTGTTACACACAGTCTCTAGGCCTTTTAAACAAGGGCCAATAAAACAGAACTTGTTGCGTACGTACACGTGTAGTTTCTCAGCGCATTGTTCCATGAAGGTGGATAAATGGCCTGCGTGGAGGATGATTTATGGTGCTGTTGTTGACGTGGACATACAGTATGAGCAAGGACATGGGTGGTGGTGGGACTGAGGGGAGATTTTGGTACAGTTGTCTTTTTGTTTGATCATTCTTCCATTATGTCCCCCTTGCATGACATAGGCAGGCCTACAAAAATCCCTTTCAAGACCGAAGAAACAAGCAGCTTACTTCCTTTATGGGGAAGGACACATATTTAAACATATAAACCGGTTTCATTACACATTGGTGACATTTGCGGCAACTCCTTCTTCTTCCACCCAAAATATTTCAGCAGACAAACATGCGTTTCTTTTCTATAATTCATCAGTTTTTGACCTAGTTTTTTACCCTCTTAATTATAAGTTCCTATTCAGCCAACATACTCTGAAACAAGCCAACTCCTCCAAATTCCACGACTGCAAGCTGAGTTGTTTCATGCAGACTATACCTCGGCTATACAAGTCATCTCCACTGCATATATACTCCGATTCTGTGGTCCAGTACATCGTACGAGTGAATGAATGATATATGAAATCACCAGCCAGGTGAATGAGGTCTACAGTGACGGATATGCCAGTACAGCAACTATCATGGCAAGTTAAAATTAACTGCCGTTCAGTACGCTCAGGACAGAAGCAATTACCCTTCCATTTGTTCTGGTTCACAAACAATGGGTAGATTGCCGCTGTTGACACAAGCACACATTCATGAGACATCAATGGAACAGCGGCTATTCATTCGTGTTTGAAGCGTTTTTGTCCTGAAATAGAATATTATTATGGATCATGACGAGATATTATTGACCATGACACGGTGAACATGTGAAATAGGCGTGTGAAATAATTTATTTGTGCTCGTTAGAAATGAAAGGATCCCAGACCCTGGAAAAGGATCTCTGGATATTAGGATCCAGTATGGCACTGTATATCAGGATCCAGTATGGTACTGGATATTAGGATCCAGTATGGCACTGTATATCAAGATCCAGTATGGTACTGTATATCAAGATCCAGTATGGTACTGGATATCGGGATCCAGTATGGTACTGGATATCAGGATCCAGTATGGTACTGGATATCAAGGTCCAGTATGGTACTGGATATCAGGATCCAGTATTATTCTGGATATCAGGATCCAGTATGGTACTGTATATTAGGATCCAGTATGGCACTGTATATCAAGATCCAGTATGGTACTGGATATCAGGATCCAGTATTATTATGGATATCAGGATCCAGTATGGTACTGTATATCGGGATCCAGTATGGTACTGGATATCAGGATCCAGTATGGTACTGGATATCAAGGTCCAGTATGGTACTGGATATCAGGATCCAGTATTATTCTGGATATCAGGATCCAGTATGGCACTGGATATCAGGATCCAGTATTATTCTGGATATCAGGATCCAGTATGGCACTGGATATCAGGATCCAGTATTATTCTGGATATCAGGATCCAGTATTATACTGGATATCAGGATCCAGTATTATACTGGATATCAGTGTCCAGTATTATACTGGATATCAATGTCCAGTATTATACTGGATATCAGGATCCAGTATGGCACTGGATATCAGGATCCAGTATTATACTGGATATCAGGGTTCAGTATTATACTGGATATCAGGATCCAGTATTATACTGGATATCAGGATCCAGTATGGCACTGGATATCAGGATCCAGTATTATACTGGATATCAGGGTTCAGTATTATACTGGATATCAGGATCCAGTATAATATGAAGGAAACATTTATATTCTGGGACATATTCCATTTCAAGTGTCATGCTGTGGTTAGCTTTAGAGAGTAGGTCAAATTTGAAAGAAGAAAAACCCCCAATAGCAACATTCCTTTGATAAGAACAATGCCCAAAGTCTCTTTGTTCAAATGTCTTCACGGTGGATCCTGACTTGTTTTCCTCCCCCCTCCCAAAGTCATTAAATCTTCTTATGTTTCATGCAAGCTCCAGGTTTCCTCTCTTCCTGTTTTTTTTCATGATAGATTTCGATCCTAGGGTGGATTTTTCGCTGCAGACAAGACATTTATTTATTCACAATTTTTTCGGAGATCAAGAGTTAACCCAGGAGAGGAGAAAGCGCATCGGAAAGCCCTAAGATCCTGTCTTTGAAACATTCCTCTGAGATTACACTGAGCACTCTGGGCTACGGTTTCCTTGTGTTTTTGGTGTGTGCCAGGGCCGTGTGTGTGTGTGTGTGTGTGTGTGTGTGTGTGTGTGTGTGTGTGTGTGTGTGTGTGTGTGTGTGTGTGTGTGTGTGTCACATGCCGGCTGAAAACACCATGTACTCTGTGTGGTGAACGAGAGCATTGAGCAGGGCACCCAGGAGTTAGGGGGGAGAGGGGGGAGCCCCCTGGGGAGACGACACCCTGTTGTGAGGAACTCTGGGTTACTCTGAAAATGGAAGAAACGGAGGGCTCCCTCACCCACCCCTCCCTCCCTCCCTCCCTCCCTCCCTCCCTCCCTCACCGAGACCAGCGGAGTCTTCGCTCAGTGAAGGCGCACCGCGCCTGATCAACTATTTATGACATAAATAAAGTAAATAAAGTCGGATGGATCTGTACGTCGCACAGTATTACTCAGAACCATCGTTTTTCTTTTCTACATTGGCTGATATTACGACTATTTTATCATACGAATATAATAACAATGCTGTCCATAAATCAGCATTGTATTTGTGCAGGGCCTACTTGGGGGTACTTGCTACACGCATGCATGGTATGTATCAGTGATTTATATTGATGTCGGATAAGCTTATGACTCGCAGACGATTACGGCGACAAACGCTAACCTAGCCGGTATGGATTTACGAAAAACTATTTCCCCGTCATAAAATAGACCGACGCAGCCGCAGTGCCGTGAAAAAGGCAACAATTACGAACAATTCCCAAATCATGGCGCTTGTTTCAGATCCCGTGTTCCCACTAAACCAAGTAAACCACAGCTGCTTTCCGTTTGACATGAACGCACCTGGTTTTAATTCATTATTTTGTATTATTCAGACTGAGACACGGGGCACCTGTTATGGGTCCAATGCCAAGTGGTAAGAGACCAGCAAATTGCTTCCAAACTTAGAATGACTGCCACAGAGTCATCAACATCATCCATTTATTTTGGAGGGATTAGGCAAGGGAAGTCAGGAGGCATTATGTGCCTAAGATACTGTAAAACAATTGAATTGGAAATAATTTAATTGAAAGAACTTTCATTGAGTTTAAGCATGAACTACAGTATTACTAAATTCCTATTTGTATTGCAGATAGAATAAGATGAAATATGATTTATTGACTTACAATGATTGCAATGTATTAATTTAGGTGACCTAGTGTCCTGAAAGGTAGAAAACTAATAAAATGCATCATTATTATTATTGTTATTGTTTGTATTATTATTATTATCACGTATCATTAAGATGTGAGCAAAGATAATGTCATTTAGATCCTCTTTCAAGGATTTTTCAAGAAGAGTTTACTTTCTGCCCTATCCCACTGCATAGGGATTGTAAATATGGTTTAAATGAATACGCTTACTGTCAAAGGACCTTAGCTACTGCTATGATCGTGAAGAGACAGAAATGTGCTCTGCAGCTCGGGGCAACATTTCTCATTTGAACGACGTCGTTCTCAGGGCCTCTTCGCCACCTTCATGTATCTGATAAAAGTTGACTTTACAAGACACCGAGTGATGACTTGGCAATTCACGGGACAGATTTGTAAGCAGGACCATCTTGAGGCACTTGGGACTGCTCAGGCTCTCATTTAATTTGGCTCCACCTATCAAGATCCCCGACTCCAGATCCACTTCATCGTCCCCGAGGATAGATGAGATGTAACTTTCCTGGGCAGCGTACCTGCGACGGTGTCCAGGAACGTTTCTATACTACCTTTGTATCAGGGACACTTTTTTATGGGCCTGTGAGTTGCAGGCTGTGGATTCCAGGCTGATGACCATTGGTCGAATTTGAGGCGAAGCAATAGCCACTGATTAGCTTGTACTTGTCATGTTTTCAATTGAAATTCGAGAGAAATAAGAACACAACCATTACCGCCCCCCCCCCTCCCCCCGCCAATAAATGGGATATTATATATTCATGTATTGAATCAGCTTTCATAAGCCAAAAAAAGTATCTTATCTTAAGCACTATTTGCGATGTGAACATAATCATCAACACTTTTGGTATGGAGACGTTACAGTAAACTGGCCCAGATAAGTTATGTACCCCAAGTACTTTTTTAAGTACTAATTCAGATAATGAAGTCTGCAACGTTTCACTATGGGACCAATTATACAAAAGCTCAAAATTATCTTTCGGGCGGGAAAGCTTCGTCCCTGGATGCCAATGGCCTAATTAGAGAGTAGAATCGCCTCGTATTGTGGTTTCATAAATAACTGAAAAATGTACACACACACACACACACACACACACACACACACACACACACACACACACACACACACACACACACACACACACACACACACACACACACACACACACACACACACACACACACACACACACACACACACACGAAAAACCCAGGAAGCCAAACCCAATCCAGCAGTGGCTAATAATGTGGGTATTTGAAGGCCCATGACATTTGTGATGAATCATTTTTCCTAAAGTCTATATTTGTCTTACACTAGACAACATAAACCACTGCTGATTCTCACCCCTTGTGCTTTGTGAAAGAACACGGGCAGGGTGGAGGGATACACCGTGTGTGTGTGTGTGTTGTGTGTGTGTGTGAGTATCGGTGTGTGTGTGTGTGCGTGTGTGCATGTGTGTGTGTGTGTGCATGTGCGTGTGTGTGATGTGTGGTGTTGTGTGTGTGCGTGTGTGTATCGGTGTGCGTGTGTGCATGTGTGTGTGCGTGCGTGTGTGGTGTGCGCATGTGTGTGTGTGCGTGCGTGCGTGTGTGTGGAGCGCATCCATCTCCTTACGTGATCCGCCCGTCTCGGTGAGTTTTCCTGACCCCTCGGCCGCTCCTCGTCAGACGCGAGCGGCTAATTTGAGCGCGGATCCCCCCCTTAAGAAGGTGGCCTTTTGTGCGCTCGTCTCAACCCTGAAAGCAAAGGAAGGACGGGGCTATCGACGCCTCGTCTAAACCGGAGATTATAATGCAAGCAGCCCCGCGGGGCGCTCTAATGACTAAGGTGAGTCCGCCGCGCTGTGCCGCAGCCTTGCCTCCGAATAGCAATGAGGGGCTCCGAGGGACGTGCACAAGGAAGTGACTGGCATAGCAAAACAGGAAAACAGGGAGGGGGGGAAACAAAGTTAAGATCGCTATGCTGAGGGGAGGGAGGAGGGAGGAATTCCATTGTCATGTGTTTCCCCAAAAGCGAGTGGGGCCTGCAAATTTGATGAAGCGGCCTATTCAATTAGCTCCAGACTTCCACAGCTGGTCCCCGGAGATCCGTCTCCACAGATGTGCCGCGCTTCGTGCCGTTGTTCTCGAGAACCGAAAGGAACTTCACCTCCTCTACCTCCTCCCTTCTTTTTTCCACCCCACCCCCCACTCCCCCCCACCACCGTGCCCCCTCCCCTCCCCTCCATACTGCTATCCCCCGGTATCTCTCTCTCTCTCTCTCTCTCCTCTTGCTATCTCCCCCCCCCCCCCCCCCCCCCGCCACCCCCCTCCATCATCCCCTCTCTCTCCCTCTATCTGCACCCTCCATCTCTCTCTCGATCTCTCCCTCTCTTCCTCCCCCCCCTCCCTGGACTGCACAACAAGGTCCCGATAATGGTATGCTGGCTGGCTGGCTGGCTGGCTGGCTGGCTGGCTGGCTGGCGGAGGTGTAGGTGAGATAGAGGGAGAGCGTGCGCGCAGACAAAGACAACAGGGCTGCATCTGGAATCGTATCACACCTCTGTGCTTGATATTGTTCAAGGAGAAAGAGTCCCCCTGTCCCCCATCCCCGTCCCCCGTCCCCACCACCACCACCACCACCACCACCCCGCCAACAACAACAGCGCGGGAACACGCTCGCGATCCAAACATACAGATGGAGGTAACCCGCAAACACAACACCAATGCTGGCAGCAGGCGTCGGCGTGGCAACAGGAGTGTCTTATAGAGGGTGCGGTAATGTCAATACACACGCTCGGATGAAGAAATACGTACGTTGGAAACGTCTTACGACGCGGCGAGTTACACATACAGTATATTACGCATATTTTCGCAATGTAAAGAAATGTAAAGAAAAATTAAAAATAAAGAAAAAATGACATGTAAGTAGTCGCTGGGAATACCCCCTCGAGCCTACTAGGAGATCCTAATGGGCGCCATTCACAGAAAAGTGTGGTGTGTGTTTGTGGTTGCTCATACACACACCGACACCCCGATCACAGCGTCCTCACATACCCGATCACAACGTCCTCACATACCCGATCACAACGTCCTCACATACCCGATCACAACGTCCTCACATACCCGATCACAACGTCCTCACATACCCGATCACAGCGTCCTCACATACCCCGATCACAACGTCCTCACATACCCGATCACACGTCCCTCAACATACCCGATCACAGCGTCCTCACATACCCGATCACAACGTCCTCACATACCCGATCACAGCGTCCTCACATACCCGATCACAGCGTCCTCACATACCCGATCACAACGTCCTCACATACCCGATCACAGCGTCCTCACATACCCGATCACAGCGTCCTCACATACCCGATCACAGCGTCCTCACATACCCGATCACAACGTCCTCACATACCCGATCACAGCGTCCTCACATACCCGATCACAACGTCCTCACATACCCGATCACAACGTCCTCACATGGTGTTGCGGCTCCCCTTTGTATCTCTGTGTAAGTGGATTCAGAGAGCAGTGGGTGCTGGGACGCCATTATGAAGATGCATGGTAGTGTGTCTGTGTTGGGGGTGAGAGCGGGGAGGGTGGGGAGGGTGGGGGAGAGGGGGGGTGGATGACAAATCGCGGGAGAGCGACAGAGAAGCTCCTTGGGAACGTAGATTATAGTACCTCTCCGAGGTTCATAAAGCATAAGGGATGCCATAATTACATGGTTAGACAGGGGGAACATGAAAAAGGGATTCTGGGAGAGCTGAAAAATGCACTTCATTGCGAGAGGGTTTTCCTTGCAAAAACAATCCATGAGCGTCGAGGTATTTGCGGAACACGAAGGTGGTAACTTGTATATCTTGCTCCTCTCCCTCTCTCTCTCTCTCTCTCTCTCTCTCTCCCTCTCTCTCTCTCTGTGTCATGCTGTGACACTCCAAGTGATTGATCTGATAAGGCCAGTCGGATTACATTATGCAGCGCTTGCTGATAAGAGAATGGTGCACAAGCTATTTTCTTTCTACTTATCTCATTCAGGAGTCTGTGTTTCCTAAAGGGGGAACTGGAGTCCCTATCTCGATGTCATTATTTATTTTGTTCCAAACCCCTGGGTTCTGATTATACTTTATGGGTCAAGATAGTTCCCACCAGCGGGCAGACAAACGGTAAATCTCTCCGTTGTCCGTGAAAGGCATTTGTACGTCTGAAGAATTTCGATGCATTAAAAAGCAAGCTATATATGGACCGGGACTCTGGTTGGCTCGCGCCCCAGCGGTTGTTTTAAATGTCTTATTTATTCCAGTGCTGTGTTGAATGTGGAGCTCCTCCTTGAAATTCCCACTTTAAACTCAGCCTTGGTTAAAGTCAGAGGTCAGGCCAGCGAGTGGAAGAATTTCAACTTCATCTCACTCCTCTGCCCACACCCCCCCTCATCCCAGTGACAGGACTCAAAGCCCAAACCCCGAGATTAGTTTACTCGTTGGTGAATCTGTTTAATTCTAGCAAGCCCCCCCAAAAAAGCCTGCTTCATATTTACACGAGCGCACGTTGGCATCGGGCCGATTGAGCCGCAGAGCACTAATGTCGTCGATGGATCATCATAATGACAGCGATTGCGAGCGCAGCTACTACCACCACTATGCTTAGGGGGAATGCAGAAACACATTTCAGAGGAAGGGAAAAGTGGCAGCAGGGAATCTTTTCCTCATTTGGGAACATGTGTTAAATATTTTGAAAACACATTCTCTCGATGGAATGCCCAGGAAATTCCCATTATGTGTGTGTGTGTGTGTTTTACGAGGGGGCCAATTCCTGAGCGGTAGAGCGGAAGGTATTAAATGAGAGCAGAGCGGTAACAGGAGCAGAGCCAACACGGTCCTCTGGATATTTGCTCAGTGGCTCTTTGATTCGGTTCTCTCCGGCGTGCCGTGGATTAGCATGGGCAGGTCATCTACTTTTCCCATCTACTTCCTGACTGACGCGTCGACAGATATACTGAATGTATACACGAATAAAAAACAACGACATTCTCTCTGCTAATCTTTTTCCATAGAAATGATTCACATAAGGTTTGTTGTCAAGGGGGGGCTGTAAGAGTATGTGGCCTTTCCACAAAACTTAATAACAAAAATGATGAATAATGTCTGGAAGCTGTCATGTGCATTTATTAGCTGCAGACGAGGTTCCATTGTTTATGTGGCTTTGTAGTTAACTTGGTTCAAAGTTTGGCAAATCCAAATGTAATTAGGACATGCTTCTCTTGGCAGGCGTACGATCATTCCCAAGTCTCAGCATTTCTTTTTCATGTAATTTCTAGCAGACAAGGCCTGTCGGTGATGTCTACTCGTCGTCTACATACTTTGAGGCTAAATTAATTATAACGCAAGATATTTTGTGGCAAATCAAAGTCTCACTTTGAGGAAGCCAATTAATACATTTGAGAACATCCACGAGTCACATAACATATCAACGACCAAAATAAAACTATTATTAGCTGTCTTAGCTGCTGGTGTGAACAAAATATGGCCCTGTACCAAACCCATCCAAACAACAACAATAATAATAATAATAATAATAATAATAATACATTTTAATCCAGATTGGCGCTTCAGATCGGTGATGCAAAGGGAAGGTTAGTTTCTGACCTTTTTGGTTTACATTGTTGTGTATTGGAAAATAGGCCTGCTCTGATGCGGACACATTGGTACTTCCCAAACACGTTGTCCAAGCAGACGCTGCCATCTCTCTGCCTTCACAGAGGGAGACCCAAAATGTGTCCAGAGAGATTTATGAGGCGGCCAGATAGGTTGGCCTTTGTCAACATAGAGGAGAAGCTTCAAATACAACAGACTGGATCAGGGCATTACCATATGCAGTTTGGTTAACTAACGGCATGTTGTGAAATGATAGCTCAATGTCTGTCAAAGAGACCGAGTCTGACAGACAAGTCAACTATTGCTCGAGCTTTAGACTTTATTCAATACTTGAGGGTTTGATTCTGATTGGTCAATAATGTTCCCTGGGACAGGACACCTCTGCCTTTTAACAGTTGCAAATCAATGTGCTACAAACCCAATTTTAACCACGACGGTCAAATACAATCAACCAGATGTTTCCATGACAACCCAAAAAAAACAAGCTCAAAACACAGCGGAAGGATATTTTAATTTCGGCTGATCAAGTAAAAAACCCAATAACGCTATAGATGAAAGTAACGAATATATAATCGTTTTTGGTAACTGTGGTATAAGCAGAATAAACCACTCCGGGGGTGTCCGGTTATTGGAAAATAATGCACTTTGGCGCTGCCTGGCACGCAACCTCGACCGCATCACGCCCACATCGTAAATTATTTTCCAATAACGGGACACCCCACTGTGGTTTATTCCTCACATAATGCAATTTCAGGAGCTCAACACCAACAATGTGCAGTCGCAACAACTCCTGACTCCCGGAACACACCCGGGGGTCAACCACCGTGCCGTCACACGCCAACGCTGTTCATTCATTAGCCCACTTGGGTCCAGTGGATCAAAATTCCCAGGCAGCTGATGCAGAGGCCTCCACACGAGACAACAGGCTAACGCTATGTGTTAATCAGGAAGCCTACAGCCCTCCGGTCCCCTCGTCTCTCCATTACCGGTGCAGCCCGACGACGACGCAGCAGCGGCGCATTAACCTCTCCTTTAAGCCACGTCTAAATTGACAAGGACATCAACAAATGACTGCCCCCTGGTGGGTCTCATTATGAGCAAATGGAACATAAGCAAGATTAGCTGCTTTTTTTTGTTTGTTTTTTTTTCCGTGCGCACGAAGCACGAGGCTTCCCCTTGGTCCATAATTGACAGGGGCGTAGATAAATAACATCGATTCCATGAATCCTCACAAGACACAGCTGGGCTTAGCAGCCTCCATTAGTGCCTGGCCATTATCAAGCGGCACCTGCCAATGCAAACATCTTCATAATCCTTAACCCCCACCACCCATCCTATCCTATCCTGCCCCACCCCCTCGGATGGGTGCGAGCCATTCCATTGGCTAGCTGTTTGGGGGCGGGATTGCATCGTTGGGGCAAAAGAAATAAAAAAGAAAAAAAGAGAGAGAACCCTTATCTCGTTGATATATTTCAACCAGTGTCCCCCCCATTGTTTGAGGACAGGGGATAAGCAAACAGTGTGCTCCTGACAGCATGATAGCATAGCACAGCGTTGCGTAGCGTAGCATAGCGCCGTCTGGTCCCGGCGGAACCAGCGAAGGACGTGATGTAGCCTTCACCTGTCATCGCGGCCTCCGCAGCCTCCTCTCCCGCCTCATATCGTTTACAGTTTATAAAACACTCCAGCGCAGGTAATGGCCTAATCCTTCAGCGATGTTCCACATATTTGCATATTTTTTGACACACAATTTTATGATTGCTCTGTGTGTGAGGGCTCCTCTCAGCAGGAATATATATGTATATATTTTTATTATATACAGTATACTCTGCGGGTGAAGTGGCCCAGGAGTGCTGACATGAGCTCTGCCCTTGCATGCAGCCCTCATCTCAATTATTAGTTTGTAAATTGCATGGCTGACTTTGGATCTACTTTGCATCGGCCACCGGGCTCACTCTGTTCCTTTATAATGGAAACAAATGACCCACATTAACAACAAATCTATACTCGATGTATTTTTCTGGGGGCCAATATGTTTGTTATTTCACTCACAGATCATGCATGAACGACTGTGTGTGTGTGTGCATGTGCGTGTGCGTGTGTGTGGTACGAACATGTGGTCAATTATTATCAATTTTTTATACATCTTCATGTTTGTTTGTTCATGTTTTCCGTATTCAAACCTACATTTTGCACCTGCTTGTGCAACTGATTAGGATTGGATTGTTGATCTTTGTTGATTTTCTTGTTCTTTTTTCCACCACTCCAATACACTGTTCAAGCTGTTGGGAGCCGTAAGCTGCGAATATAGATAAACAAATCAATAAAAAAGAAATTTCGTATTCTTTTCTTGGTCTCGCTTTCGTCTTTCACCTCCATTTTCAGATATCTTTTCACGCAGACCCGAGTAGGCGTCCTTGCCTGCTCCTCCTCTCCGCAGACAAGTGGAGCGGCTCTGTTTTGTTTTGCTTTGTGTTTTGGAGGAGAGGGATGGGGTTTGGTTTGGTCAGAGAGAAAGTCTAAAAATGCAGCGGTCATCCTCGATGCCATCAAACGCAAAAGCAAATACAAAAACCTGGCGCCCCTTCTCCTTGTCCTGCTGCTGGAGAAAATGTCACCCCGGCCTCGCAATAACTCACAGAGCCTGTGATGTGTTTACTTATTACAGTGAGGTGCATCGCTGTCATCTCAACTCTTATTTACTCCTGTGGGCCCCTGGGTGCCCCGCCCCCAACTCGCTTCTGTTGGCCCCCTAGCCCCCTTAACGCTCTCGCTCTCTCTCTCTCCGTCTCTCTCTCTCTCTCTCTATGTCTCTCTCTCTCTCTAAGGATCTATCCCTCTCTATCTTTCTCTCTCTGGATCTATTGCTATGTTACCAGATGGAACACTATAATACCATTGTGTGTGTGTGTGTGTGTGTGTGTGTCCCGATGTGCACATAAACTACCCCCAAACAATCTAAAAATAAAATAAATAAAAGACATACTAAAGACAGAAAGACACAGATGGAAACACACAGACACCCGCGCATGCAAATGCACACACACACACACACATTGACTGACTTGGTTGTTTTTCAGCACTTGTGTGTGTGTGGAGTTGTGATGCGGCCTATTATGCACTCTACACACATCTTGATTCCCAGTTGTGTTGAAACCTTGTTTGTGCGGAACGCTCGTGCAGCAATCCACTGTTGATTGTTAAGCTCTTGAATTTGTTCCTCAGCCTCGTTTTCTAAGTGGCTTTGGAATGTAAATGTTGCACACACACACACACACACACACACAACAACGCACCACCACACCAGTTCTCCCCCTGCCTATTATTAGAAACCAGATGTGTAACCACGTGCACGTACATTCGGCAATTAATCCAACTAAGTTATATACCATTGAAAATATTTTGAAGTCAAATTAAAACATGACAAATTTAACTGTCTTTGCATTCAAACGCACCAACAGACACACACGCACAACACACACACACCTGTGTGTGTGTGTGTGTTGTGTGTGCGTGTGTGTGCGTGCCATGTTCTGCAGCTGGCTGTGCATTGCCACCAACCTCTCTTGTCCATATGAATTGCAAGAGTGTTCATATTTCTGGATTAGTTCATGGCTGCTGTCACCGTAATATCCTGCAATACACAGAGTAAAGAACGCAGTTTATCTATTTTTTCGGGCTTTTGTGGCAAATAGAACCCCCCCCACCCACCCACCCACACCCACCACACACACATTCCCTCCCACCCACCCACCAACACACACACACACACACACACATCTTGTAGGTGTTTGTATTTTCCACCCGTGCTGCTCCAGTGGGTGGGCTCCCCGGTGAGACAGTGTGTCTCGCCCTGTCTCGTCTCACGCTGGCCGCTTGTCTGTTGCTTCTCTTCACGTTGTGTGTTGTGTGGTGTGTTGTGTGTTTGTGTGTGTGTGTGTGGTGTGTGCGCCCGGAGGCTGGGGGTCTCACACTCCTGGTGGTGGTGGTCACTGTGGGGGTCCCCCGGTGGTCTGACAGCGAACACACTGATCTGTCCTGCCTGCGTGCAGCACCACCACGTCTCAAGGTCATCGCCGTCCCTCTCTGTCTGTTGAAATCATTGAATTGAAATCGTTGAATGAATGCGTTGAAGCGGTCACACGTGCGGGAATTGAATGCTTGAATTCCAGGCCTTGGAAACGGCTAGTGGCACTACACAGGTAGACAGAAAGAGTAATAGGAGGTACAGATAACACTGAACAGAAGAAGAATGTGTTTAAGTGTGCTATCTGATAACCGTTAGCTACGTTTGGGTTTTGATGAGTTTCTTTCCCCTTCGCTCTTCTCAGGGTGCAGGGCTTTAGGAATATTATTCAATCATCAGAGCCTGAAAAGAGGTTCAACGCGCTGTGATTGTGAGAAAGGCTCACACAAATCACTCGACTATCACTTTATTGTCAGGGAAAAGCACTGACCACTGGGAATTGAAAAAAGATCATCCATCTAAGACTTAATTAGGTGTTGATCCCAACGGGGAAGGCAAAGTAATGACCAAATAACACAGTTCATGCTTCGAAAACACAAAAGTTAACGCAAAAGTCATATCCACCAAATGCCCAACAACCAAAAAAATGTGTTTTTGCTCCTCAGCATTTGTTTAAGGAATCCCAATCGCCACCACACACACACACACACACACACCCACACACACACACACACACACACACCACACACACACACACACACACACACACACACACCACACACACACACACACACACACACGACCACACGATTAGCCATTTCCCCCTGCGTCCCTCTGGAGAGACGCAGGGAGAAAATGTCACATGCTTGGGCCTCATGGCCAGCAGGCCACATATTGGATTTTAATCATTGTTGTAGTAGGGGGATGACATTTGTAAATCTTAATATATCAACCCTTGGTCATTGAATAAGCTCCCACCATCACGCCACCCTCCTGGACCAGGCCGGTGTGCGCGAGGTGTCGCCGAGCTCCGTGGTGAGAAATGTTCCCGTGTTGGCCGGGATTAATCACGCGCGGTCACACAGAGAGAGACCACCGGCACCGACGAGCCCCCCTGGGTGGGTCAGGAGGAGACTCCCCTGGGACCGGCCCTCGACGATGACGGCGTGTGGGTCCAACAACATAAATAAAATAAATAAAAGAGGATCGATGGGGAGCCCGACGGAAAAAAAAAAACACGTCATTACTGGCGGGACCTCCGGCCATGTGGAGGGCCTACGGACTCCTTTGAGGGGGAAGGGCTGATGGTGGAGGAGCAGGGGGGAGATGGGTCGGTGTTGGAGGAAGGTGGTGAATTGGTGGGGTTGGTGTGGTGGAGGTGAAGATGGGGGGGGGGGGGGGGGTGCATTGATTAGTGAGGAAGTGGGAGGGTGGTGGTTGTTGGTTGGCGTTGATTGGTGGTGAGGCAGGGTGTTGGTGGTGGAGGTGGATATGGGGGGTGGTTGGTGGAGGAAGGATGATGGTGTGGTGGTGATGGCTGCAGAGAAGTCGGGGGTTGGGGGGGTGGTGGGGGAGGTGGACTATTTCTGCGCTGCATTTAAAAAACAATTAGACTAACGAGAGGGATGACGCGCTGCGACTGAAATAAACCAGAAATGAGGCGCTTTGTAGAGAAATGAACAAAATACACTCGCGCTGGCAGTGAGGTTCTGCGTGGTGTATTACAAAATGGAGGAACCTCAAAGTCGCTTCAATAATGCAATGAACAAGAGATGAAGTGAAGAACTGAATCTGCGCTGTGAATGTGCTCTCTGGGCCTCCCGTGTTGAAGTTCCATTTTAAAGGGTCCTCACGGTGTGAGACAAAGGTGCAGGTTTAAAAGCAGCCACCGCTGCAACGGCAGTGTTAAGATGTGTTTAAAATGAGCGCGATTAAAAATAAATGTGCCAGCGCCGAGGTAATTGGTGTGGCCATTTGCAAACGCTTCTATAAGAGGACGCGCTGCGACGCTTTTTGTAACCCCTTTAATAACCCCTTTAATAACCCCTTTAATAACCCCCTTTAATAACCCCTTTAATAACCCCTTTAATCCTACAGCCGCCCGGGTTACACTGTTAACCATGCGGCGAGCAAACCAAAATAATGGCGGACCCGACGCACTGAGGCGCGAGCTGCCTCAACGAATGCAATTAAAGTGTCATTTTTCAACGCGGTCATGCCTATCAAGTTGATCACGCTTTTTCCCCGCCTTTTTTTTCCCGCCGAAAGAAAAGGCGGGCAAAACATATGCTCAGCGTTTTCTATTGATTCCCTTCCTCACGTGTGTGTGTGTGCTCTCCAGGTGACGTGATGTGGATCGTCTAGACAACAGCGGGGACGGGCATCTCGCCGTGTGTGTGCGTGTTATGAGCGTGTCAGCAGGACAGCACAAAGAGCCGTGCGCGCCATACTTACTGTACGTACGGAACACGTGTCTCCTTTCCCTTCCTTGACACTACGTCTTGTCAGGGAGAAGGTCAGCGGGAAGCTGGAATCTAGACAAATTGCCCGCCGCCACCGCTGACCAGGCAGCCATGAGGAGGGAGGAGGGGGGAGGAGGGGGGAGGAGGGGGCCGCGGTCGATGCCGAGGGTCCCAGAGCCTAGATTTGTCTAACATGAGTAATACCGCTGGCCGGCTGGATCATACACGTCATCTGCGTTCGAGCGGCTCGCTGGCTTTTCCCAGACACCTCGGCGGTGGTAGCAGGAGTCGTAATGTTAGTTTCCCAGGACCCTTAGCGCGCTCCCCCGGGTGGTCATTAGCCGTGGTTAGCGACACAAAAAAAGAAAAACCCTTCCCGCGTCCGCCAGTAGATGGCGCAGATGCTGTGTGTGAGAGGCATTGGCTGAGGATGGAGGATTTCATCCTTTCCTCTCCACCCCCCCCCCCCCCCCCACCACCCCCAACTGTCCTCAAAATGATGTTGCACGGTTACATAAGAGTGCAGCATCTCTCGACAGGCTCCGTATAAGAAATGATGCGTTAGATCTTAACCGAAAGTACGCCCATCTTTCCCCTCTTCCCCCCTTCTTCTTTTTAGCTAATGCGCTCTGACTCCATCCGAGAGACGCCACCAAAATGCGTCTCTCTCTCTCTCTCTCTCTCTCTCTCCTCCTCCAGTGTGATAGAGAAGTCCTGCTTTGATCACTGACCTAATTAATGAACCAATTGACGAATGTAAATACCAAATTAGTTATGTGAATGATCACACGAGGAAGAACAAAAAAAAAGAATGGTACAACTCCAGTGAGCTGCGGTGGTTCAGAGAGCAAAAACACCACATAAGGCTGAGGATGAGGAGGGTTTCTCCTTCATGATCCATGATTTAAGGAAAGCTCAGGATAAACAACAAGTGTGGATCAGAGACTGCGGCAAAGGGCTCCAGGATGGTAGCGGGGGGGCTGAGGGTGAATGAGGGAAATTGGATTTCCTGGTTTTTTCCCCCCCAACCTTCATAATGTATACACTTTAAGATCAATCATGCTTTGAGCTGTTTTAGCATTAGCCTTCCACACGTTGACTAGCTTAGCTGTACAAGAGAAATCGCTGTTGCTGACACGATATACGATGTTGAGCAATGCGCACTGCACAGTTAGTAAAGCTAAGCAACACATCAGCAGCTAGTGAACATTTACTTTAATGCATTTAACAAACACACTGGCGATGTTCACATGATCGCTGCGAATCTCAGTTGAAAACGGTTGTAAGATCTTCCTCTTCCTCTTTCCCCGTCTAAACAGACAGTTGTACGAGAGATGTAGACAGCATTTGTCAGAACCACCGGCGGAGGTGCTGGAATGCTTCATTTAATCCCGATTTAATAGCAATAGTTTCTAGTCTCGACAGGATCTCGGAGAAGCTTTGTCAAGTCACATGCTCAGCTCACTCACCGGTCGTCAACCAATATAAAGTAAGGGGGATGTCATATGCTAATTTATCTGAAACACTACCTTGCTGCGCCTACTTGTAAAAAGTAATTCTACAATTCCTAGCCCTTGAAATACCATCGTTAAATATTATTTTGCAACGAATCCAAAGCAATGTAAACTGTTCGGTCGCCAACGCTGCCTTCAAGTCGCAGACAAAAGCCCAAAATCGGAGGCTTATGGTAGCGCTGTCCCATGAGCGAAGGTTGTGTCATGCAAAGTGCTCACAATGGGGTCGTAAGGTTCGCCAGCGCGTCGCAGGACACCTAGCAGGTTAAATACCTGGACCTGGCCAGGAGTCAAAATCGTGTCGCGTGAAAGGTGTTGACTGTAACGACGACTGACAGCCAATGAGAGGAAAACGGGGGTGAGTCCCACTTTTCAGTCTAAAATATTTGACTTCCCTCCAACTCTCTCTGCAGAACAGACAGTCCTCACGTCTCTCCAACCATTCTCGCCTCCATATTTTATTCATTTTGCTAGCTTCTTGTGGACATCCATTTCGGAAGTGTCCATTGCAGGCTTCCATGACGTAGTTTGGAGACGAGATGTGTAATATCAGAATCAGCTTTATTGCCTTTGTTTTTGCAAACATGGAATGTGCTTTTGTGGAATTGGTGCATAATATTGAACATTAAACAGAGTAGAAATAAAAAAAAATTCTAAAAATTACAAAAATATATATTAAAAAAATAAGCAAGGTGCAATTTAAAGGTCCTGTATGTAAGAATAATGAATCCGTTCAGGGACTACATGTAGGATTTTACAGCACAAATTGCTTTAAATTGTGAGCAGGTTGTGGTTGAAGTTAAAACATGAGAGCTTCCCCGACTCTCTAAATGTGTACAAGGTTTAATTATGATTAGAACTAACATTAGTTGTTCTGATTGTTATTGTCTCAACCCACGGAGCTCAGAATGCACTGATTCTTACCTATATTACCTTTAAGGAAAGATATGCATTCATGTCACGCAATAGTGTCCATAGGGGGTGGGAGTCGGTGGGGATCAGTGGGGGTCCCAGGTCTTGTTGATGAGGCCAGTTGCCATGGGGAAGAAGCTGTTCTTGTGGTGTGAGGTTTAGCTTCTGATGGATCGCAAGCTCCTGCCGAAGGGGAAAATGTGACCTCCTGTGGCCGATCAGTCCTGTAGTGCGAGACCCACAATGACTTCAAGACACCTGATTACCAGACGGGCAGGCCGTTGTGCGGTGTGTGCAGCACAGCGATCCGACAACTTTGAAAGTCGTATCGTGGGTAGGGGCTGTAAGTATGTGTGCGTGCACATACTTACTGGCCCTATGTGTGAAACAGTCTGTGACAATAGTGTGTCCACTGTGCCCTCTGTGTAAACACTATTTCTATTTACAATCTAGATTGAAAAAGATTTGTCGGATATTTTTCCTGTGTATTCACGGTCACTGTTTGGGTTCTAACGATTTCACAAGGATCATCGCAGACGTTTAGCTGCGCGCGTGTCTGTGTGAGTGAGTGTCAAGCCGTGCGGTCGGAAGTCAAACAAAAGCGGACGGACCGCCGCTTTGCCGCTCCGTGTCGCCAAAACCGCTCAGAGAGCAGGCGGTTAAACAGGCCGTGCTAGCCAAAGCGACTCCGGCGCTCCGCACGACTGGGTCACGCAAAGCTGTACACTCCGCCGCTGAAATAAGACGAGCACATTCAGGGAAATCTCTCCGCAAATCTTTTCCCCCCCGGAGGACATTCTTGACAAGGAACCACGGAAAAGTGACTTCACGCTTTTGATGATGGGCTGTGATGTGAGAAGAAAATAGTCATAAAATAATAATAATAATACAAATATATATATATATGGCTTGGGGGTGGGGGCAAAAAAGGAGGCAAGCCATTTCTAAAATGGCTTGATTTTTCCTTTCCGGTTGTCTGTGCCCGTGTAATAATAAGGCTCAGCAGAGCTCCATATGCTCCTCGTGTCCCTTTCTGCACTGGAAGGTCCAGGGATTAAGACTCTGCTGCTGGAAATAAAGCCAAGATGGCCCTCAGCCTCAGCAGGGCGTAAACACACACACACACACACACACACACACACACACACACACACACATATACACACACACACACACACACACACACACACACACACACACACACACACACACACACACACACACACACACACACACGCCCCACACACACACAGCAAGTGTGTGGGGCATGTGTGTGTGTGTGCGCGCTTGTGTTTATGTGCACGTGCAATGTGTATGTGCTTGTGTGCAAAATGCCCCTTAAGCCACTGTCATTAATTGGACACACACACGCACACCCATGCGAGCACACACACACACCACACACACACACACACACACACACACACACTCACACATGCAAATACACACTGCCGTCGCAGCCCTTCGTTGTGGCTTGGCCCTGCATGTCAGACGTTAAAGGACAGTATACAGCGTACAGTCAGTGGCATCTAGATATTAATACCTTGAGGGTATTAAGGCATAAATTCTTTCTGGGTCAGACTGGCGAATACTTTGGCGAATAATCCCTCCAGCTTCCACGTATCTGAGCCACGGTGCTTGATGTGTCATCATGGCCTATCTGTACGCCTCCTGTACCGATACGCCGCTAAGTGTTCAGGGATATCAAAGCGGTGTTTAATAGCATTATCTGGGGTGATTGGGGATACGTTAATGGCAGCTCTCTGGTAACCCACAGCCTCGAGGTGCAAAAGGTGAACCCCGTTTTCTTTAGGAGGCTGGAATGACTTGCCCTCCCCCTGTGTAAGTGTGTGTGTATATAAAGTAGATAGAATATTCAGGGGGCCCATTTCAAACAATGCATTGCGTTTTACAATATGCTAAATACGTTCGGTACCGCACCGCACAAAAACAAAATTAATTTGACCAATCTCTCCGAGCGGCATTGCGAAAAACACAAACAAAACAAAGTCAAGCAACCCCACAAACAATATTATGCTAATCACGCTGTGCAAATATAACGCGCGGAATAGCGTAATTAACACAATTTTGTCAACTTCCCACGGATTCCTCCCGCTTCCTCGCCACAATTCATTTGATGCACGCCGTAATGATCCCCCCTAACTTCTCTCAGGTCCCCTGTCTTTAATGACTAAAAACAATCAGAGCCACAACAGGAATAGGCTTCAGTCAGCCATTTCAAAGTCAATAGCAGCTCATGGCTTTAACTAACTCCATCAAGAGTGGCTGGGACTTAATTAAACCTTGCAAACAATGTCACGGACCACAGGGGCTGGCAAAGCTGTTTCTCCCACAAACCAAAGTATGAAGGAAATGTCATTACCTCAACTTGTGTCTCTAATAAAACATTTTTTTACACACAGAGGGATCCACACACAGCCGCGGGCTACCATCTCTCAGCATATAATCATCACTTTGATACTGCCCACTAATGAGGCACTTTGTTTTGGTTTTCCATGTATTCTCACGCGGGGACTGAACTCTGTTTTTTGCCGCAGATTTACCATAGCAATGGCAGGGTTATACTCCGTGCTCGCTCTGAGATAGTATTGATTTTGAATATCGGTGTGCGAGGAAAAAACAAACTTTGCTTTGCAACAAAGTAGTACCGGGACATAACTTCCTAATGGTCACGGGCCCCATTAGCGGCTCGCCATTAGAACCAGTTCACTAAAGTAGAAAATTAAATGTCCCATTTTCTAAGTTAAGTTGGGGATGGGGCCTTTAAAACAGACACTGCATTCCCGCTCAACCTAAAGGCTAAAACACATGGAGTTTTTCTGAGCAATTAAATATGAGCGTTGAATATTAACGTGTGGTATTAAACTGCTTAGGCAATATGGCTTCCTTAACAGATGATTGAGCCAACATCTGCTCGGCCGGCTACTTTGTTAGAGCGACCGTTTTCTTCTCTAAAGGTGTCTCGCTCAGCCTCGACCACGAGGGAAGACGCAGCCATCTTGTGGTCAAATGTACGTACAAGACCATCTTCCTCATCTACAGCCTTCATCCCATCTCAGCACCAGGACACCATAATCCCCTCAAGTTGTTATTCTTTGTAAGCGTAGAACAAACCATAGATATATACGGTATATATCAGTAGTACATTTATATTCACATTTATATAATATATGATATAGCACTTTTACCCAAAGCGCTTTACAATTAGTGCCTCACATTCACACATTCATATACACACATTCACCCACAGCAGTGTCAACTATGCAAGGCAACACCCAACCAGCGCTATTGGATTGTCGGTGTCATGTTCAGGCAAACCTCAACACTTAGCTAGGCAGGGAGACGGGGATCAAACCAGCAACCCTCCAGCTGTCAACTGACAACTGTTGGACACTCCTGAGCCACGGTGCGACACCGGCGGCTATTATTTTCAAGGGGTTCCACTTCATCATTTGGTATTATTAATACTGGACTGTGCATCATCGTTATTGTTTATTTTGTGATGATGATTAAATGTGAGCGATCCGCTGGTTGGTGCGTGGCTACGGGACACAGTGACGGTGGATTACACGGCTCGTCTGCATGATTGCTTGACCTTTAGCACCGTTCAACGTTCGACCGCCGTCGTGCGCTTCCAACACGAGAGCCCAGCGGTAAGTAGAGAGAGAGAGAGAGAGAGAGAGAGAGAGACCCTCACTCCATCCTCCCCTTCTGTGACCGCGTGGAGTGATTGGTCTACAAGCCGTGTCTGTTTAAGCCACACACACACACACACACACACACACACACACACACACACAGACAGACAGACAGACACACACAGACAGAGACCACGCACGCACACACACACCCACACAACACCCATACAGACAGACAGACAGACAGACAGACAGACAGACACACATCTCCACGTCTGTAGACCCCTTCTTTGTTGGAGTGAGAGAGAGAGAGAGAGAGAGAGAGAGAGAGAGAGAGAGGGAGAGCGAGAGAGAGAGAGAGAGAGAGAGAGGGAGCGAGGGAGAGAGGGAGCGAGGCAGCACCCACTGGCTGTGTGCCATAGCTAGGTGTGGTAAGGTGTGTGGGGGTATGGAGGGTGGGTGGGTTGTGGGGTGGATGGGTGGGGTGGTGCGGCGGTGACAGATGAGGACGGGGGGGAGCCTGGATCAGGGAGGAGGTGTCTGCGTTGCTCGGCTCCTCCTGGCTGGCCTGGCGTCATACAGCGATTAATGAAAGCCTGCGTGAAGGCGCAGGGGGGAGGCGGGAGGCGGGAGGCGGGAGTGGGGGCGGTGACATCACAGGCGTGGTGGCGTGAGGCGGCGGTGGCGGCGACAAGGTGACCGTCAAAGTGCAACTTGTGCTCTACATGTTGTCATGACGACGCCATCCCCACGGTTGGGCATGCGCTTGGAGCCGTGTGTGTGTGTGTGTGTGTGTGCGTATGCGTGTGGAAAGAACACCAAGACGTGTCGAGTGGAAAGCAGAAGAGGGGATAGACGAGAGGGAGGAGAGCCAGAGCAGAGGGGGTGCAAGATGCATTTTATTTTCCTTTTTCGCTTTTTGCCAAAGTACATTTCATCATTGTCCGTGTTCATGAAAGTGTGTGTGCGTGTGCGTGTGTGTGTGTGTGTGTGTGTGGGTTGTGTGTGTGTGTGTGTGTGTGTGCGTGCGTGCATACGTGTGCGTGTGTGTGCAAGCACCGCCTCCACCTGTGCGGAAGCATGTGTCTCCCCCGCCAGAGCCTGTCTCCTGTGTCATCCAGACATTGGCTTTGAGTGATTTCCATTAATTCCTTCTGTCAGCGCTGCTCATCCTGCTCCATCTCCGCCCACCCCCCCCCCCCCCTCTCTCCAGGACCAATGACGTCAAGAGCTCCGTCACACACAATCCTCCACACACACCTTCGCCTCCCCCCTCCCTCCCACCAGGCCTACCTTCGCCTCCCCTTACCACCACCATCACCACCACCACCACCCCCCCCCCTCCGCCATCACCACCCACCACCACCACCACCACCACCCCCCCTCCACCAGCCCCACCACCACCACCCTCCCTCCACCACCACCATCCCTCCGCCATCACCACCACCACCCACCCTTCCATTCCACCCCACAAGCACCATCAGCCACCTCTCTACCCGGGCCCCTCCCTCCTCCACCCTCTCTATTCCTCGAGTCTTTTTGGCGGCACGAGATTGCCCTTGACGGACTGGATGCCCCCTCCGCTCTCTGAATCAATTGAAACAAAGCACAGGAATACGCTGTGGCTTTAAACGTGCTTCACCACGAGGAGAGATAAGCTAGGCTGCTCCCGTTCTCCCTCTCTCTCTCTCTCTCTCTCAGTCTCTCTCTCTCAGTCTCTCCTCTCTCTCTCTCTCTCCATCTCTCCCTCGCTCTCTCTTTGGTGACACCGGTAATTGATTTCCCTTCCGCATTAACTAACACTTCATAGGATCGCGCTTCGCGGCCGCTGCCGTCGCCGTCGCTGTGGCGACGACAGTGGCAGCTCCATTAATAACACGGTGCAGGGTTCGAGTTACAGTTCAGCTCGGCGACAGACAGACAGACAGACGCCTCTGCGATGCCTTTGAGTGGCCGTGCGCGCGGCTACTCATAATTAAAGTCCATAGGATGACAATGTTTCCGCAACAGAGTGCGGTGTGGTGCCACTTACTGGCGCCGCCCGCCCCCCTCGCCTCACGCTCTCATGGCGGCTTGGGGAGAAATGGCAGAAGCAAG
This sequence comes from Coryphaenoides rupestris, assembly GCA_002895965.2. Classification (NCBI taxonomy): domain Eukaryota; kingdom Metazoa; phylum Chordata; class Actinopteri; order Gadiformes; family Macrouridae; genus Coryphaenoides; species Coryphaenoides rupestris. The sequence goes on along the minus strand of PIJE02000047.1, from coordinate 826,340 downwards.
CCTCTCCATCTTCCACAGATGAAGGTGGAGGAGACGCTGCAGCAAAGTGGGCCAAGTGGGTCGCGCTGGCAGCAGCGTGACTGATTATCATGTCAGGTGTATTGATTATTAGTATTTCTTTTTTTATGCGCTTCATTAGAGGAACAGCCGTGTTGGAAACAGCTTTTTGTGTGCGTCATAAACCACGGCACGGGGGCTGGCGCTTTTTGTTTGTCCTTCAAAAGCGGCACCCGGGAGCTTTGTGGCTAATCATAATACCTGCACCCGCGCAATATTAATTAACACAATATGGTTGTGCTAGCAGTAATCCCCTTTTTATGAACACACCCTTGGTGGTCGCCATGCCCGGGCTCTGATGCAATAAGAACACTCCAGCTGGTTGAGGAAACTCCAGAGCGCAGCTTACACAGGGAGCCAGTGGGCAGTCTGCAGATGCTATGCAGATGTTTTGCTCCCACTGTAAACCATTTCCTAGCCCGCTGCCCTACAACCTGCTATTAAGGACACTAAGAACAGCAAGAGGACTAAATCATCATCAAACAGACTGAGCCCTCATCAATGGCAGTGACCAACGAGGCATTAGTGTAATACGATAAGTAGGCAGGCCACAGATTAAGGAGCGTGAATCTGCTTTTTTGCTGCCCCTCCTGCACCTAATATGACCACGGGTTAGGAGACCCCGACGCCGTGTAGTCAAGCCGTCTCCACTGGAGACGTTAGCCCTCCCCCTCTTCCTCCTCCTTCCCCCACGATGACACTCCAATTAGAGCAATCCCGCTGATAAATGCCAGGCAGATTACTAAAAAGAACGTCTTGGCTTCGGCGCGCCATAAAGGACGAGGCTGGAACCTGCCCTCCCCCCTCTGCCGCCCTGCAAATTACACGGTGCCACTCGCACGCGGCCCGGGCAGGCAACCCACGGCTCTGAAGAAGGGTTAATGAAGCCACTTACTGGCAAAAAGGACAGGAAGGATTGATAAATACGGGGGCCATGTTAAGCCATCAGATAATGGATAATGCTCTGCGAAAAGTCATCGGAATAAATGCGTACACCGCGAGACCTTTCCCAAGGTGTATGAATTAAACCTCCAGAGAGCGGCGAAAGGTTGCACCAGAGCTTCCTGGATGTTGAGTGAAACCTACATTATTGATGAGAACGCTTAAGAACATGAATTGCATGCAATGCATATATATATTTCTGTTTATATATATATATATATATATATATATATATATATATTCCCTATTAGCTGATCCACTGCTACCCGAGGGTGTGTGCATTCAAAAAACCAATAGCTGCTCCCCTGATCTTTAAAAGGCAGGATACTCAGAAGGTGGCCTCCCCTTGCCATCGAAATCTATCAGAAACATCACCGCAGCAAACCTGTCAACGGCGAAGTCTGCAACCGTGCCGCGGGAGCCGGTCCATCCTCCTCCCTTTAGTGGCAGCGGGACAGTCTCTTATTACTGCGCCCGACACTTCAATTAGAAATGAAGCGGCGTGCAGATCCGAGATAACGCCAGAAACAAGAAAGGCCGACTGAGTGTCTTTCAGTAACAGTTAATAAAGTCCCAGGTAGCTCCACTCCATCAAATGAAGGGACTCCGGACCGCGACGCCGCATTGTGCGGTGGACTGTGAGAGGGCCGACATCTGATGTTGTCGTCGCCGCAGCTTCTGCCGCTCGGAAAAAAAACCTCAGAATGTTTTATTTTTCCTTTCTCTCGCTCACTCGCAAAAGCATAGGGCTGCCTGACCGACTCCTGGCCCTGCAGTCTTGTTGGATGCTAGAACATATGCTGGGGTAGAATGTAGGGCTGTGCTGGAAATTGTGGTGGTGAAGAGACACTACTTGTTTCATAATACTGTATATGTTATAATATATTAACATTTTCACTGCAATAAATTGTATTAATTTGCTTTCCATTAACTGATCAAATGGTGTGTGTGTGTGTGTGTGTGTGTGTGGTGTGTGTGTGTGTGTGTGTGTGTGTGCTTAGATTGACTTCTCAGTTGTCCGTGTCAACACTCAAATCTCAGACAAATTAAGTCATTCTTGAGGATCATAATACATGTTTGGAATACCAAGTTGTGATCATAATTTATTACGAAAGCGATTGTAAAAGTAACCTCACAAATATCACACCACAACAGAAAACGATGGAATCCATAGTAATGAATTATAGTTATGACTTGGTTGTATAATAAGGTTGTATAATTTTACAAACTCCCATAAAAAAAGCGGGAATTAAAATGTAACTGAAATGACAAACAAAGCCGAAAAAAGTATACGCTTTTCCACAAAAGTATGCAACACTTTATATGTTTGTTATGATGTGAAATGCATTGTAAAAGTTTGCTTAAATGTTAATGAAAGAGAGTTGGGAGGTAACCTTGCCAGCCAGTAACCGTCGATTTCATTTCATTTCAAAGCGGCTATAGCTATTCCATATGTGTAGACAACGTATGTAGCACACAATATATACACGCGTGCATGTTGCGTGTACACGTTACAACTCTAACCTGTTGCAGGGAACGCATGCATAATACAGGAGCTTTGGGACTCCGACGAAAAGGGACTTCGTTTGACACGTGGACTCAGGTGCTCTTCATTGATGCCCTCTGACATGTAAATGACGTACACTGTGTTAAAAAAAAGAAGTTGACGAAAAAACGCTGATTACATTTCATAATCATATTCATGGTTATTGATAGCCAAGGACTATTCTTACCAATGGAACACCCTTGACTGCCCAGCGATTCTTCCGATGGCCAGTATAAAGGGGGGGGGGGGGGGGGGGTGGGAGGTTATCTGCTGAAGACTGAATCCTCAATACTACTGAGAGCAGAGATTACACCGGCGATAACAGAGCAGCACAATTAGAACATGGCACCCAAATGCAATTTCCATGCAAATTCTGTGCGCGTTTTGCGAAAGAAAATGCCTAAAAAAAACAACAAAAAAAACACATATTCCCTGTGATCGCCTACTTTTATTATTAATTTCCATTTCCCCCCCGTGTTGCATCATGGTCACCACACAGGTATGGCCAGGTACTCCTGACCAGGGACCCTGTGGTGCAGGGCGGGGGAGGGGCGGGGGCGGGTGTGTGTGTGTGTGTGTGGTGTGTGTGTGTGTGTGTGTGTGTGAGGGGGGTGGGGGGCGCCAGGACACGCTCCCCCCTCCCTTCCCGCTCTCCAACCAACACACTTTACTTATTCATGCGACATCTTGTCCTTTCGCCTCCTCCAGCGCCAGCCAGCTCCTGGCGGCTACAGATGCTTGCAGATAGCGACACATTTGGGCCGCCCCAACCGCTGATCGCATGCCAGCCCGCGAGACAACGCCATTAATTTCTCTTATCGAGGATCTCGGCGGGCGCTCTGAACTGAACTGTATGCCCCGTGCTGGGCCGGTGATCCGGGGTGGATGCTAAATAAACCGCGCCGCTCCCCGAGATTTACCCTTGCCGCCCTTAACTGAAAGGGGTAGGAGGGGAGCCATTTTTCTTCCGCGGCTAATTTGTTATTGTTGGTTCTCCTTCAAAGTGTTACTGGCCTCTTTAAAAACAGCTGCTTGACAATTTTGTAATTGCATTGTGTGATAAAAAGCTAATTAAGTTATGGATGATCTCTTATCTGTATTTTTTTGGGGGGTTTTTTCCCAGTGCTATCCAACGGATGACCTCGATAAGATCAGTCTTGTGTGTGTGTGTGTGTGTGTGCGTGTGTGTGTGTGTGTGTACGTGTGTGTGTGCGTGCGTATGTGTGTGTGTGTGTGTGTGTATGCTTGTGCGTTGTGTCTGTGTGTTGTGGGTGTGTCATGCGGTGTGTTCTGTGCCACATGTGTGGTGTGTGTGTGTGGTGTGTGGTGTGTATGTGTGTGTGTGTAGTGCACAAGTTGCTACTGCGTGCTCAATAAGTACAAGTTGATTAATCGCTGCCGTATCAGCGATGGAGGCTGAGGAGCGAGTTGCCCTTGATGCTCAGCCAGCCAACCTTCGCCAGCGAGCGATGGTGGTCCCTGCATAAGCGCTCAGTCCGTGCCGCGGGGGGAAGTCACCCACCGACGAAGCCTCCGACCCTGGGATCCATAAACAACTGATAAGGCCGGCGGAGTCTAATGACTTGACTTGTTTTACAGACTCTTCACTGACTTGTTTACCTGTGAAAGCGGTGCAGGGATAAGCAGACTTTGAGGGGCCCACCGGTGCCTCGCCGCGCCACGGGTTACACCGACCGGATGAAAAGGAGAGGACATATTGGAGCCATGGATCATTCTGTAAAGTGGGTAGACATGCAGACTATCAAAACAGAACTAATGGACAAAAAGAAGGCCACCACAGTGGAACAGAAAGGTGCGCACGCACATACACACACCCACACACCGTAGCACATACACACACATGCACACACACACACACACACACACACACACACACACACACACACACACACACACACACACACACACACACACACACACATAAGTCACACACAGTTACACATGGCACCTTGCTCCGTGATGGCTGGCAGGACCCTCCATGTGTGATGAGTTATCCAACGCCGGAGTCACCGTGTTAA
>PIJE02000047.1:794173-821677 GCA_002895965.2 Coryphaenoides rupestris | reverse complement strand
CTCGTTGACGTTGTGTTTAAATGTCACATTTTATGTTGTATCTTATCAAGCAGATGCTACCGTCTTGCTTAAGTTTTAGCTTTATCCATGTTGTTTACTGTAATATGAAATCTTTTAAGACTACAAATTAAAACACTTTTAAGCATTATTATTCAGCATTTTTTTTGTCGGTGTATCGAAACCAAACCGTAGCACCACCATACCGTCTATTACCAAACGAAGTGTGAACTGCCTCACCCCTAATACATATATACAGTATATATATCTCTGAGAGAGAGTGATACAGATACATTTTTTTTATATTTCATGATATTTGCTGACTGACTAAATTAGGTTATACAGCTATATGGGCCCATCTTGTGTCAAATGTGGCCAGTGTGGCGTCTGTAACTAATATAGATGGCGTTTTATTTCTGGGACCCGTGCTTGCTCAGCTAGCGTGCTCTGTAGCGCAAACAAGGCACCAGGCTCTATAAATCCCAGACAAAGATGTATTTCCTGCACAGACAGCACAATCCTAATCTATCCTAATACACAATCACGGTATCTCAGCTCTCCGCCATTCCACACCAATCACTGTGGGGAGTGCAACGGCAGGGAGTGGGGCTCCATTCTGCTGACCCTTGACTGGTTATCCTGATGTGTGTGTGTGTGTGTGTGTGTGTGTGTGTGTGTGTGTGTGTGTGTGTGTAATGTGTGTGGTACACACACACACACACACACACACACACACACACACACCCCACTCCCTGCCGTTGCACTCCCCACAGTGATTGGTGTGGAATGGCGGAGAGCTGAGATACCGTGATTGTGTATTAGGATAGATTAGGATTGTGCTGTCTGTGCAGGAAATACATCTTTGTCTGGGATTTATAGAGCCTGGTGCCTTGTTTGCGCTACAGAGCACGCTAGCTGAGCAAGCACGGGTCCCAGAAATAAAACGCCATCTATATTAGTTACAGACGCCACACTGGCCACATTTGACACAAGATGGGCCCATATAGCTGTATAACCTAATTTAGTCAGTCAGCAAATATCATGAAATATAAAAAAAATGTATCTGTATCACTCTCTCTCAGAGATATATATACTGTATATATGTATTAGGGGTGAGGCAGTTCACACTTCGTTTGGTAATAGACGGTATGGTGGTGCTACGGTTTGGTTTCGATACACCGACAAAAAAAATGCTGAATAATAATGCTTAAAAGTGTTTTAATTTGTAGTCTTAAAAGATTTCATATTACAGTAAACAACATGGATAAAGCTAAAACTTAAGCAAGACGGTAGCATCTGCTTGATAAGATACAACATAAAATGTGACATTTAAACACAACGTCAACGAGGAATGCATAGATCAGCAGCATATGGCAAAATGAAGTCACACAGCAGGGCCTGAAACCAAATAAACCAAATAAGCAGAATAGCTAAGATAGCCATCTTTAAGCTCTAGACGTCCAACCGTCTGTAGTAAAAGAAGGCTTTTGTGTTCCTTTGTCTTGTTGTCAGCTATATGGCAGCGGTAACCGTCTGGGACATCATAAGTGTTACATGTTCTTGAACGCTGTATTCTGGACCACAGAGAAGGATCTCATGTCTGCCGTCTCTTTGGACCGGCTACCGGAAATCAGCCGCATATTGTTGCCCGAAGGCTGCGGGGAAGAAGTTGTTGCTGCTTGGCAGCCATTTAATTTGTTTGCCGAAGTCCCGCCGCGTGTCTCCTCAACGTGTTCACTTGAGTCGCATTTGAGACGATTCAAAGTTGAAATATTTCCAACAAGCCAGAATGTTTTGAGCGGTAGCCGATGTTTTAAACTTGCCATGGTAGAGAACACAGCGCCCGACCTAGCGGTGCGCACGGTATTCAACCGCCTATTAAGTGAACTCAACTTGACTGTACCTCATAATCTTTATGTGGAAATTTTACCCTTGTTAATTCTGGTCTATATCACGATGAATACATGGACCGTTTCCCCCCTCACGTCACCATGTTGGAACCATAATCCCTCAAAATCTATCCTTTCATTGATGTGTATCTTTGACACTTTGGGAATTAGAATTAGCACTTTGCTAATTGTGCGCCACCCAAATGACCTGCTGCCCTCAGATCTCCTGAACCTGAAGTTACGTCCATCCCTGTCCTCACGCATGTTGGTCTGACGAGGAATTCATCACGTCGGCCACTAACGCCGCAGGGACCGCTGGACGAGCTTGCTAAGAGGTTTCCAGGATGAGAGGAGGAGGAGGAGGCGGAGGGTGGACGAAGGGGAGCTACAGTCTGTCCCCCGTCGACACCGTCGGGACGATCAAAGAGTAAACTTTTACTCTGCTTTTACTCACCACCCCCCCACCCCACACCACCACTCCTCCCATCCCCCCTCTCCCTCCCCTCCTCCTCCCCCCCCCACCCCGCACAAACCTCCCATCCTCCTCCTCCTCCCCCCCCCCCCCAGAACCCCAGAATGACGGCCGGAAGCTGTGTAGCGACGGCGAGAAATAGACAACGATAAGATAGATGCGTTCGGTCAATCAAAGTTAGCGAGGAGAATACCTCGAGCTTTGTATCCTAATGACTCCGTCCGTGTTCCCTTTTATGGACGAACAAGAACGAAGGGGACAATCTCACCGGCCCCCCCCCTCCCCTTCTCCCACTTTGTATTCACACAGTGAGCGCAGAGGTTGGGTGCTGGTGACAAAGCCTTTGTCTGTCGCTGGGACGTGAATAGTCGGCAGAACAGACGTGGTGTAAACAGACTAATTGCTGAAGTGTTGGCTCGGCTGGGCCCCTCCTCCTTGTGCAGAGAGGTAGAGGGAGAAAGAGAGAGACATGCAGAGAGAGACAGACAGACAGTGAGACAGACAAAGAGCAACAGACAGAGAGAGACAGAGAGACAAACAGAGAGGCAGACAGAGGGAGAGAGAGACAGAGGGAGACAGAGAGACTGACAAAGAGGGAGACGGCGAGAGATTGACCAAGAGGCAGAAATAAAGAGAGACAGAGAGAGAGAGACAGAGACAGACAGAGACAAGGACAGAGAGAGACAGAGAGAGACAGACAGAGAGAGAGAGGAACAGAGAGAGACACAGACAGACAGAGAGACAGAGAGACAGAAGAGAGACAGATAGAGAGACAGAGACAGACAGAGAGAGAGAGAGAGAGAGAGAGGGGGAAATGAAGCAGCCCTACATGCACAGCGTCAGTACAACCTGACGGTCTACTGACAGGAACCCCGCAGGAACGCTGACACCGGCACCCCTGGACCAGGAACCCCGCAGGAACGCTGACACCGGCACCCCTGGACCATCCGTCTTCATGGCGTATTGGAATCGCCATATTGATCAGGTAAAGGTAAAACCCATGCACAGCCTGAATCAACTGTTTCTCATCACAGTAAGCCGCGGGTGGTCAATGAAAAACCAGTGACGACACAGAGAGACAATCGTCACGGACCATGCGTGGACCCAGACGCTCGTATCATTTCAAGTGATCGTTTAACACTAAAACCACCACTGGCCCTATTGAACAGAGCACGACGCCGGCCTGTTTCTTACCCCTACTCCCTGAGTAAAGAGGAACAGCTCGGGTCTATATTGACGCAGCATAGAGAATGTGTGTGTGTGCGCGTGTGTGTGTGTGTGTGTGTGTCCTTGAATGACTGCCCCCCCCCCCCCCCTCCCCAGGCAACCGGGAATTTGTACTTGACAAACATGCTCATTATTGGACGACCTCTCTCGATGGAAGGCTTCCATCCTGAATAAATGCCGGGGAGACAAATGAGGTTCGCCCGGCCAACAAGAAATTAGCTGTCGCGCAAAGGGAAGATTTGCTTGCTTTGTCGACAATTGTTCACCTCCTGGAAGGAAGTTAAAACCCACAAGCGGTATATAATGTTCAATCCTGTTGGAAAAATCCTGCCCTTTTTGAAACTTTTGAAATACAGTACGTGTTAATTATTAATTAAAAATCCCTGAAATAGAAGACACGGCATCACTTGTAATGATGGAATTCAATTATTTATATTGTTAGCTACAGTACTTTTATGGCTGTGAACCGAATCTGTTTTTAACCGGGTTGTATTGATTTGAAAGTACAGGGAAGGCCATGAAAGTCCTGATAACACTTGAAACCTTCTTATCTTGTTGTGTATGACGTGTCTCACTGCATAGCTTTGAGAACAGAAAAAGAGCAAAAACTACTTCTAGTCCTTTCGATTTCATCGGCCAAAGGTCTCCTCTACGGCTGCCCTAGAAAGTTTCAAGGTTAAAACTGGGAGCTTTCTGTGTAGTTTGTACGGGCGGCGTAGCTGCTTATCATAGTTAAATACTTCCCCATCCGTGACTCCATTTGGCTCCCGTTCTCCAGCCCTGATTGACGCTGCTCGTGCCAAGACAGAAAGAGGCCTTCGTTCAGCACATCGCTAGACATCACGAGGGCCGACCGTGTGTACAATATGGACGACAATAACAAATGTCAACACGGTTAGCCTATTCATTTCAGAGTACACAAACAAGCAACCCTGGCTTGCCTCTTTTGCATCCCGTAGGTCAATATTCAAAGTGTTAACTGAAGTGATTAGTCATGCAATGACAGCCCACTCAGCTGAGCAAATGGCCCCAAAGTCAAGCCGCAGAACCCAATTGAAAGGAGGAGGCGGCTGCCAACACCCCTCCTGCGTGAGACAACGGCGAGGACCGATAGCGCTGGAACACACGCTGGCCTCGGCGAGCGGCGTTGCATTCTCCATAACGCTGAAGTCAAAAGTTAAGGATGCAATGTTTTTGGTTTGCCGTTGTTTAAAACCAAAGGGTTGTCGGTGATCATGGACACGAGCATCTTTTTGAAACCACCTGTTTAGTATTCATTGGTATGCACTCTGGTGGTAACCAGGGCATCTGCAGTCCACGGAGCAGGCCTTCCACTTGCCACTAATGAGTGGGATTTAAATGTGTGGTTTAGGGGCACACCAGTAGCAATATTGCTTTTACAGGGTTTTTTATTGAATCTTTAACAGCCTCTCTTCTTCTACCTTTGGCTATGGTCACCCCATGTAATTATTCTACCTAATGAGTGTCGTTTCAGGCCCGGTCATATTGAGAAAAATTTGCCCGAACAATTCGCTTTTCCTTATATTCCTTATATTTCCTATATAGTCACCTTCATTTTACGAAGCAAGAAACATGCAATCATCCTCATGTCCTGATTGGATTTGATATTAGTTGGATATAAATTAATAAATTATTTAATTGAAAGATGTGGTTTGTAAAACCTACATCATGGACATGAACGATTCACAACCATTCACAATACAAGGTAATAGTCTTTACATCCATAGATTACACCCATGTAGACCAAAATGAAATGTTCCCAAACTCAAGCATATTATCATGTAGCTCAGATGTATGCAGAAACAAGTGATTGATTCCACATATTTAACATATCTTCAGTAAGACAGGAGTTTATCAATCCCAGACATGAGAAAGAATATGGAGAATCACTGCTTATTACATAACTAGTTGTGCAGTCTCTCAAATCAATGATATCTTGTGTTCAGTTCAGTTCAGTTCAAGGCTCTGCTTTAGAGGACATGAGGGAACAGAGCCGGTCCTCCTGTGTGATGGACCATTGGCCTGACCTTGGTGTGCATCAACTCAGTCTCCCGAGGCATCACTCCTAACTTACATTTACATTTACGTTTAGAGCATTTGGCAGACGCTTTTATTCAAAGCAATTTACAAAGAGTACATTTGTTGAAAGAGACAGCAATATATCACTGTGGTACATAAAGATAAGAACAGCGCAAGTTTCAATCATTCATAACAGCAAGGTCAATAGAACGTGTTTCATAACTTCACATAGGTCTGAGGAAGGGGTGATTGTAGACAAATAAGTGCAAATTATTATGTCAAATGGATGGAGGGTCAGGCATAGGTAACCTTATTATTCGAGGCAGGCTAAACACTACTTGACTACCATGCATGTCCTTCCCTCCACCCCAGCGGACCAATTTGTCTTTGGAGACCCTACCAGGGGTCTCCACAATCATTCCAAGGACACAGCTCGAGGGAGCATTCACAGACCTATCAACCCCACGTGTGGAAGCCCTTCCTGGAGGTGATCTGGGTAGAATGAGGTCACCGTGCCCAATATAAAGCACAACAATCCCTAATGCAATCACTCCTATCACCCTGCATGATTTTAGACATTTGTTTGAGAATGGACCGTCGTGATGGCATTGTCATTTTGAGTGATGACCGGGTCTTTATATGGCTCGCTCAGAACCTCCAGTTCAAGGGCAGTTTGTGTGATCAGTGGGGCTGCGTTGCTCTCATTGCATTCGCAGTCGTTTTCAAGGCAAATAGGACGACAGTTTTAACTCTGGCAAGGTGGCTCTTATAATGGCACTCGACACGATGAATGGATTTGATGGTAAACATCACCGCTCAGATGTACTTTCAATTGCTATTGTGCAACACAGCAGTAGCATTGCAATCACATGTGACATGCGAGTCGGTTATATTATTTACAAAATTAATTTGTTTGCAGCATGTTCAGCTATATACAGTTACCGTGTATACAGGCTGTTTATATATACGGTACAGCAATTGAAGTAGTTCTCGTTTTCTTGAGTGAACTTGGGATGCATAATCAATGGAATTAGAGAGACTATTGATTATGTAATATAAAGAGTATGGAGGACATTATTAAGGAGAACTAGTGATTTATTTACTCCTGGAAGGAAACGGTACGCTGCCTTACTCTTTCTGGTGTACTGTTGGACAATGAGACGAATGGGCGCATTAAAAGATAAAGCAAAGCAAACAAGAATTGAATACCAACGGGAACAGGAGTGCGGTTCAAGAGCTATGAACTATAATTCTTTTCACAACATAAAGACTGACCTGTGATACCGTCCCTTGGGCCTAGCGTTCCCCTTCCTCCCGCCCCCGCCCCGTCGCTATTGCTTGAGTTTGGGTCTTTTTTCGAGTCGCAGAGCACGGTGAACATTACAGGGCTGAGGAAAACCTCCAGCGATTGGGACCGTGGCGGTGAATCGGCGTCATCGCCATCGACCGCAGGACTCCGGTCTCGGTTGGCTCACAGCACTTCTGTACGTACCTCTCTGCAGTCTGTAGTGTTTTCCCTCAGAGAGCACTTATAACACTCATGAGGAGAGGTTGTCTCCTCAAGACACGATGCCATCCTAAATCACGCCGTTGATTTTGTGATCTCCCCGTTTTGCGTGAAGCCGTCGACGCTCTCAGGCCGGCGGGCTGTCTGACCGAGGATGGGCTCTTTTGTTTTGGCTATTCACTTGGATTACACAGTGGCCCATTCAGCTGTACTCGCCTCTTTAAACCACTCCAGACAGTCTGCTGCAGTCAGTGTGCTTTGCTGTTGCAGTATTTCTGCTGCCTCAATACCCTGCTGCTCCCAGAGGTACCTGCTCACACACCTACCTACCTCCCTACCTACATCAGCCACCCATACTCACACACCTACCCACCTACATCAGCCACCCATACTCACACACCTACCTACCTACCTACCCACCTACATCAGCCACCCATACTCACACACCTACCTACCTACCTACCTACCTACATCAGCCACCCATACTCACACACCTACCCACCTACATCAGCCACCCATACTCACACACCTACCTACCTACCTCCCTACATCAGCCACCCATACTCACACACCTACCCACCTACATCAGCCACCCATACTCACACACCTACCTACCTACCTACCTACCTACATCAGCCACCCATACTCACACACCTACCTACCTACATCAGCCACCATACTCACACACCTACCTACCTACATCAGCCACCCATACTCACACACCTTACCTACCTACATCAGCCACCCATACTCACACACCTACCTACCTACATCAGCCACCCATACTCACACACCTACCTACCTACATAAGCCACCCATACTCAAACACCTACCTAGCTACCAACATAGGGACCCATACCAGACACCTACCTAAATATATACCTTCATCAGCCACCCATACACACACACCTACTTACCTACCAACATAGCCACACATACGTACACACACACACACGCCTATGTATGCATCTACAAAGCCACCCATACTCACACACCACCTACCTTACCTTCCAACATAGCCACCCATACTCACACACCTACCTACCTACCCTCTTATCCTATTACAAACCCAACTACCATTCCAACCTACCCACCCGCCTATCATCTTACCAACCTGACTACCTTTCCAACCTACCCACCCAGGGTAGTTGGGTAGGGTGTGGGTAGGGTGGGAGTGCGCACACACATGTACTTGCACACACGTTTTATGGTTTGTAAATTGAACAGTGACATTGCAGCGTTCCCCACAATGACACCACTAAACACGGCGAGCAGCGAGCACACCTCCAATATAACAGAATGGCTGCGGCCAGTCACCTGACGTCACCGCGTTGCTCTGCAGTCACCTTGGGACATGCCTGGAGAGGAGCCAGCGTACCGCCGCCACCAGTGTCTGTCTACATGAAGAGACTCCCCTGTGACTTCCCTTAACAGGATTGTTACACCGGCCCTGTATAGATCACATGGTTGTTCTGTAGGGTCCGTGTTGATTAGTCCGTCAAAAGGCCAAGTGCAGCCTAATGCAATAACTTTTTTATGAAGAGTAGTAACCCAGCCACAGTGGGCGGGGCCTGTGTACTTTGTAGTTCCCTTGTGTTTGCCCTCGTCGGAGTGCGGGAGCCATATTGTGGGTGTGAGTGTGAAAGCCATAAGACACAATGAAAAATGCAGCTCCCCTGAAGGGCGCTAAATCTAAATATGTATCAATCTGGGTTATCTAGGAACACAGAGAGTGCAACACAAGCATACTGTATACACACACACACACACACACACACACCACACACACGCACACGCACACACACACACACACACACACAAGCTTATATACACACCCACACACACACACCACACACACGCTTATATACACACACACACACACACACACACACACACACACACACACACACACACACACACACAAGCTTATATACACACCCACACACACACACACACACACGCTTATATACACACCACACACCACACACACACACACACACACAAGCCTTATATACACACCCCCCCACACACACACACACACACACCCACACACACACACACACACACACACACACACAAGCACACAAGCTTATATACCACACACACACACACACACACCACCAAGCACACATAGCTTATATACACACCCACACACAACCCACAACACACCACACCAGACAAATGTACAGCCAACTTGTACATGCAAACAATTAAACAAAAACAACACGTTTGCTGCTGCTCAAATAAATCAGATGGGCATGTCTTTTACATTAATTATTTTCCACGGATTGGAATGGACCATTTGCCAAATCCCGGTCCAGAATGTCATTTTGATGTGAATAAACCATCAAACATACAGAATGAATATTTTTTTTTGTTTTCTGAAATGGGTGTATGAAGAAGAGCTCGAGAGTATCAGACAGTTTATCAATGGGGCCTACCTCCCGATGTAACTGTGCATTAGGCAAAATTAGGTATTATTATTATAGTTCCACATTAGTAGTTATTTAGTGTAAATTTGCGCTGGTGATAATAAAAACATTTACAGACTTAAGGAGAGATTAAAGTGAGTTATGATTTCACAGCCCCGATGTTAACAAAACAGACAACACAGCCAGATCGTCTCGTTTCCTTGGTATTTGATCCATCTTATCGATCTACAAATAATATTGGTGCAATGCCCATGGCCCGGTTCTCCGACACTTTGGTCAAGGCTCAACGGTGTGGAGAATTAATCTGAAATATATGCTGGTGTTTTGGTGTGTGTGTGTGTATGTGTTGAGTGGGGGGGGGTCACCAAGAAGAAACACACATTGGCATACAAACATACAAGTCAAAAAAGCTTGAGTAAGAATTTAAAGGATAAACTTTAGGATTTGATCCGGTCCGTTGTGTCTTACAAAGTTTCGCTCTGAAATTGCTCATGAGAGCGTTGACATTGTTGAAATCAGCATAATATTCAGCCATGACTTTGAAAAATCTTTCAGCCAATACTGAGCTACGCATTTTGAAGTCCAACACAACAAACTCTTGCCGGCACTCCAACTCTCAGTCACGTTTCTACCGTTCATTTGCTGCAACTCTTGCAAATCTCAGAGCCAGACTGCTCCTTGGGCAAGACTTGGTTAGACAACAAACAGACCTGATCAAGCGAAAGGTAAAGAAAACAAGTGATCTGTAGGAATGCTGTCCATAATGTTGTCAGATACTTGTCAGTGGCAAAACAAGCACTTTTAGAGGATGGTCACTGACAGACAAAGAGTCACATTGCAGACATTTTGATGCTGATGACTGAATCGCCGTTGCTCAATGCTGGACCAACCTGGGTGGGAACATAGGGTCCAGGTTGAATATTCAGGGGCCACATTTGCTGACAACTTGGTAATCACTTTAATAGAATTCTGTGACATAGAATAATGAGATTAACAGATTGTACAGAATGGACAGAAAAATACAAACAACTAAAACCACTTCACATGTATAAATGCACAAATAAGCTGTGTTTGTGCACACCGCACACGCTTCTCTACATCAATGTCTTAAGGCTTGCTTAGAATGCAACCGTGTACGGTATTTAGAAAACATAAATTCAAAGACATGTAGAAATGTCGAGCAATAAAATATATATAATGCATTATTCATACATTGCACCCCATAAGTGCATCACTACTTATATACATATTTGTCACATTAGATCTAGAAATCAATGAACCATTAAGGGTTGATGCTTAAGAGAGCAGGAGGAGGGCTTAAATGGTACAATATTTTATGGGCAGGTTTTTGCACAGGTTAACCTGTCAGTGTAATCCCAGCAAATCACTTGAACCAAGATTATGTACCATGATTACAAAACATGGCAATAAACCCTTTCAGTGAACACTCCTGAAAAACACAGAGCTTCTAGTGCTGCATGTGGGAGAAGGGACACAAGGGGATCCACTTTTAATTAAAGACTGGCTGTGTGTACGGACAAAGTTGAGGCCATACCAATAACAAACAAACCAAAATAACAGGACATTATAGGATACCAGTTCCCTTCTTGTGTGGGATACTGCGATCGTGTTTATTCTTCCGAGCTATACGAGGGCAGCGGTGTCTCCGCCGGTAGAGCCGGTTGTTTGACAAGTGGAATTTTGCGGGTTTCATTCCGCTGGCTCCGCCGAGTTAAGTGTCAAGGCAGGTGTCCCTGAGCAAGACAACCCTTACTGCTCTCGATGGCCGACACCGCCACACCTGTGTATGAATGAACAGGCGAATGTGAGGCAATATTGTACAGCGCTTTGGGCTGAGAATGTGAAAACGTGATATAAATGCAGTCCATTTAGGCCATTTACTAATTGTATGCAATACACAAATTCCTCCTCAATGTGCCCATCCACAGGAGCTAAGTTATAGCACGGTGTTAATACAGCCGCTAATGCTTGCCAGCATGCAGGTCAGTGCTCTCCACCACCACCACCACCACCACCACCACCACCACCACCGGGACTCTGCTGCTTCTCCCAACCTCCGCCTGCTGCCACTGATGCAGAAGAACCCCCCCACCCCCTGCCTCCTATACCTGCCTCACTAATATATACATTACGCTCCACGGGCTGGATCCTGGCAGCACAATGTACCTTACATGCTTTTCCCAGATGCAATTAAAGAGCGCTAGAGCATGGGAGGCGGCCTCGTCAGCCGCTCCGCTCGGGAAGCACAATATTCAGTAGAGATCCCAGATTTCCCAGCTCCCCCTCGCGACACACGGTGACAGAGAGAGATGAGCTTCATGTCTGGGTCGAGTAATATCTCCGGTATTGGCTACGAGACAAATACCTTAAGGTATGAGATATATGTGCCATTTATTAGATTTGTATTATTTAGCTTTCTTTTATTTTATCACTCGGGGTTTTGATTTGTTTTGCGTTGGTCAAACACACGTTTCCCTGCGCTCGGTGTATTATCAAAATGAAATTACATGGATCAATAATTTATATTCTCTCAGGGGGATGAGTCATCGCATCTTTTTTTTTCATTACAATGAAGCGCAATCATTTAGTCGTATTCACGATGTACAACTGTAATATATACAACCTGTCAAGAGGAAAGTGAGCTGAAAATCCTGATCAAAAAAATTACCCAAACTGTCAACCTCGCAGAAACAGAAACGGAATAAAAGCGGATAAAAGGAGAAAAAACATCTGATAAGCAGATGACATTGATGAAGTGTCTTCATGGTGAATATGGAGTCCCACGGCTCCTCCAAGCCTTCAAGACTCCGGAGCAGCGGAGGAGATATGAGATGCAGAGGGGGTACCGCCACGATATTGCCCATATTTCGGCACATGACAGAGTTATAGGAATCAGAGGGCCAACATCTATCTGATTGAAATCCTTTTGAAGACCAACGCCAATTAGACATGATGTGCAAAAAGGAGGTCGAAATTTACATTTTCCTCCATCAAGTGACATGGATTTATGTCACCCAGCTTTGAGATCTGAAGGGAAACACAGCGATACCAAAAGCATGCAAATTGTTCATTCAATCTGATGCATGCATAATGCTGAATCTATATTCAATTTCAATATTGTCTCTTAGTACTGCATCCACTCGCTCGATTATGCAAGCAAACTGTTGATTGTTTCACGGACTTCCAGATTTCGAGTTTTGTTTGCAGAGAACTTGACGTCAGCCCGGGTTGTATTAACGCAGTCAATATGATTACAAGTGCTCTATTTACACAGCAAGGGGAACAGAGATGGGATCCTGCAGACATATTTATAAAGCTTGAGGCACAGAGCACATCTGGAAATATTGGATTTCTGTATCTCCAGTTATGGAGCAAATGGGTCAGGGAAATATTAGAAATTGGGAAAGCAATGACCGTGCTTGGTGAAGATATTTGTTTAAGGGGGAAATATGACCCTGCGCTCTCACAAGCAAATATGTTAAAGTGCGGCACAAAGAGAATAAGAGTCGAGATGATCCTCTTTGATGAAAAGATTTCAATAAAGACCAGCGGTAGCACTTGCAGCGTGGAGCACGAAGCTCATTGTGCTGCCCGGGTCGTAACAGGGAGAGCGGCGTTTTGCAACGAGTTTCATGCACTTTAGCAGGAGGACTATCTCTTTCAGTGCTCCTAGGCACAGCCAGTGGCCTTGCTTCTAGCTAAAGGTCCCAGGAGGTTGATTCAGCGGAAGCAGCTGAGAGGGGATCCATCCATCACTCAGTATTCTATGCACAGCCTACAGCCCACTGCATCACATTATGATCCAGCCTCCATCCCCTTGCCTCGCCACGCTGGGCAGACACTGGGCACCGTGCAACAGGAGAATTGAAATGCACGACGGCTCGGTTTGTGATTGTGTTTTACGTGTCTAGTTAATAATTCTTGTTTGCTTTCATCTGTTTTGTATGTGGAGATAGGTATGCCGTGGGTCCACTAGGTCCACAGGCCTATGGTGTTGCAACACAGCACAGCACTGGCGCTACACAGCTGACACACAACAAGGCAGCTTTTCTTCTTTTCCCTTTTTACGAATTTGCATAAGCAGACATGGGTGGTAATCTGAGACGCTGAACAATCTCCAATGAAAGGCACAATAATGGAGCTCATCCAAGAAGATCTGTGGCTGTTGTCAACGGGGATGGAAACAGGGCTGTGAGCTAAAGAGATCAGATGGAGCAGAGGCTGCAGTAGCAGGGGTCTGGGCGAGCACAATGTTGGTTTATTGAATAATTCATTCCGGGAGATGGGTGTGAAAATCCAACAAACCTATACATGTATTAATGTGTAAAGGTTTTTTGTTTGTATAGGTGATGTTTTCAGCTTGTTGAGTCATCCTGTACCGGTGAGGAGAAACGGGATTTTTTTTTTTATGATTGGACGTCTGTCAAATATAATGTGACTATCAAACTACTTGTGGCACAGGAATTGAGAATTCTCTGAACAGATCGGACAAGAAAGTCATATATTACCGTACTTAGGCTTCAATACAACAATAAAAAAGCAAATAAAACACCAACTTGGCTCCACAGCATCTCAGTACCGCCCTCTTTTCCGCGGATGGCACAAGCAATACGGAGGCGCGCTGGAGTGGAAGACTAGCAATTAAACGCACAGAGGAGCGAACAGCCAATTGAGGCCAATAAAGAAGGCCCTTCGCCACAGTTTTCAAGCTGTAATTAGGTACAATTGGGATTCCTGCGTGACTTCTGAGCTGGTCTCAGCACTACATACCTTTCAAATGAGTCCTGTGGGGTTCACCATCTGCTTTTGCTGCTCAGCACTTTCACACCACACCCACCGATCGCCTGCTCCAACTCATTACTGTGTGCCCATATAAGGTGAAGAGTTCATCCCCTCCTGCCCGCCTCCACTAATGCTGCCACCCACAGAGATCCCCAAAAATCACTTCCATTCAACGGTCGGTATCCCTGCCAGTGACATACTCATGTAAGAGCATCAGAGCAGAACACGCTGGTTCCAATACAATATGCATAATATACACATCTATATACAGTACACCCTATAACCGTATATCCAACACCAGATCACACTGTATGGGTCAGGCTACATCGCAGCTTGAAGTGCTAACTGGAAATATATTCCTGCATCTTGCATGTTGAGGTTTTTACACATGCAGGCGTGTTCCATCGTCGTCAGGTGAGAGGTCGTCGTTTCCTCGCTCTTCTCTGTTCTCGGTCCCTCGTCCGTTCGACCGCTGCCCGTCCCTTCTGGCCGCTCCCCTTCTAATCTATCATCAAAGACTTGGCGTGTCTCTGAGGGCCAATCACGGCCGGTCAGTCGGTGATCCCGGCCAACCGGAAAGGCTTCATTAGAGTACAGTGTCTCCCAAAAGGAATCATCTCCCCCCCTAGGAAACCACTAACCCCTGCTCAGGATCAATAATGTCCTTACGCTCGGCTCTGCTCTCCGCTGCTATTTTGGGACAATAGCCCACATTTCTCGGGAGGATGTGTAAGAAGAAAATTGATGCACTACTGATGGCAAAACTTCAACATATGCAGGTTATCCGAATTGAAATAATAACACAAGAAAAAATAATAAAAACCGACTGGTCTGTTGTGTTTTTATGTGTGATAACAAAAATGGCAACTTTTGCCTCGACTAAATAAACACTGAAACCTTCATCTGCATTTGAAGGTTTCATATATATTGAATATCATCATCATTCAAAATACAGCCTATCCATCATTTTTCTACTTCCTGGCGTGCAACACAAGGGAGTGATTACCCGACCAGGAACCTGGGTCAAGGCTCCACCAAAACGAGTGTGTCTCCCAAGACTAGCAGGCCAGTTGCTGAGTCAATGATTGACTATTCTCAGCTCCCTCCGAGTTTTCTCCTCCCTCTGGTGATGTCTCTCATGCAGAGAATTGGAATTTCAAATTTTCACTTTTGATGGCATTTGTGCTGAGGGCTCTGACATAATGTTCTCTCGGTTGAATCAAAATGCAAATGAAGGAATGCCATGTCTGATAAATAAAAAAAACACACAAATGTCTTCATTAATTAAAACGTTCATTCACTTCAACACCGTCTGCTATTTTCATTGCCGCTTTAAATAAAAACACTTAACACTGGCTTTCATAGCGGAAGAGGACCAAGAGGAACTTTTTCTTAAGTTGAGAAAGTGCTACTTATCACATTTTCTAAGGTCAAAACATTTGTAAAGGCGAGAGAGTCCAGGGGGAAACCAACGCAGAATGGGAAGATATTCTACGACCGGCTCAAGAAATGGAGTCGTAGCTGAGGAGCTCCTCAGCTGCTAACCCTGTTTAGTTCCACCGCGGCAGACGAGCCTTCACAACAGATCTGATGGATATCCAACGAGCCGCTGAACAAACCGGTTTGAAAGCAGTAGCAATGATGTAGAGACTGATAATACTGTTTGTTTGTTTTATTAAGTAATGTAATAACAATTCATTTAATTTTAAGAACTATTTTATTTATATGTATTCTCTGTCTCTCTCTGCTATAATGTTTTGTATAAATATCAGCTGCTGCTACATTCAAGCAAGGCCCTTTAGGACAAAGTATTATCAGAACAACAATGATGCAGAATGCGGTTGTTGAAGGTGAAGAAGACGACGCTCACCCCTGCCTGTGTCTAACCAGGGGTGGAGGTACGATTGGATTTCTGTAAGCAAAAGATGCTGAGGTGAAGAACTGAAGGAAGAGCAACATTAAGGCTGGAGCCTTAATCTTTTAGTCACAAATTACTACGACAGCGTAGCGGAGAGCAGCTAACCATTACAAAGAAAGCCGAGTGATTGTGTTTGACAACTGCTTAGAGATAGCCTTCTGGCTACATGAGGTTATTGTAGGTCTTGTGGCAACTAGATTTCTAAAGGACTGCACTGTTAGATGGGGACATTAAAAAAAGTACATATTTGACGATATACATAATAATAAAAGATAGTGCACACGGGGATATGTGGCCTTTGTTTTCAATCAGATGTGCAGGAGACAAGAGCAGGATGGTCAACAGCTCCCTGTTAACCTCAAATTCAGCATCAATGTTCCACCAATCTGAAGGAAATCAAAGATGAGCAAGTTTGAGAGGTCCCCTCTCGCCGGAGACACTGCTGACTCGGGCTTCCTCAATGCCCAACCCAGGGCTCCGCAGGTATATTTGTCGAGCGCATCCCGCATTCCACCCGGAAAATAATTTTCCGCCGCAGATGTTCCTCAGATGCTGACAGATGTCAAAATGTAATGTAAACGAAAGTGTAAAAGAAATGTTCTGTTTCAACGCTGAACATCGCCATGTTGCCATATTGAGTCACTGGAGACCCACAATATCCCTCTATTTCTGCTCGCGGCACCAAGTTATCCGCTGTACCGCATAACATAAACACGCAATCAAAAGAATCCCAAACATGAACGTGCCAACGTTAGCCCCCCCGATAGGTTCCGCTAATCGCTCGCCGTCTGTTTTATGGCTTGGATCAAGCTGACCCAGATTTCATATTTCACAAAATTCTGCTGATTTCCCTAAAAGCGGGCAGTTAAGTTCCCCCTCCACCTCGTTCAGCCGAGCGCTGGATGCTACGGCGGCGGCGGCGGCGGCGGCTGCTGAGTCAGATGGGGTGGCACCGCTACGTGGCTAACTGCAATCTGGGGACACATCTCAGCGGCGTTGCCTTGGGTGTGTGTGTGCCAGCTGCCTGCCAGGGGCCCGGACTCATTAGGAGAATTACTGAGATCGCACAGAGCGGCCGAGCGGCAGAAGAAAGAGAAGAGATTCTCTCCGCACACCACAGCCCACCTCCTCCTCTCCAAGAGCTGGGGATGAAAGGCGGGCATACAGTGGAGTGGAGGCAGCATGGAGACATTGTGTAACTGGCTCAGAGTTTTTCAAGGGGGGGAGGCTTTGATTCCATGTCTATTATAGATGAAAAAAAAAATGTGTTGGTGGCTTTGATGGGCCTGCGCCGTTCTGTTTACATTCCAGTCTGCTCGTTGGATGCTGTCAGCTGAAGGAATACGATCCCTATTGTAATGCGGTCGGGTGACAGGTAAGTAAGCCTCACACGTGTCGTCTACGCGGCCATGCGTGAATATATTTTGGAACCTCCGCAATTTCAAAAATCACGGTAATACAATGGGTCTCTTGTAGCTGGGTGATTTATGTGCGACGATGGCAATTGACTTTGTAGTCATTATATAAAACACGGGGACATATGTTGGGGATATTTGGGGTGAACAGAGCAGCCCTCAACTGATCACCATCTGCTGGTGAGCTACATTAGATGGCAGTGAAACACTCTGAGCAGGCCTGGTGAACCTCAGGTGACTCTGATGGTTTGCCCACAGAACAGGTTTAAAGGTTTAAAAAGCTGGTGGAACCTAGTGCATTCTGGAATGATTTAAACCCACAGCCTCCTGCTGGGGACCGGGGTGAGCGATGCAATTGCAGCCTGTCATGATGACGACCCATTGGTTTACATCAGCATAGAAATAGGCTGTCAGGTAAGGTAAGGGGGCATGTAGGGTAAGGGGGTGTGGGGGACCCCTGAATGAAAGAGGTTTCACCTTCCTTCTTTCAGATTCCATATGATTCAAGGTTTGGCCAACGACAAAGAGGTTCACGAGGAGTGTTTGGCAACTCTGAGAAAGGTTGTCCATCATTAAGGATCATTTTGGAACTCCTTGGGTTGGATCCACCCCAGGATTAAGGATTCTATTGGAGGCACTGCAGGAGGATGGACTACCAGGGGTTATTCTGTGCATCTACATTTACAGAAACAACTTGTTTGCAGTCAGGTTTAGTCAGTATAGGCATCTTGGGTCTTCCATGCCGTTTGTAATAGTCAATCATGCGGTACATTGGTGGTTTGATATCTGGGCACGAACAAAAAGTGAATTTTAGCGCAGTTATGGTTTCCAACCCTCCCCTACTGTTGCCGTCTCTGTCAATATCAACACAAATGTTCAATGTTTTTTTCAAGGCATGAAGAAACTCAGTGGGGTTATCTATCAGAACTCTAAAGTGAACCCATAACATATTGACCGATGTGAACGCCCCCTTTTTTCCAACTAGTAATGGGTTTATTAATTTCTAAAAGGCCAAGAGATGAGAATGAAGAACTATTGTTCATGTATCTTTTTCATACGTGGAGAAAAATAGGTTCAGCAAATGGATTCAGGTTGAGGGTTCAGTAATGCAGGCATTGTATTGGATTGGATGTTGTGGCTTGTCCTGTTATTACTGTGACTGATTGAAGGAAAGAGATTGCTGCATAGATGGATGGATGAACGGATAAACGGATGGATGCATTGTCTTTAATAATGACTTACTGATTCATGTGGCTTTTTGTGGTATTTGTTGAATGCTATCTACGACGGCACAAGGTCTCCCCTTGTACCATTGCAGCCCATTTATATGTTGATTTGTTTCCTGACTCGCCTCTCACTGAATATATATCTGAGCCTACTGTTGTGGGCAGAAATCAAATCTGTACATTTCTATAGAAAAGTTGAGTTCTGCCCCCACCATTACAGGGGTCAACTAGCACATTATCTGCGGGAGCGAGGGTCTCGTCTCCAAAAGTGTCAACCATCTAAGCATACGTCTCACAAATATACTCCTTAAAGCCACAAACAGCCAGGGATGCCAGACCCATTATGCATTTTTTCACACCGTTGAATCATTTGTTAGCCAGTTGATTTAAGAGCCGGTTTATGCAGGGCTGATCGATACGGCCTTGGACTCACCCATTCATTTCATGTTTGTCAATTGGATCTTTTAAAAGAAAACGTGGGGAGGGTATCAGCTGACAGTTATAGCAAACGCTCACCTTGCATCATGGGTCAATGGGTACAAAGTGCAAATCAATAACTATTCCTTTGCGGCTTGATTTTGCATACATTCCAACAGCGGCTCACGTGTGCAATATGTCTGTGTGTATTCAATACACCGTACGTGTAGCAACACATTTAGTTAGCGTTCAGATGACACAAGTGTACAAATGCATGTGCTTACAAATATGCTTCAAGATTCATTCTGTGACCCACATGAGCTAATTACTTAAGAAATAAGTGAGAAATCCAAGTCCATAGCAAGTCGCTCTCTTATTGTTTTGTACTAAATATATCTTACCTATATTCTTACTCCATTAGGCTTATACACTGTACATTTATTATTCTATTGTTTTTATTCTTATGTTGTTGGTATTTTTGAGCAACCTTTGGCACAAGAATTTCCTCGGGGATGATTAAAGTTCCATCTTATCTTATCTTAGATTCCCCCTACCCACAAAAGTAAGAGATTGCCAGTTCATTGCTGGTGTTGGCAGGGAGTCCCACCAGTGAGGTTTAGTGGAGCCGGTGAGGAGGCGGTGGAGGAGATAGAAGGAGGGATTTCATTAGGGGACGGAGGGGAAGGTGGTGGACGTCTCAGGGGACAGGCCAACAACCTCACTGGAGTGTGCCGTCAACGCTGGGGTTGACAGCAGCGGGTCAGAGCATTACATTGATGCAGAAAATTCCCTAATTAAGTTCTCACATGATTTTTTTTTACCAACTTAATTGATGCGATAATTGGGTCATAGTGGGGTACCTGGTTAATTACCCCTTTAAAGGGGTTTCTTAGACATGGGTGGTGGAAATCCCTTTACAAGAATAATAGCATGGTGTCCATGCCGATGCAGCAAGAACATAAAATCAATTCATTTCTTGGGAAAAGTGACTTTTTCATCAAGGCTAAGGGTAGGAAAGATATTGATTGGTACAACTCACTACATCAAGTTAAGTTAATTCGTATAGCCGCTTATATATCAACCCCGGCGATATCTCAAAGGATGTGTGGAGAGGGAGAGAGTGATCGAGAAAGAGACCATTACTGCTTTAATTAATGTCTAACGATGTAATTAATCACCACACTGACATAACAGAATTTAAAAGAAATGCACCGAAGACAAACATCTCTCACTTTCGACAATGACTAAGACAAATGAACCAGCGAGTATCAACCTTCTTAGTAAAGCTTGACTGTATTTGCAAGGCATATGAAAAGAAGTTTTCCAACACAACATGCCACTGACAGTCTTATTAAAATACAGTTTAACTGTCACAACCTCCACAG
This sequence comes from Coryphaenoides rupestris, assembly GCA_002895965.2. Lineage (NCBI taxonomy): Eukaryota > Metazoa > Chordata > Actinopteri > Gadiformes > Macrouridae > Coryphaenoides > Coryphaenoides rupestris. The sequence continues at coordinate 800,949 of PIJE02000047.1, read as the reverse complement.
ACAAAAGATCACTCATTCACCTTCATCTTCACGGTTCTTCATGAAAACATGACTGAATGTATCCAAGTCATCCAAATGGAAGCTTATGGCACATGTAGAGTTAAACAGTTAAACAGTAGAGTTAGTGGACCTAAAGTATAGTAAATATTTTGCACTGCATCTTAAGTAAGCCCTGCATAGATTTATCCTCCCGGGGGAACTGGACAGACTCTTGCAATCTCCTTCCTCACACCCCCGCCCTGCTCCTCTCCACCAAAGGGTTTTTCATCAAGGGTGCCTTGGAATTGATCAATGCTGCAAGGCTTGACATTAAATTAAATCCTTAAATATAACGGAGTCTTTGCACTATGCAAAATAAATGGACACAAACACGTTGCAAAACCTCAATACCTTTCATGAATTAACATGAAACTATTCTGCATCTGGTCATCAGGTTGGGCCCTGGGTTCCGACATGTTTTTGCATATTAATTTGATGCTGCCGGGCATCGAGAACTAAGTGGAAGGGAACCGGATCTGACGAATCTCCACAAACGGCTTCAACATGCAAACAAAACAAAAAGAAAGTAACCAAACATTGTTGACTATTGTACTCATTAACTGTCATTGTGCAAAACAAAGACAACCCATGGCTTGTCAACCGATCACATTAGTCTGTTTATTTTGTTTAACGATGACATAACTCTCATTGAATCTGTCATACGGGAGCATCGGTGGACGAGGGACGTCGGACACGTCGCTTTACAAATCGCAGCGTTGCCTCGGCGCTGCGGGGGAATTAGAGCTGTGCTTCCTGGAGCGTTGGGTGAACACTGCTCACAGCCAAGCCCAACCCTGCGGAGATGGTTCCACAGTAACCACAGGCAGGCACCAGATAATAGTCTTCACCTTACCCCGGTGCCTTGTTCTAAATCACTTTAATTGCCCGAACTCTAAATACAATATGTCATGCTGGGGCTTTTTAGCAACTCTGCACTATGCTTCTTTCTCTCCCCTATAAGGATATGTTAATGTAATCTGCACTATCGTTACACAGCAGTGCCAATGAGAATTGCACACCACCACCATCACCAGCAGCACCTCCGTCACCATCACCACCACCACCACCTCCACAAGCAGCCTGCTCTTCCCCTGCAGCTCAGAGGCGGATCACTCTATGCACCGCATTGGCTACTGAAGGCCTGGATGCCGGTGCTAATAAGCTCCATCACCAATCGCCCTTCCTCAGCCTCACGTCATATCGCACATGAAGACGAGCAAAAATGGCGGCATCACAACCAATTTGAAACAACACATCATTTCCCATCTTGATCGGCAAAATGTCAATATTCCCCATTAAGTAAGAACAAAACAGAACGACAACCATGTGTTTCTCAGTTTTTCCCAGCAAGGAGCAAAAGCCTGCATTGGAAGAACAGCGTCACCCAATTATCCCACCGCCCAACCAGATCTGCTTCTTGTATCGTGAACGGGCTTAGTCTGTGTGTGTGTGTGTGTGTGTGTGTGTGTGTGTGTGTGTGTGTGTGTGTGTGTGTGAGTGTGTGTGTGTGTGTGTGTGTTGCCTTCCATGGATTCCCTTCCAAGAGGATCACTTCCATTGGTCTTTGCAGTGCAGCAGGACACGGCCCACCCGGAGGGGGGTGCTGCTGGAAGCTGCCACTCATTAATACTTATTCTATTCTTAAGCCCGCTTGACGACAGCAGAGAGGAACCACGCGGTCCAATCAGGAGACACGTGCGCCTCTCACCAGCCAGCCAGCCAGCCAGCCAGCCAGCCAGCCAGCCAGCCAACGGCGTATTTGCATAACCCGCTTCTGTGCCACGGCCTACTACTGACATCAAAGGTCTCCGAGAACATTTAGCCTGAACATCTCGTCTTAGAACACGTGTGTGTAAGCGTGTGTGTTGAGAGATTAGTACAGTAATGTATGTGGAGTTGTATAAAGTGCGCAAGGGGAAAAAAAACCAGCTCGTAGTAATTGAGCGTGTGATCATATTGACTCTATTTGTAATACATTATTCTCCTCACCCCAGCATGCATTGGGATCAAATATTATTGGTAGAAACAACATAATGTTTTGAATTAAATATATTTAAGCAACAGTACGAACATAAAACAAATTGCTTCCGGTGTAATAATTTAGTTTTAAATGTTTATAAGAAGCATCGTCTTTTAAACAGAAAGCTGAAAAAGCCATTCACAGCTTCTACAATCCCCCATTTGCCCCAAACTCTGAATTTAAATCTCCGTTATTTGATCTTCATTCTAGACTTCAAATCATCTTTGGTTTTCTGCACCTGCTGCATGGAACAATCTCCACTGATCTTAAACTTCAAAACACAGTCGCCCTGAAACCTTCAACTACGGTGAAATCTATTGAGTCCAGGCTGTCTGTGTGCAAATGTTTCATTTGATCTTTTAAAATCTACGTGTTTCTCGGTTACATTTCTTTGTGGAAACTTTTCTTGACCAGGTCTCCCTCATAAAACCGATCTTTGATGAATGAAATAAGAAATAATAACATCATAGTAAAATCTAAAAGAATTCAGCCTTGTGGTATGAAGTGGGTCACACACAAGACGCACCCGGCCTCATCGACACACACACACACACACACACACACACACACACACACACACACACACACACACACACACACACACACACACACACACACACACACACACACACACACACACACACACACAGCTATAACTCCCACAAAAACGCTGCTCAAAACCTTGGAGTGTTTGTGAAAACACAGGTTCATGTATTTCTGCAGAATATAGTCCATTCTGTCGCGGCTTTCACACAAATACATTTCTAATTTTTGTGCTGCACTGTGTCTGGCGTTGTGTGCCATACGACTGCCAGTATTGTCTGCAGGATCATTCATAATTCAGGATATTTCGCCTGCAAGGAGCGACTACTTAAAGTCGTCGAATGAATGGCATAAACAAAGAGCTAACTCGGGTGATACTTTTATCCATTTTCACCGAGGGCTGCGTGCCAGAGACTCACCCCAGAGATGACTCTCTCTCTCAGGCCAGATGGAGGCTGATCAACAGCGTTTGATCCACCACAACCTCCAGAGTCAGAACACGCCGACAGCCCCTTTAGTGGAACGGTCTTTTAGAACCAGCCAGCCGTTCCTGAAAAGGGTTCCGTAATAACTGACTGAAAGTACTGTGAATAGATGTGTTTGCACTCGGATAGCATATAGGTCAAGTTTATGAGGATTTTGAACAGAAGAAAATAAAATACACAAATTCAGGTGATTATGTGGCACAGTACATCACACTGGAGGTGAACATAACCGACCATATAGCTGAGGGCTCCTTTGAGAAATCCTAACCACAGTCTGCCTTACTTCATTCACATTATTATTAGTCAGAGTATTATATCCCAATACGGCAGAAAAATATCATCGTATTACAATGATCAGCATTCAGAGCTAAATGAAACGCTTGTGAGATTTACATCTCAGCTGCCACACTGCTTTCCCTCGTCCTCAATTTCCGGCAAGGAGGAAGCAGCAGTTTTCCATCTCCATCCAGATGAAATCCTGTGATCCAGAGAGAGAGGGAGAGAGAGAGAGAGAGAGAGAGAGAGAGAGAGAGAGAGAGAGAGAGAGAGAGAGAGAGAGAGGATGGGAGAGAGACAGAGATAGAGAGAGACAGAGAGAGAGAGGGAGGGAGAGAGAGTGAGAGAGAGGGAGAGAGCGAGAGAGAATGTCACAGGTTTGAGTTGAAGAGTGCCAGGTTGGAGAGAAAGAATGAGTGAAAGAGAGGGGGCATTGAGAAGAGCGGGGCGAGGAGGTATAGGAGAGGAGGTGGAGGAGGAGGTGGAGGAGGTGGTAGAGGTGGAGGTGGAGGAGAGGGTGTGGGGGGTGTACTCTGTCAGTCAAAGCGAGTTAAGGAAAACCAACGTGAAGCTTTATGCTGAGATGCCTTGAGCTCCTGTTCCTTTCAGAAGAATTATCACGCAAATGACACCTTTACCTCCTTTTGGGTGAGGTGTACGAGAGAAGAAACACCATTGTGGGGGGAAAAGGAGGGAGGTGAAGTGTGTGTGTGTGTGTGTGTGGGCTTTTACTAGAATGAAAAGACAAAGCCCCCCCCCCCACCCCTGCCCGATCCCAGAATATAAATCAGCCTCATCACCAAATTCCTTCGAAATCATCCTAGAAGGCAAACCTCTCAAAGCAGGTGATTGCCCGCAGAGCTCCACAGACAGTAATGTGGGAACCCGTTGTAACCGCGGCACAAACTGTGATTACAGAACACGGTCGTTACACCGCCAGGCGAACGCTTCGGAAGGATTTGGGCGTAGAAACAACGGAAGCAATGTTACACACACCTCATACGTGTGTATAAAGAAGACAGAAATGTGATATTCTGACATATGCGTCGGTATTGAATATGTGCATACATGTAACACATACACATTAAAACATTGTTTGTGTATACAAGTAAGATGTAAGGTAATCTGTATTGAGTAAGGCTTCTTCTCAGGATCCTTTATGAACCGCGACATGTGAATGTCATCTATGAGTCTATCAGTCTGAGGAAGTGATCGGTGACTACACTGCAAATCAACAGCATTACCACCAGTAGTCAAGGTCAAGGTCAAAGTCAAAGTGTTTTATTGTCACATGTTCATCATAACACAGGGACATTGAGGACAGTGAGGTAGGAGAAAGTACGCAAAGGCTAAAAAGATAAAATAGCAAGAAGAGAAATTGATATATATATATTTATATGTATTGGAAATATATACAGTATATATATATATACACACATGAAAATATACACCTATATACACATATATAGGTGTATATATGGACGGCACAATATACAAAATAAGAGAATACAATAACACAATATACATAATAATGATAAATATATACAATATGAAATGTAATGTTAAGCATTAACGTTACGTAATGGTCACGCCGTATAGCACAGTAAACTGTATCTCAGCCTCCCTGTGACCATGATCATGAAGACCTCCTCTGTCTGTATGTCCTCCTCACCGCGCCGTGAGCTTTATCTTTAATGTGATCGATCAGAGGGCTGACGGCTGTTGACTGGAGGGTTCACCGTTGTTTGTTTGTAAGGCCGGTCCATCCTGCAGTATAGTGGCTGGGCCTGGACTAACATCTCATTCATTATGAAAGAAACGGAGAAGCGCAGACCACCAGGCAGCCGCCGAGGCAGACAGGCCCGTCTCTCGCCACATGAATGGTGATTATTGCTCTGCCTCACAGCTTGCCACAAACCGAGCTAGAATGCCAATGAGTCCACTCACATGTGTCTACTGCATTACTTTCCTGTGTTTTGTTATGGCGTCAGACATGCAGACAAAGGCTAATACAAGTTGCATATATATATATACGTATAATGTATGTATTAATACGTATAATGTATGTATTAATGTTTTGCATCAACTTCACAACAGCACATTCCTTGTTTGCAAAAACTAAGGCAGTAAAGGTGTTTAAATAAATGGTAGTCTTGCAGCTACCACTACCACTACCACTACCACTAGGCTATTCCAAGTAGAAACATTTTAATCTACAAGCCTGCCACTTGCAGATCAAGGCATTTGAATACAATTGGTAGTGGCTTGTAGTAGCCCCCCCCCCCACACACACACACACACATCACACCATACCAGCCAGCTCCACCCCATACAGTTGCTAGGTACGATGACCCTTCCACCTCACCCCTCGCTGACCAACACCCCTCGCCGGCCGAGACCACCGCCCCACTAAACCCGACTGTGCTCCTCTGCACACAATCAACCAAGAGACCATTGGGCTGAGGTTACTCTATCACTACGACTACTCTCACTGCCCTCTCCCATTCTCTCCCATTCATTTCTAATTCACAAGTCTTTTTCACGAGTCTTACACCCTAACCATCGGCGGCGCCGGAGTCCTCTGCCTGTCTGTCGGTCTCCAAGGTCACCGTAAGAACCACGGGTATCTCTGCGATGCGGTCGCCGCCGCCGCCGAGCTGGTGACACACCGACCGGCACACCGCTAAAACAAAAACCTGCGTATCCGTCAAGCGTGCGCCGGTTTTCTCCCAACACAATAATTCTTCACAGGGACCCGGGGACTGCAAAGGTCGAACGGAATAACAAACAAACAGCGTGGCTGAATAGAGACGTGCACGTGTGTGTGTGCGTGCACGTGTGTGTGTGCATGTGTGTGCGTGTGTGTGCACGTGTGCGTGCGCGTGTGCACGTGTGCGTGCGTGTGCATGTGTGTGCGTGTGTGTTGCGCGTGTGCACGTGTGTGTGTGTGTGCGCGTGTGTGTACGTGCACATGTGTGCGTGCGTGCACGTGTGTGCGTGCGTGCACGTGTGTGTGCACGTGTGTGTGTGTGCACGTGTGTGTGTGCGCGTGTGTGTGTGTGCGTGCACGTGTGTGTGTGCGTGTGTGTGTGCGCACAAAGACGTCACATTTTCAATCTCCACCGGTGGGAGGACAAATGGCCTGCGAGGAGGGGATTAGGAATGTGAATCACTGATGAAATAAAGCCTCTTGTTGTTGCTTTGTGTTTGTCTTCTGCCATATTTACATGTTAAAAAATGGAAATCTTTTGTTTGCCGCTGGCATAAATCGCGTCCGCCTATGAGTCAGCGACGGTGTTAAATATTCATGGTGTTTGGATGTGCGGCGAGAGAGAGAGAGAGAGAGAGAGAGAGAGAGAGAGAGAGAGAGAGAGAGAGAGAGAGAGAGAGAGAGAGAGAGAGAAAACAGCGCT
>PIJE02000047.1:766673-789173 GCA_002895965.2 Coryphaenoides rupestris | reverse complement strand
TTCCTTTCATTTATAATATGAATGTTTATTAATCGACTTGCGTTGCCAAGGAAACATCTGGTCAATAGCTGGTATTTGATCGTCGTTGTTAATGTTGGATCTGTAGCGCATTGATTTTGAACTGTTAAAAGGCAGAGGTGTTTGGTTATTGACCATCGATGCCATTACGTGATCTACGTTTATATAACATACATATAATATGTTTGATGGCTCAGCCAGTCCATCCCCATGTAAAGGCAACACACATGCTATCTCATGTACTTCTCTCACATAGATGACTACTGCTGAGCTATTGAAGGCCCCGATGCATTGGTTGCCACCCCCCCCTGATGAAGAGTGTAGAGAAGAAATGACCCTCATCACACAAGATAGTGATTCCATATGTGTTCATGTCTTATGATTCCTTGGTGATCTCCTCAGGGCAGCCATGGAGGAGGCTGGCCATGATGAATGTGGATGGGAGGGGGTGAGAAGGAGTCAGAAAGAACCTTGGTCCTCCTCATGCGTCAGCGGAGAGGCGGATCGGGAGGCGGGAGAGAGTGAGAGAGAGTGAGAGAGAGTGAGAGAGAGTGAGAGACAGGGATAAGATAGCTGTGTCGTGACCCGTGAGGTGGGAGTTGATTGGAAAACTCCTTCTCGCCCCATTAAAAAAAATACAGGATGCTTGACCAACAGTAGCTCACAGGCTAGCTATGGAGGCTACTTCAGACTAGCTTGATGGTAGCCTTGGAGAGAGCGTGTGAACCGAACACATTTCTCTGCGTTCTAAAGTAAGACAGTGTTATGTTATTTCTTTATTTCAGATTGGTTGACTTTGACTACATGAACAGGATCCTTAACATGATTCTGCCATTGGTTCTTCCATAGAGTTACCACAGACAGGTCACATTAGAGGGTAAAGTCACTCTGATGTCACCCCAAAGTCACAATACATTCCTAAATAACAAAAAACATCCCGAGCACAATTTGTTTTGCTTCTGAGACAAAAAACTCTTGGCTTACACCAGCGTAGGCCGTCTTTGGGCTTAAATGCCAAGCTGCGTGTCGGCCTTCGGTCCGAGAAGCAGTGGGTGGGGGGGTTGGAGGATGGTGGGGGGATGCTTCTGAAAGTGCTTTGATAAAATGGAAGACTTGACCGGTGAGGCATGTGATGCAAATTTAATTCCTCTTAGAGGGAATCTGATTGAAGTCGGGAGAGGAAGCGGCCAAGCTGAACACAGAGCACCCAAGCTCACGGACACAAGACCTCCGGCTCCTTGGCTGCTTGAGGATGCTCCCTCCCCCCGGAGCGGAGTGTGCGCAGATGGGCCTGGCTCCTTTAAACAGACCCTCCGATGGCCTCCGGCCACATCCATTTTGCCCATTTCAAATCTGAGGGTTGGCGGGTTTCAGCTTGGTAAATGAATAAACCCAATGATATGCATGGGTTTTCTTTCAATGGATAATAGATAGAATAGAAATAGAATAGAACTTTATTAATCCAGAAGGAAATTCTTCTGCCAGGTTGCATAGCGATACAGTACAATAAAACAATATGGAAATCAACAGAACAACAGATTTACAAATTTACAGATTTACAGTCAAAATATGCAAATATGTTGGCAAGATAAGATATTCCGACGGCGAAAACAATTTAGCATAATTGAAGTGTAATATTATTGGACATGACATTAAGAATATTGCACATGATGATGAGAGGAGATGAGAGGTAGTGTTATAGATCATATTTATAGACAACATGATAATAATAATAATAATAATAATATAGCACATGAGAGTATTGCACATGATGTTGGACAGTAATATTAATATTGCACGTAAATACCGAGGAAAGTGCACATGATGTTGAGAGGTAATATTGCACATTATATTGTTGTCTTCATTGTCTTGTATTTCAACTGTCCCTCCCACAGAGGGGGGAGGAGTTATAGAGTTTGATGGCGTTCTGTGGTGCACCTCGGTAATCTCAGTCTATGGCTGAAGGTGCTCTGGTATGACACCAGTGTGGCGTGCAGGGGATGGGAGGCGTTGTCCATAATACTGAGTAATTTACTCAGCATCTCCAATTCCACTCCCAGGACAGAACCCGCTTTCCTGATGAGCTTATTGAGTCTGTTAGCGTCGGCCGCCTTCACCCTTGCTGCCCCAACACACAACAGTGTAGAAGATGACGCTGGCCACCACAGTGATAGAACATCTGCAGCATGGTCCTGCAGACGTTGAAAGATCTGAGTCTCCGTAGGAAATACAGGCGACTCTGACCTTTCTTATACAGGGCCTCTGTGTTTTTAGTCCAGTCCATTTTATTGTCTATATGAACACCCAGGTCCTTATATTCCTTGACAATGTCCACCTCGGTCCCCCTGATGCTGACCGGTTTTGGGTGAGTCGGTTGCTTCCTGAAATCCACCACCAACTCCTTAGTCTTAGAGATATTGAGTTGCAGGTGATTTAGTCCACACCACTCCACGAAACTGTCCACCACACTCCTGTACTCAGACTCCTGCCCCTTTCTGATACAGCCCACAATGGCAGAGTCGTCCAAACACTTCTGCAGGTGGCAGGACTGTGAGCTGTATCTGAAGTCTGAGGTGTAGAGTGTGAACAGGAAGGGGGACAGAACTGTCCCCTGAGGTGCTCCCGTGTTGCTCACTATAGTGTCCGAAATGTCGAAAATGTCCCAGTAGCTTAGTCCCAAGCAGGGCAGGCTTAATGGTGTTGAAAAGCGAAGGTGCGAAGAAATGTAGACTCTGCAACAAATGACGTCGCCCCTGCGCTCCCCAGGTGAAGAAATAAAGTCCCTGGTGCAGGCAAGGTAGATAGATTGGCGTCTTCCACTCCAATGCGGGGCTGGAGGTGAACTGCAAGAGGGTCCTGTAGATGGTTTCAGACTAGCCTCTCCAGCGACATCTACATTCACATGTGAGGTCCAAAGGCCCACAGGTCCTTAGTCACGTGTGGATGCTTGCCGTGTCTCTTACTTGGGGTACAGGAACCCAGGCATCGAATGGTTTTCCACAGGACAGGGACGATCGCTCATACTCAGGCTCAGGTTGAAGATGTGCTGGAAGACACCGCACAGCTGAGTCGCACACACCTTGAGCACCTGGGGCTCAAGGCCCCGCGGCCTTGCCTGGGCGTAAGTCTTGCCGAGTTCACTTCTGACATCATCCGCTGTGATGGTGATTGGCCCTGGAGAGAGGAGAGGGAGGAGAGGAGAGGGGGGAGAGTGGGGGAGGGGAGGAAAGGGGGAGAGCATCACAGGAGGAGCTGGGGGAGGGTGGAGAGGAGCCACATCGTCAAACAGGTTTAACTCATTGGCTCATCCAGGTTTCCCTCCCTCCCCTGGATGGTCTTTGCTCCATGGCCAGTGATGGTTCCATTGCCACTCACACCTCCCTGAGGTTTCTTCTGTTGAAGCTTCCTCTCAAGCTTTCTTCTGTAGCTCTTCCTTGCCCTCTGTGATCTTTTCCCTCAGTTCTCTCTGCACCTTCTTCATCTCCTCCTTGTCTCCACTCCTGAAGGCCGCTTTCTTCCTATTCAGTGATGCCTTGATGTCTTTAGTCACCCAGGGTTTGTTGTTGGGGAAGCAGTGCACAGTCTTGGTCGCGATCACACAGTCCGTGCAGAAATGTACAGAGTCCGTTATGCAGCCTGTGAGTCTGTCTATGTCCTGCCCATGTCCATCACAGAGAACATCCCAGTCTGTCAGCTCAAAACAGCCCTGGAGAGTCTCCTCCACATCCTGAGACCCACCTCCCGTACAGTTCTGGTGACCACTGGTTGCCTCTGAAACCGCAGGTTTATAGAGGGGCCTCAGGTAGACCAGGTTGTGATCTGATCTGCCCAGAGGGGAGAGAGCTGTGGAGCTGTATGCCTCCTTAACATTGGCATCCAGGTGTTTTATTTTCACTGGTTTTTGCAGTCCGCAAACTGTTTGAATGTGGGCAGTGTTTGATGTCAGGGTAACGTGGTTAAAATCACCCGATATTGATATGAAACGCGTTGGGTGCAGAGTCTGTAGACACGAGGTCACGAAGAGTTGATGACGTCACAGCCGCCGACGCGTTAGCCGTAGGAATGTAAAACAACAATAACAATGGCCCTGGGTGAACTCTCTGGGCAGGTAGTAATGGACGGAGACCTCACTGGGTGACCCTGGGCAAAGGTACTATGGGACGGAGACTCACCTGGTAAAACTCTCTGGGCAGGGTAACTATGCGACGGAGACTCACTGGCTAAACTCTCTGGGCAGCGTACTATGGACGGAGAACCTCACTGGTCAAACTCTCTGGGGCAGGTCATATGGACGGAGGACTCACTGGTAAACTCTCTGGGCAGGTCTATGGACGGAACTCCAACTGGTAAACTCTCTGTGGCAGGCATAGTATGGGACGGAGACTCACATGGTAAAACACTCTCTGGGCAGGTATATGGACCGGAAGACCCTCACGGTAAAATCTCTGGGCCAGGTACTATGGACGGGCAGACTCACTGGTTAAAACTCTCTGGGCAGGTAGTAATGGACCGGAGACTTCACTTGGTAAACTGCTCTGGGCCAGGGTAGTAACTGGACGGAGGACCCTCTGGTAAACTCTCTGGGCACGGTACTATGGATGGAGACCTCTACTGGTAAAACATCTCTGGGCAGGTAGTATGGATGGAGACTCACTGGTAAACTCTCTGGGCAGGTAGTATGGACGGAGACTCACTGGTAAACTCTCTGGGCAGGTAGTATGGACGAAGACTCACTGCCAGCAGTTGGATGTCCAGGCTGCACACACGTTCCTTCACTGTAATGTGTCCAGGGGTCGCACCAACTGTTGTTCACTTAAACAGCGACTCCCCCTCCTTTCTTCTTGCCGCTTTCGTTGCAACTCCTGTCCACCCGCAGCAGCTGAAAGCCGGCTAAGTCCACTACAGTGTCCGAACATTGTAATGCAGCCATGTCTCCGTGAAGCACATAACAGAGCCCTCCCGAAACACACTCTCGCTCCTTGTGAGTGATGTTAACTCGTCCATCTTGTTCACCAGAAATCATACGTTCCCCATGACGATGGACGGGAGATACGGTCGATATCTTCTCTTCTTTAGCCGTCTTCTCCTCCCGGCCCTGCAGCCCCGGTATCTCCTCCTCAGCTCCCTGGGGATGTCGGGTCTCCCGCCGGACACACCACACAGTCGGAGGTTCAGCTGATCTCTGGTGTACACAATGGAGCCCCGCGGTGCGTCCGCCGGGCACAGTAAATGTACTATAAAAATAGCGACTAAAAACAGAGAAAGAACTCGCTGAGCCATCTTGTTCGGCTGTACAAATAACTTATCTTACTAATTAAATAACAATAATTCTAAAACAAGTAGATAAAGATAGAAAAAATGTTTTAAAAACTACAAGATCGCCAGGAGCAACACTGGCAGGCAGCCGCCCGGGACGGTGCCGGAAGACCTTAATCAAAGAAGGCTGATATTCACTGATTGGTGAATTATCCACGAGGAACTGTCTTCCTTTAATGACACTGCACGGTGAATGAGAGCTGGTTGACCTCGGCAGAAAAATTATCTGGGTCACATCATACTTATGAAGATGATTATTCTCATAGATATTATGGGAAAATAATGATTTTAATGTCATTTTTGCTACATAATGCTTTGATATCTCATAACAGCAAGCTATGTTTGTGTGCAAAAATTTGAAAAAGCAGCGTGCCTTCAAAAAATGTTTGGCTATTCATGATCATGGGAAGCCCAGATCGGAATCAACATTAGAATCGATTAACTTATTGATTAATTAATGGAATTCATTAATTTAATTCATTAATCAACCAGCTGTACTTTGAATGTTGCATGTTACAAGTTGGCCATAAACCGTGTACAGATTTACTTGACAATGGTAACACCAAGACGCTAAATTGTTGATGAAAATTACTCAAGCATATCTTCCTGTTTGAATAGTGCATTCTGGGGAAAAAGAAAAAGAAAAAGACGAACAATCCCAATGCCAGCTGCACACTTCACTTCCCAGTTGTTGTTTCCTGCGATTTAAAGCCCGCTTCCCAACACAAGGAAAGTTGATTAACTCATTAACTCATTGAGGCCGACGGGGGGAGGTGTCATGACTTCCATTTCATATGAGAGGAGTGGAGGTTCTGCTTGCGGAGGGAATGCAGGAAACACTAAGCCTGCCTCGCTCCTCCGACGAAACATCAGCCTCTCAACGTCTGACACGTTTAGCTGCTTTCGCAATTCCACCACCACAGCGATCCCATTACCAAGAACTGGTTTTGTTCAATGATATAAGGTTAACAAAAACATGTTCGCAAAAGACAAAGCAACACCCAGTGCTCCACATACACACACATTTTGGTGACCAAATAAATTCAAAGAAAATCACACACGTCATAACAATACCCAAATAAAATCCACTTCTAAAATGGTATAAATCCAGTGTTGTACATGTGATGCCACACCAAGAGCACACGTCTCGCTAAAAGAAGTGCAAGTTTGACAGTAGCGGGGTTTTTGACTGTCAGCCTGTCAAACAGAGTGAGGCTCTCACAGGCCTGATTAGTTTGACAGTTTGCCTCTGAGGTCATTTCCTGCAACTCACGGTATGAAGACCTCTAGAACATTCCTTCATAGAGGAGCTGATGCCAGCGTAGCAATATTGGACAGGAGACATGTCCCCTGGAGCCATTTGGGAGCACATTCGGTCAGCTTGGAAGGCCCAATATTGCTTATTTGCAATTACCCGTCCCCCCCCAGTCGAGAAAACATAGTTTAAAAATCGGAATAGAAATTGTGGTGTGAGCGACGCATGTGTAGAGTATGTGCGGTTATGTGTTAGGATGTGAGGAGAATTTGTGGAAAACTGTTTCTGTTCTTCTTTCTTTTATGGGCGGGGGGGTGCGGTGAGTCCAATAGGGACTGACAATGATTGGGGAAATTATAAAAGCGAGGGAAGGAGAGAGAAAAATAGAAAGCCAATTTCAGGACAAATATTGCAGCTCTTATTGGAGTCCTAACATTATGTTTGTCTTCCTTTCAGCTCGTATTATTTGGTCGCTTTTCAGCAGCAAACACATTTTATCCACAGAACATTGTACAGCCTACGTAAAGAAAAACTTCCTTGGATCAGACCACGGCGATCCCATCATTTGTAATCTACCCGCTTTCTACCCCATTACAGACTGCCATGGTTAATGGCCATAAACAAAACGCCATTAGATATATAGATCTCAACTCATTGGCGGGAGAAAAAAAAGTTCTCTCAGTGGCGGCGGCAGCATCTCTTCTCTCTCTCTCTCTCTCTCTCTCTCTCTCTCTCTCTCTCTCTCTCTCTCTCTCTCTCTCTCTCTCTCTCTCTCTCTCTCTCTCTCTCTCTCTCTCGTCTATACCTCATATCCCTCAGTGCTTTGTCAGTGTTTGTGTGTGCGAGGGTCTGGCTGAACAGCAGTCGTCTCCAGAGGGACCGGGGTGATAACGTCACTTCTCTCGGGCCCATCCCCCCACCCCCCCACCCACCCCCCCCCCCCACCCCCCGGCACTCTAATCGGCTCTGAAACAACAGGGCCATAGGATGGAGCTGGAGAAGAGACATACAGCGATGTGTGTCGCTGTGTGTGTGTGTGTGTGTGTGTTGTTGTCGGGGGCCCTGGAGCATCTTCAAAACTGTGTGTATCCTGGGCCAAGTAGCCTCCATAGCTTCACGCCGTGTAACCAGTACAAACCGCATGCCGCCGCCTGCATCGGTTCAGTTCCCCGCGGGCGGCAGGGAGGGGAGGAGCGGTTGGCCACGGCTTGAGGAACATCCAGAGTCTGTTATGTATACGGAACCAAAGTTATTTTCCGAAGCTCTGAAACTCTTTCAAGCGACAGTGTGTCTGTGAACCGGCTGGAAGTGGCACTCTGATCAAAGAGGACGCCGCCTGCCTCGCTCCTCCTATTAAACACATATTTTGGCAGAATCCAAAATTAGGCGGCGAATTTGTGCCGGATAGTTTTTTTTGTTTTTTTTCATTAACCCCACTTTTGCGACGCCAACATCTATTTCATTTCTCTAAGTGAATGTCTGAAACCCACTATATAAGCGATGATGAATTCGAGGTCTGGTAAAAATATGAAATAAAAAAATCAGGCGTCCACTTTCCACTGCGGCTGCCTGGGTATTAATTTATTCTATGTGCTCTTTTGTCTCTGCTTGACTCCACGTGTCTCCGTAAGGCTTGCACTTAAACCGCACTTTGCCATGTATGTTTTGATAGAGCCGTTTTTACTCGTGTATGTATAGTAATCTGTATTAATAATTCCTCCTGGTTTCGTACAATTGTACAAGCTTTTAAAAAACCACTTATCTTAGCATAACGAGGAAAAAAGTGGATGTGAAAGCCCTACTTTATTGAAAGTAGGGAAAGGGTTGTGTGTTCGTCATTAATTTACGCTTAACACTTTAGTCCCAGGCCACCGCGTGATCTCACCTTGTGTTGTGTGTTTGTGTTTTATTAGCACTCGTTTCTAAGCGTATGCGTTGAATCTCTTGCATTTTTTCCTTTGTTAACGCACAATGTTGCACTTAATGGCTTAATCAATGTTCAACATAAAAAAACTGCTTTATGTGTGAATCTTTAATGTATAGTCGTGAACCGGCTTTTGAAGGCACCCCATAATATAACATTTATACAGACTCCATTTTGTAACAAAGACCTATCTCTGGCATGCCCACGGCTAGAGTAGCCTCTGCATCTGATCTATAATGCACCACTAAGTGGAGGAACTGGCGTTGATCATTTGAATGTGAACTCACGACCAATCCCAATTCCAATCAATTCCATATTCAGAGCACTTGCTGGCTCCAAGTCAGAACTGGAACGAGAGGACGTGTGTGTGTGTGTGTGGTGTTGAAGAGGATGTGGGTGCACATGTGTATTGGTGTGGCTTTGCACACTTGGTGTACATCCGTGTTTCAAGTATAGTGCCATTGCCTTGTGTGTTGTTTTGGTGTCCATTAGGGATGCACCGATTGTGAAATTCTTGGCTGATACCGATGTTTAAAATAACAATTTGGCTGATGGCCGATAGCCGAAAGCCAATATCTTTTGTTTGTATGCTTATTATATTTGAGTTGTTTGTCTTTCAGCCCTTCACAGCTTTCTTTGAATACAAAATATATCAGCACTGCAATTGATGTAGGGATATGGTCATGACTTTTGAATATTCAAATACTCTTTGTAATTTTATTATAAAAAATCGAAGAAATTGTTTATTTGACTCCCATCCTGTCTAAAAGATTGTATGTCGCAATAAAACGTCTGCAATAGTTTTCCATCAATGTACACGCATCAAAAGTCAGTTCTATCTGTGTTAGATTCACATTGGATTTTCTACTTCTTACTGCTGCAGAGCCAGCGGGACTTTAACATATCAACATCAATTTGAGACATTTTGAAACGTAAGACATAGCTGGCTAGTTTAAGGCAGGGTACTTAGTAATTGGCCTATTGTGTAGAAATATTGACCAAACAAAAGAGAGGAGTGCTGCTGCCCGATGGCTTCCCATGTAGGTAGACACCGCTAGACACTCAGGACTCAGTCCGTCTCCTGGGCAGGTCTAGACCAACCCGCTAGACACTCAGGACTCAGTCCGTCTCCTGGGCAGGTCCTAGAACACCGCTAGACACTCAGGACTCAGTCCGTCTCCTGGGAGGTCCTAGACAACCGCTAGATCACTCAGGACTCCAGTCCGTCTCCTGGGCAGGTACTAGACACCGCTAGACACTCAGGACTCAGTCCGTCTCCTGGGCAGGTACTAGACACCGCTAGACACTCAGGACTCAGTCCGCTTCAGTGGGCAGGTACTAGACACCGCTAGACACTCAGGACTCAGTCCGTCTCCTGGGCAGGTACTAGACACCGCTAGACACTCAGGACTCAGTCCGTCCCCTGGGCAGGTACTAGACACGCTAGTAGAACACTCAGGACTCAGTCCGGTTCCTGGGCAGGTACTAGGACCACCGCTAGACACTCAGGACTCAGTCCGTCTCCTGGGCAGGTACTAGACAACCGCTAGACACTCAGGACTCAGTCGCGTCCCCTGGGCAGGTACTAGACACCGCTAGACACAGACTCAGTCCGTCTCCTGGGCAGGTACTAGACACCGCTAGACACTCAGGACTCAGTCCGTCTCCTGGGCAGGTACTAGACAACCGCTAGACACTCAGGACTCAGTCCGTCTCCTGGGCAGGTACTAGACACCGCTAGACACTCAGGACTCAGTCCGTCTCCTGGGCAGGTACTAGACACCGCTAGAAAGTCCGTCTCCTGGCAGTACTAGACACCGGCTAGACACTCAGTTACTCAGTCCCTCCTGGGGCAGGTCCTAGACACCGCTAGACACTTCAGGACTCAGTCCGTCTCCTGGGCGGTTACTAGACACCGCTAGACCACTCCAGGACTCAGCCGTCTACTAGACACCGCTAGACACTCAGGACTCAAGTCCGTCTCCTGGGCGGGTACTAGACACCGCCTAGACAACTCAGGGCACTCAGTCCGTTCCCCTGGGCAGGGTACTAGACACCGGCTAGTACACTCAGGACTCAGTCCGTCTCCTGGGCAGGTAACTAGACACCGCAAGACCTCAGGACTCAGTCCGTCCCCTGGGCAGGTACTAGACCACCCGCTAGACACTCAGGACCTCCGTCCGTCTCCGTGGGCAGGTACTAGACACCGCTCAGACCTCGAGGACTCCAGTCCGTCTCCTGGGCACGGTACTAGAACACCGCTAGACCACTCAGGACTCAGCTCCGTCTTCCTGGCGCAGGTACTAGACACCGCTAGACACTCAGTGACTCAGTCCGTCCCCTGGGCAAGGTACTAGACACCGCTAGACACTCAGGACTCAGTCCGTCTCCTGGGCAGGTACTAGACACCGCTAGACACTCAGGACTCAGTCCGTCTCCTGGGCAGGTACTAGACACCGCTAGACACTCAGGACTCAGTCCGTCTCCTGGGCAGGTACTAGACACCGCTAGACACTCAGGACTCAGTCCGTCTCCTGGGCAGGTACTAGACACCGCTAGACACTCAGGACTCAGTCCGTCTCCTGGGCAGGTACTAGACACCGCTAGACACTCAGGACTCAGTCCGTCTCCTGGGCAGGTACTAGACACCGCTAGACACTCAAGACTCTGGTGATAGCCTCTTTAGTTCCCTGTGCCAGATCGATGTAATTGAGAGCGAGAATATCTTTCGAATATCCAATATCTTAAGTAAAAAAAACCTTTGTCGAGTTGTGAGACTGAGTTGTGCAAATGAATGAGTGAGTGTCTCCCTCACCCCCCCTGCATGACAGGGGGGGTGCAGTATCAATGAGCTCGAACCTTATTTATTTTCAGGTTTTGAGAAATTTGGAAGCGGGTCCTGACAGAACCGGGTCTCGATCCCCTTCCCTACTGTTGTCCGACTGCACATAACCAACAGCATTTAGCCAGTGGTCAAATTTACACAACAACAACAGATAAACATTGGCCATTGCCATCGGTAAAATTTCACCTTCCCGCCGATGGCAGTCAACAAGGCGATTGTCGGACCGATAGATCGGTGCATCCCTAGTGTGTATCTGTATCGTGTGTGCGGTGTGTGTGTGTGTGTGTGGTGTGTGTAGTGTGTGTGTGTGTATCTGTCATCTGTGTGTGTGTGTGTGTGTGTGTGTGTGTGTGGTGTGGTTGGCTGGTGTGTGGTGGTGTGTGTTGTGGTGTGTGTGTGTGTGCGTGCAGTGCGTGCGTGCGTGCGTGCGTGCGTGCTGCGTGCGTGCGTGCGTGGCGTGCGTGCAGTGCGTGTGTGTATCTGTATCGTGTGTGTGTGTGTGTGTGTGTGTGTGTGTGTGGCGTGGCGTGCGTGCGTGCGTGCGTGCGTGCGTGCGTGCGTGGTGGTGTGCGTGCGTGTGTATCATGTGTGCGTGTGTGTGTGCGTGTGTGTCTGTGTGTGTGTGTGTGTGCGCTGGACGTTACCTTGCATATCGATTGTGTTCCGAGTGTTGGCTGTCACCTCTCATCATGAATCTGCTGCTGGTCAGGCGACAGCCCGGGCAGCCGAGGGCAGCCCTGTTAGAGCTACCCTACCGTTACACACACACACACACACACACACACACACACACACACACACACACCACACACACACACCACACACACACACACACACACAGTATATAAACTCATGTTTGTACACACACATGGGTCTCTATCTCTGTTTATCTCTGGTGAAGCGTCTCTATAGGTAGATGCACATAACGAGGGGAGAGAGAAGAGGAGGCAGAGGAGTCTCCTACGCCAAGGTCAACCGCCTGCACTTATGTGACTGTATGCAGCGACACACACACACACACACACACACACACACACACACAACACACACACACACACACCACACACACACACACACACACACACACACACACACACACACACACACACACACATGCAACACGTGCATGTTCACGCATAAACACACACACACACCTGTGGCCTTGGTGCGTATCAGATGATGCCTTCAAGCGGAGTGTTTAGCGAAACAGCTTCTAGCACTCAATGCACGTTTTCTGTTTTGTATTTATGTTTCAATGCCTTAATCAAAATGATAAATGATATCGGACACATATCATACGTACAGTCAACATTTGATGAATAACAAATTACGACTCAAGAGGAATGTGTGCGGATAAATAAATAATAGATATCAATAGAATAACAGCAAACACGTACATCACTCTGCAACATTTAGCACGGCGATGGTGCCAAAATAAAACCCATTTTAGCCCATTCTCGCCTCCTACAAACTGATTTCTCACCAGCAAATCTTCAGCATTATTAATGAGCGAGCCATAATAGCCGGCGCTGTGTATGTGGAGAGACTCCAAGACTCCAAAACAAACATTTAGTTAACTAGGACAAAAAAAACCTCCTTTGCAAACACTTTAAGCATTTGAATTCATCGCATGCGTCTGGTTTTTTAATATAACGCTCGGCTGCTCTTAAAATCCACCGATTCCCAATTGGCAGTAAGCACTAATGTGTAGGAGAATTTCAATGAGACATGCGGGGGGCTCTTCCAAACTTTGAGGAAGAATTTGGAGGAAGGATGCAAATTGCAGAAGAAGGTATTTGTTGGAGCCTTCCCCTGGCTATTGTACTGTTGCTATCAACACACGGAAATAATGACATCCAAAAGAATTAACAGAGTTAATTTTGTGTGGAGTTTTACTCACGTGTACTTATTACATAAGAGAAGAGCGTTGTGTGTGTGTGTCCCCATTATAATACACAAAGTACACACACACACACACACACACACAACACGTTCAGCGCTGTAACACGGTTGTAACCTGGAGGTTGTACCTGGAGGTTGTGCGAGGCAGGTGAGTCGGGATGAGCCAGCGGAGTGGGAGATCCAACTGGATCTGTTCTCAGAGGAAGAGGGACGGACGCCAATTGGCCACAGAGCATACTTTACATTCTGTGCATTGTCTCATTTCCAATGCAGTCGAAGAGTTTATTTGAAGTAAACTTTTAAAAAACGAGAGAAAAGCCAATGTTGATTACAGTGAATTTAACAGTAGAAACAAAATTTAACCCAGGCAGGGCGCCAAATAGCCAAGTTACAATAAGGCAAATAACCGAGGCTATATATGCGATCTACTGTGCATTCTTTAAAGCCCCGAAGAACATGGTTTATTATCGACTTGCTGCCTCCCTTCCCTGTAGCGGATCTGGAAGGAGCTGGAGCATATCTCCTCCATCCCATGCTCCTTAGCCCTGGCTCTGGCTTCCGCGTTAGACACCGCTTGACAGAACCCACAGCCCCCGTCTGAATTTCATGCATTGGATGACGTTTAACATGCTGAATACCTGCGTCTCGCGTGCACCGGGATATCTCGCGGCGATGGTAATCTGTTTGTCTTGTTTATCTCTGTTCACCTGCTGAGTGTTAAGCAGCCAAGAGAAGAGAGGGAGGAGGGAGGGAGAGAGAGGGAAAGGAGAGAGAAGGCGGGGAGAGACAGGAAGAGAAAGAGAGAAAGAGAGAGGAGAGAGAGAGAGAGAGAGGGGGAGAGAGACATTGGATGAGTGATTGTGTGTCTTGTGCCGTCGTATCATCCAAACGGAAGTAGCAATAGGATGTTGTTTTGGCGCCATGGCTCCATGTGTGTGTGTGTGTGTGTGTGTGTGTGTGTGTGTGTGTGTTTGTGTGTGTGTGTGTGTGTGTGTGTGTGTGTGCGTGTGTGTGTGTGTGTGTGTGTGTGTGTGTGTGTGTGTGTGTGTGTGTGTGTGTGTGTGTGTGTGTGTGTGTTGTGTGTGTGTGTGTGTGTGTGTATATTTGTGTCTGTGTGTGTCTGTGTGTATATTTGTGTCTGTGTGTATATTTGTGTCTGTGTCTGTGTGCCTTCATGTATATCCTTCCATCCATGTACTTTAACCATCCGTGATTTTTTGCTTTTCCTTGTTATTGTAGGGCGGCATGACACACACCATGCACACACCACACATGCCAGCACACACACACGCACAACACACACACACACACACACACAACAGCACACACACGCCCGAGAAAGACACAGACACACACACACGCACGCACACACACACAGACGCCCGAGAAAGACACACACACACACACACACACACCCAAGTCTCTGGTGATATCTTCCCCACCAAAAGCCGCAGAGCTGTGGGACGGACGCGCTCGGCTGGGCCCTGTAGAGACAGATGGAGGCGGCCGGCCGGCCTGACACGCGCTCAGGGACTGTGATGAGTTAATGGTGGCCGGGGCTGCGGCTAACACACTCCGTCTCCGTGTTGACAGGCTAGCATGGGGCCAGGGGACCACACTAGATATCTCTTCATAGCTCTCTCCCTCTATCTCTCTATCTCTCTCTCTCTTTGCCGACCATATATAACCAAACATCGAGGATATACTTGTCACATTCCATCTTGCATCATATGTAGCAGCGATGCGTCATTCGGAGGGCTGACAACAATCGGGTTGGAAGTGATTCCACTGCACACCCGGTGGTGCTGTTGTGAGGGTGATTGCCATTGATGGCAACAGCCAAAATATGCATGTGTGGTGGTGCGTGTGTATGTCTTTCCTGCGTGTGTGTGTGTATGTGTGTGTGCGTGCATGTGTTTTTCCTGCGTGTGTTGTGTATAGTGTGTGTCTGTGTGTCTTTCTCGTGTGTGTGTGTGTGTGTGTCTGTGTGTCTTTCTCGGGCATGTGACGTGTGTGTGTGTGTGTTTGTGTGTGTGTGTCTTTGTGTGTGTGTGTGTGTGTGTGTGTGTGTGTGTGTGTGTGTGTGTGTGTTGTGTGTGTGTGTGTGTGTGTGTGTGTGTGTGTGTGTGTGTGTGTGCGTGTGTGTGTGCGTGTGTGTGTGTGTGCGTGCATATGTGCGTCTGGACTCCAAGATAGAGAGCTCTGTGTTGCCTGCCTGCCGCTGCCGCCTATGGCAAGGATACGGGGCTGGCAGTAACATCAGGGCTGAGCTGAATAATTTAGCCCGTGGGTCACAGAGAATATGCATATTCATCTTATCACTGACACATTTACGGGCGGAAGGCCTCACCCGTCTCCCTCATTTCAGCGGCGTAAATACAGGCATCAAATAATGACCCCTCCTGAGGAATTAAAAAGGCATCATTAGGCAGCACCTGAAGGTTGGTCCCTGAACCGACAGGACATTAACAGGAAAAACAGTCTCGCAACTCGATCTGATTGAGTGCACATCGGTGTGTGTGTGTGTGTGTGTGTGTGTGTGTGTGCGCGCAACCAGTGTGATGGGAGGATCGGAGTGGGGGGGTGGGGGCACCGGTTCAAAAAAGTCAGCGATTTTCCTGAGCTCGATGCACCGCTTAATGTGTTCCATAGGAATCAATGCGAAGCACCTAAACGCAACGCAACAGACATTTTTTATTTTTTTATGTAGTTTTTCAATGTATTATTCATGTGTGTGTGTGTGTGTGTGTGTGTGTGTGTGTGATTACATCCTTATCTCTCTGATGCCTTGAGATGAACACGATAGCATGTGGCCCTATTATGCATGAGCATCACACCTGAGGAGGAACGGGGGCCCGGTGTGTACCGACCGTGAGCATATGATCCTGTTATCCCACAACAACCCTGCAAATGAATTCCACCAGCAGGTCCACGGGGCTAGTTAGCATGCGGTGGCGGCGGCGGCGGGAGCCCGGAGGTCTGGGGGCCTGGAGAGCCGTACTCTATGGCTCTACCCCCACCGCCTTACAAGCAGTTCCCTTACACCTGTTTAAGGCTCCTGGCAAACTGCACAGCAAAGATACTTTAGCTTCCAGGAGAAAGGCCGGGTTAACAGCGGACAACTACTTAGCATTTCACAAGGAGAAAGAGAGGGCAGTCTGAGAAAAGGGGAGAAAAAAGGCAAGAGGCGGTGAAGTGGAAATATATTAGTAGATTGAAGCATGCAAATACTGATAAAAACCGGCCTGGCGATTAAACAGCACCAGCAGTGGTGTGATGTTAGAACAAGAGATAAAATGTAATATTCACACTTGGTTGTCCTATGAATATCAGACAAGCTCGTTGGTGTGTGTGGAAAAGCAAAGATATTCATCCATTGATCCCATTCATCCCTTCATTCATACTTGCATTTATCTATCCCTCCATTCATTCATCCATGCATCATCCATCCATCACACATACAGTACATAGGCCTACATCCAGTCATTCCTTCATCTGCCATGTATTCATCCACCCAATATTTCAAACGTCCGCGGGCCACCCTCCCTGCATGTGTGTGTGTGTGTGTGTGTGTTTGGCGGCCACCACTTCCTGCTGTGTGACCAATACATGTGTGGATTAATAAAGATCTTCTTCTTCTGTTTCCAATACATCCACCCAATGCATCTATCTAAACATTTGATGGTCAAACCAGCCATGTTATCCCAGTACACCAATACGAATCGCAATAACACAAACTACAAGCATTGCACTAAACAGTCCATCTGCAAGGCAAATGTATGTTGGAAGAATATGATTCATGTCGACATCCAGTCAGAACTCTTGCAACTTAGACCTTCAGTATCCTAGGAAATCAAAGCTGATTCAAGAAGTCTAGAACAATTACACAGATGATTCAAGCCGTGGTACAGATGAAGTCATATTGTTGAAGTGGCACAATGATCCATTGTGAAAATAATTGCCATCAGGTCTACTTCATCTTACCTCCTAGAATAGTTTTACAAAATTGTCTTTGTGCTAATAATGAGTCACAATTAAATCTAATTGTGGAGTGTGTGTGTGTGTGGCTGGTGGCTGGTCTAAGCAGCCTCACCTGGCCCGAGTCAGGCTGATTAGAGTCTGGGGGTGAGGCTACTGCACACCTGTGGTGCGCATTGGGCCAATCAAGGCAACAGGTTAAAAATCACACACACACACACACAGTACCTCCTGCTCTGCCGACAAATATTGCATTTCTACAATAAACCGGTTACCCTCATCTCCTTGTGTCCTTGTATTGGAGGAGCCCTGAAAAATTATGACTTTATGTGGCGCGTAGCAGTAGCGCTTCTAGACACTTGTATAATGTAAGAATTAAATCTTGCACCTTGTAAAGTCATGTACCAAAATGGCTTCTCCCATGTTTATGAGAAGCATACCGTACATTGTATATATATATTATATGGACTATAGCTAAGTCAATATTGGCCTAACGATAAGTGCGTAGCCGCAAAAAAAAGAAAAGAAACCACACATGCCGCACGCGCCACACCTTGTGCGTTATGTTGGCCCATGACCACACCCACACACACACTACACACACAGCCCGGCAAACACGCACGCACCACACACACACAGCACAGCACGACCGCAAACACGCACGCACACACACACACACACACGCCGGCACGACACGGCACCCGCAAACCCACCGGCACACACGCACACTACCCACACCCGGCAAACACGCCACGGCACGGCTACGCACACACAGACCACACACACACACACCCGCAACCACACGCACGCACGGCGCACACACAGCACACACCCACCCCCAAATCACGCACACACACACACACCCACACCCGCATACACGCACACACACACACATACCCACACCCGCAAACACGCACTGCAGCACGCGCTTTGTGGAACACAAATACGCGAAAAGGTCAGGTGGACGGTCAAGGGGATCTACGCATCGGTTGTAAAAACAGGCGGTGCTTGTGAACCCTGCCGCGCCCCCACAGCATCATGGGCCATCTCCGGATAGAATGCAGGCCACCACTGGACCACTGGAAGTAGAAGTAGGTCACACCACTCTCATTGTTCTCCTTGCTGATTGGCCGCCAGTATTCGCAGCCAGCGAGCCTCTGAATGACGAAAGGCGATCTGTGTGACGGACACAAACCGACGAATTACATACTTTCTGAGAAACACCGTCAGTCTTATCTTTACACATAACTGGATTAAAGGTTGCCAGGGGAATACAGGAAGTTGGGTGTCATCAGAGTAGAGTTGTGCAATTTCAGGAGAATGTACATATTCTTAGGAATTCTGCACGAAAGCAGAAATACAAACGGCAATCGTTACTCTACGACCATTCACCACTGGCTGGTGTGCAGCTCCACTCTCTTACGATGTTCACATGAATCCCTGGATCGCTAAGCAAAGGGAAATATTAATCATCGCTCACCGTCGTCGTCGCCATTTTAGTGCTGACTGTGTCAGTTAGAGCGGGAGAACCGACATGTCATGACTACACCACAGTGCCACACGATGGCCAGAAGTGGAACAGCTTCATGAATGGATCGGATTCATTAAAACAAAACGCGCGCCTGTGGTTTTGAAATGACCAGCGTTGACCAAAGTAGCACCCGTGTCATCTGTTAATCCCTCCTCCAATGTGGAGAGAGTGGGTGTCTGGTACCCATTTTGTGACTGGAAATGAATGTCTGACTTTCTAAATGGATGGTCCTGTCCTGGATGTGAGGTGAGAGTTGTTTTGCAGAGAAGGTTAATCCATCAACCTCGTTGCAGGGTTACAAAAGGGAGAGCGGATATTCTCAATAGCCGGTCAGAATGTCACCGGGTTGCTATGGGAACAGCGTCTCTCACTCATTTGTCTCCTCTCAATTTGCTTCCTCTCCAAACTTTCAGGAGCACAGCGGGACGTTTGTGGGATCAATAACAGTGGATGAGGGGGAAAAAAACAAAGTATTTGAGCAGGTTATTAAATTGAGTGAAGTAATTATGTCCACCATCTGCAATGAAACAATAACAAAACAATTAATTAACGGTAATAGGTCTAATAAAATTGTATTAAGCACACACACCTTGCTGTTTATTCATACGTATCCTCAAGCAAACATTATTATTATTAAGTCAAATTAATCGTAACGACGGCGCTTGTCTTTTTTTAACTCCATTTGGACAATGATGGAAGACGACACCAACTGAAGGCAGGCGTCTATTTGTGGAGCGCAAGACAAACCATCCAGACGAGAAGTTATGAAAACACAGCGTTGCTTTGGGGATATTGCCAATCCTTCCAGAACATCTGACACCTACCCCTCCTCTGACACCTACGACACCCAGAACAGGCAACACAATCCCATCATCCATATGTGGGGGATTTGTCTGTGTGTTATGTATTGCTTGCTATCGTTATTATTATTATTATTATTATTATTATTATTATTATTATTATTTGATGTGTTTGTGTTGTCGCTGATATCGTCCGATCAATCATATTGGAAACTAGGCCTGCGTGGCGTATTGACATTCTGCGCGCCCTAAGATCGCACTGCATTACCGCGTTATTATTCACGGGCGGCTGATATATTTGCCCGTTGAGAAGTGGAGCCGGGGCACGTGGCGTAGTAGCGCCAGAGATACGGAGGGTGGAGTACCGATATTGATCCCCGACCAAGCGCCTCCCTCGACGTTATTAGAAAATTAAACCCTGCGCACATCCTGTCCTGGGGGCCACGTGGACCGCAGCCAAGAGAGCAGCAATAAAAACTGAGAACGCAGTGATCCCTCCAGTATCAAATAAGTAGAGAATCATAACTCAGTGGCAGGTAAACAACGGCAGTCAAACAAACTCCCTCCAAGGTTCCCGTCTGCCGCCGAATTACCCGCCTTGTTTCTTTTATGGGTGTGTGTGTGTGTGTGTGTGTTGTACACAACAGATGTTTGGTTTGCGTACGTGCCGTCGTGTTTATGTGTCGCATGTCTGGTGTATCGTGCGTGCTTTGTGTTTGTGTGTGCATGTCTGTGTATGTGTGTGTGTGTGATTGTCTGTGTATGTGTGTGTGTGTGCGTGTATCTGGTGTGTTGTGGCATGCACATCGTGTGCGTGTGCGCAGATGTGGTGTGAGAGAGATAGAGAATTGAGAGGGCGAGAAGGAAAGAATGAGCCCATGCATGTGTGTGATGTGTGTGTGTGTGTGTGTGTGTGTGCATGTGTGTGTTGTGGTGTGTGTGCATGTGTGGTGGCGTGTTGTGTGTGCACTGTGAGTGTTGATATGTCAACAGTTGTATTGTGTAAGAGGCACATCATTTCTCTCCAGACCCTCTTGGCCCTGTAGGAGTTTCAAACGAAACCCCGTTTCTTGCCTTCGTCGATCGATCAGGTCAAGCCAACACCAATTATAGAATATATACACTAACCTCCCTATCTCTGTTCATGTATAATTTATAGTATATTTATATTATACTGTAGTTTCATCATATGTCGGGTGACTTTGATTTCAAATCTACTGAAAATTGCAAAATATGTCAGAGGGCTGGTGGGTGGTGGGGGTACTGGGTGCTAGTGGTTGGTGGTGGTGGTGGTGGTGGATGCTGCTGCGCCTTTAAAGCCAAGTCAGTCGTGTCGATGCTGTGTGTGCGCTTGTGATCTGACGTCCGGTGTTGCAGCAGCAGAGACTGGAACTGGTGCTGATGCTGGAGAGGCTGCATCCCTCCCTCCATCCCTGCATCCATCCATCCCTCCATCCATCCCTCTCTCTCTCCCTGCCAGCCGGCGGCCAGCCCGACCCTCCCCCTGCAGGCTCAGATCTCTTTCGTTCTTTGGTGCACCGTCCATAACGGTCCAGTAGAGTCCATACTTCACCTTGCAACCCTCCCCTCGAAGTCTCTCCATGCTGCCGCCGCCGCCGCCGCTGCTGCTGCTGCTGCTGCGCGTCCTGATGCGGAGAGGCTGAGATCAGCATCGGGAAGGAGGGAGGAAGAGGAGGAAGAGGAGGAGGAGGAGGGAGACAGGAGGTGGAGAGAGAGAGAGAGAGAGAGAGAGAGGAGGGAGGGAGGGGACATCGGGAGAGGAGGGGAGGAGAGGAGAGGAGGGACGTGGCTGCGTTGCTGCGGACGGAGTTGCGCGTATTGGTGACTTCAACCTTGTGCGGTTTCTCGGTATTTTTGCGCAAAGTTTTCCGTGCAACCATGCGGTGGACCGAGGACTGACACCTTCTCCTCCTCCTCCGAGGGTCCTGATTGAGTCTCATCTGTCTGTCTATCTATCTATCTATCTATCTATCTATCTATCTATCTGTCTGTCTGTCTGTCTATCTGGGGGGAGATCCCAGTGCCCTCAGCAGGAGACCCGACCACCCGGAGAGCCAGGATGTCTCTGCCTGTAAGTAACGCCTGCAGTCATGCGTCCTCCACAATGTACATGTTGTGATGTTGTTGTAATGTTGTAGGATACCAAATGAAACGATACCTACACCTATGAAATAGTTTTTTGCAAATAACCATACTGTACATATATATAGTCCTGGATGGATGTGTCTGGGTGCATAGAGAAGCAATAGTGCATAGGTTGCAGGTTAGGTTTATATATATACTGTATATATACTGTGTGTATATATATATAGTGGAGTTTTAGTTGTTTTTTTTGCATTGTCACTGTCATTGACTTATTGTGCAATGCATTGTGTATTTAATGTATTCATTTCACAGTATATGCATGTGGACAAAACGTGGAAAAGTGTCCATTTGGCAATTACTCTATATGTGTGGTGATGTGTGTCTCTGTGTGTGTGTGTGTGTGTGTGTGTGTGTGTGTGTGTGTGTGTGTGTGTGTGTGTGTGTGTGTGTGTGTGTGTGTGTGTGTGTGTGTGTGTGTGTGTGTGTGTGTGTGTGTGTGTGCGCTGCTGGTGATGTGTGGTGTGTGTGTGTGTGTGCTGTCGGTGTCTGTGTGGTGCGTGTGTGTGTGCCGCTGCTGGGTGATGTGTGTGTTGTGGAGTGTGGTGTGTGTGCACTGCTGGTGATGTGGGTGTGTGTGTGTGCTGGTGCGCTGCTCGGTGATGTGTGGTGTGTGTGTGTGTGGTGTGTGTGACAGCTGATCCACGCCAACATGATTGTTGTGGTGTCTCCTAAAACTGACACATTCTTCAGCCCACCTCCTCCACCTCCTCCACCCCCCTCGCACCAACACCTCCTACACCCGTGATGTTTCAAACATGACGGAGC
>PIJE02000047.1:666546-749046 GCA_002895965.2 Coryphaenoides rupestris | reverse complement strand
GTCAGTCAAGCTAAACATAAAGATCACGGTTATTGGTTATGGTGAGCCAGGCGCTTACAGAACAACATATCTGCTTAAAGCGTGCGGCACACAATTTAACGAAGCTTAACGAGTCACACAATTGACAACACATTGAACAGCGTGTAGATTGTTGTACCCGGCCTTGAAAGATATATCCTCTTGTATCTACACCCGTTATCTATGCATCATGAAATAGCTCAACTTAACGACAGTAAACATCTTCACAACAATCTTCATTGCCAATTCCAAAAGCACGCATTTAAGCAGACACATAGGCTACTGTCCTTGTGACGATGAGCTGGAAAGGGGTAGGATGGTGGAATGACTCAGATGGTTCCTGTACAGATAGTCTACTGGCTGGGCATGGTGCTGGGAAGGAAGTCATTCATATTACATCCACATTGGCCCCCTCCTCCTTCCAGAAACAAGAAGAAGGTCTGCGGATACCACATCAAATACAACTGCTACTGATCAAGTCGCTGAGCACTTTGTTAAAGTAATTCAATAAACGGCAGAGCCCTGGAGTATCAATAAAAATAAAAACATGTACGGTATAGATTGAGGGCACATTTTACTACCTTGAGTGCTCAAAATGCTATTGTGTGCGCACAAGATAGTTCATTTCTCTCCACATTTTCATTAATTTGTGGGCACGGGACAAAATGACTTCCCACACTTTGATTAATTAGTTAGTCGATTACGTTGTGTATGCTCATCTATAATAATCGATCGACTCTAGAAATAAATATTGATTATTCACAATTGTGCCCAAAGACGTGTTTGCAGTTTATAGCATTACTACTATAGCAATACTATAGTATTGTTTTCGATGTTTATATGTAGCCTATTTGGTATGTCTAATATCCTAGTTTAGGCCTATATTTGGAAACTAGATTCCAGGACTAACATGATTTACTGATAGGTTATATATAAAATAAATTATCTCTTTTGCAATTATCCTTATGACTGCATTCTTGTCCCTGTTCTGTGCCCTAGATTATAACCAATCCAGTCCCTAACCCTTTTTTAAAATGGTATCTTTAAAGCGGCAATACAACCCGTAATGGCAGTTTTCCACTTGCCACTCAGTGATTGCATCATCTACCTTGTCACTCAAAGGTTGTTTCTGCCTCAAAATGACGCGGGAGCCGAGAGGAGAACATGTCTGAATGCTGTGAATAATCAGCGATAAATTGCAATATCGGGCAGATCCGACATGCACCAAAATCAAGGACATTAGTCACAAAATGAGGAAAGACCAAACTAATTTCCAGACACGTCAACAGCACTAATATATACAGTATATATATATATATACTGTATATATATTTATACAGTATATATATATATATATACACGTATATATATTTATAGAAGCCAAAGGGTACAGCAAGCCGTTATTCTGTCGAGTGTCAAGTCTTTATGTGGACTCATAACAGGAGCGGTGGTCGTAGCGCGTCAACGCTCACGGCTTCCAGTGTAATGAGCACACACACACACACACACACACACACACACACACACACACACACACACACACACACACACACACACACACACACACACACACACACAACACACACACACACACACACAGGCTAGCACAGACAGACAGAATTAAAGCTCGAAGCACAACGAGTGCCAATTACCAGCAGCAGAGAACAGTTTGCCCGGGACCCTGGCCTCTATCGCTCAAGTGTGCGGCGGGCATGCGGTCGCTGTCTCCACACTCCCTGGTTCACCCAGTCGTTCTGCAGCGCCGGGCACTGGGCTCTGCTTCCTGTTGCCCTGCTCGCCTCCCCCCCCCCCATACAGCAGGGGAGCAGCACAGCACTGCTGTTAGATAACACCCAGAATCTTTCAAGTGCTCTTCTTTCCACGAAGGATTAGAGAGCAAATCCCTTCCTCGTCTCTTGACCGGTCTGTATTTTTGGAATGGCACAATGGGTGTTCAAACGCCAGGGTGAGTGGAAGGGGAGAGAGAGAGAGAGAGAGAGAGAGAGAGAGAGAGAGAGAGGGGGGGGGGGGGGGGGTGCCCTTGAGATCCAAAATGGCGTATAATACTCCAAAAGGAGAATGCGGGGCCATTGTGAAGAATGATCTACAAGGTATTTGTCCAGCAGAGACAGGGACCAGCTCCTATCGTCCTCCCCCTGGCTCCGTCTACTTCTGGGACAAAAGGTCCAGAGCTTAGAGCCCACCAATGGACACAGAGAGGACCAATCTTTCCTGAATGTTGTAGCCATTCACAGTCCTCACTGGCGGGTGCGGTTGAGGAAATAGGCTGATTTGGTTTCTATTCACCACAGAATATCATCTCCGATCCCATTAACGTGGTCTGACGATGTCTCTATGTCGGTTATGGAAAACCGCAATATAAATTATGTGATTAGAAATGGTCTCTTATGGCAACACTTTGACTTCTGAGGCGTGGCCCGAACGTGGCGTTTGTTGGATGCTCGTGTGCCACGATAAGCTATTGAAAAGCCAGCCGTGCGGCGACCGAGCGAGTGAGCCCGTCTTCAGAGCTTGTCTTCAACCGGTCATGGCTGCAGCAGTACAGTCTGGAGAATGCCATTCTACGCTCCACCAAATAGGGCTGTACAGACAATATTTTTTCCAAGTTAGATGCAAGACCCAAGGAGTTCCAAACTCAAATCAAAATGATCGATTCTTTCCGAAAATATGACATAATAGAAAATGTTTGACGTTTTGAATTGAATTTCAGACGTTTCAGACGTGTGGCTGTAGGGTTTACTACTGAATGTTTTACACGGTGACCATGTGAGCTGAGAAAAGGAATCACGACACCGCGTCTACGCTGGATGCACTAAATATAGCACAATCCAATTTATTAAATGCAATAAAAAATATTTACTATGAATTAATCTCCATCACAGAAGCTCTGTGGGTGGCTGCGATGACTTCTGTCTTTTTTTTTTTTCAGCCGAGCGCTCCCAATCAGAAATAACAATCACTTACAATGCTGTGACAGAATGGGCCATTTCCCAGAAAGCAACCGTTTTCACTTGGCTGTCAGTTATCCAACGTCGCCTGCCCAGTCTGCCGCAGCCCACTGGTCTCTCCTAGCAAGACGGCCATCGCCAGCGGTCCACTTGGAAATCCATTCAGTTCAGATTAAGGGCGGAGTTTGGCCCCGGCTCAAACCTGTAAACATCCGCGACGGCTTTTCCTTCACGTGACCACCACAGCTCTTAGTGGTTTATGGTGAAAAGCTTAACACAGAGATACTCATAGGGTAACATTTGACAGTATATCAGACACACCTTCCCCCATTGTGCTATAATCACAATTGTAAAAGAACTGACAAGTGGCCCCTTGCTGTGTCTGCCAATTTATTCCTCCTTTGCCCCGACGTCTTTTGTGTGCAGAAATTAAATCCCTAAATTAAACTTAGTGATGTACCTCCAGCAGTGTCTGCACACACACACGCAAAAGAGATGGAAACAGAACAGGTTCCTCGGGACAAATCTATTCCTCACTTAATTCAACACCGCCCCGTCAGATCCGCACCTGAGTTGTTGCCTTAAACTCGGCAAAAGATAAATTATGTCCTCGAAGACTGAATTACACATTAATTATTCCTGCCGCTGAAAGGGCCGATATGTTTTATTTTGTCACGTTGGTGTGAATATGCCGCAGCAACAGTTGTTGGGAACGCAGTTATATTTATTTATTATAATTTTTTTAAACCTGTACAACAGGAAACTGTAGGGTCCCGCTAGGTTCTCTGCTGGATATCGTGCTAAAAATCTACAATATGTGTATGTTTGTATTCATGCGTTAATGTCGGAGTCAATATTTTAGGGCAATGTTATTTCATATATATAATCCTCCTATAACAGCACTGTGGGGAAAAAGGATGTGTGTGTGCATGTGTGTGTATGTTTGGGGGTGGGGGGGGGTATTATAAAGAGGTAAAGACCCTCCTCACACACACACACACACACACACACACACACACACACACACACACACACACACACACACACACACACACACACACACACACACACACACACACACACACACACGCACACACACACACACACAGAGTCTAACCTTGAGCGCTGGCAGGGAGTAAACGCGCTCCAGGAAAAGCATTCCCGCGGGTCTCCTTGAGTGAGCTCTACGGCTTATTTAGGATGCAGGCCCCGCGTATTGACTGGCCCATCATGCCTGGAAGACCCTCTGGATTATCAGGCCTTCTGAGCCCCGTGTTGCCTCCACAAACCATCGCACTCAGCATACACCGTAATGAGGATGATTGAACCGAGCCATGTGTGAAGGAGTCAGACAATTGTGCTCACTGATTTTCTTCATCACAAGTGACCTACCGGCCTACCCGGTGGATTGTAGCAACCGGTAGGTTGAGTCCACCGGTTAGGCCGGTAGGCCGATCTATCCAGCATACATCTGGGTGGACACGCCCACAAAGACCGCTGGGAAGAGCTAATCACGTTCACACCTGGTGGTATAATAGGAGTCCTTTAAAATGCGCATTATTGTATGAGCTCGTTTGCATTCATAACGGGCAGTCAGAAGTGTGTGTTTAAATGATATTTGACCTGCTTGTGGAGGGAGGAAAGGCAGATACGGAGAAACTGTGGAAAACGGCGGACAGGGAAAGTTTTAGAAAGACCTGTGAAATATTTATGCCAAAAATGATTGGAAATGGCAAAAAGAGAAAAGGACTTGGAGAAATAGACGTTGTGGAGGGAAAGAGAGAGAGAGAGAGAGAGAGAGAGAGAGAGAGCGCGATGAAGGCGAGATGGAGATAATGGCTACTCCTGCTGCACACAGTGGTGACAGACTGGGCGGAACAGTTTAGATCAATTGTTGAAATTGGACTTGTGGGCGTGTTTAGGATTGTTTTGGTCTCTCTGCACTGTGAATAAAACCAGTATGTTGAAGCTAATGGTGTGAAAAATGGCATCCATCGGTGCGCACGGTACCCCCAAGAATACAGCTACATCACATTACTGTGTGGGAGAGCATACGGTACGCAGTAGTCAACAGTGGCAAACGGTTGGCAAGTAGGTATTTCAAATGTGTGCGCAAATGGTTAAGTGCTCCGATTCAAATTAATGGTCCGATTCCGACGATCGCCACCAGAAATCTGCGAAACACTTTGTTGTCCCTCTCTGAGAAGAAAATGTCTGCCGATATCACGGAAGCACCTTAGCCATTATTGATAGAAATATGCGTACAGGAATTAGACCCTGCTTTTTATAGACCCAATTAACCAACGTTAAACCATGTGTACTTTCCCAAAACATCCAATCATCCCTTTAATAATTTACTTTAATCTGGTTCACAATTCTCTACAGAGCTCCTCACCCCAGTCAGCAACGTCATGGCAGGTGCGCTGCCGTCCGCAATCAGTTGGTATTTCTATTTAAATCAGCCGACCTGTTTTAATTACATATAGAATAATAACATAACCATGGATGTATGAAGGAGCTTAGGTGCTCCTGCTGAAGCATTGAACTCTGCTGTGAACACATGGCGACACTCCGCTGTTCTTGTCGTCCTGGAGGAGCATGGTGGAAACGTCAATCAATTCATTTCACAGTGAAGAAACCATGATCTGCCAGATTATATTTACTTATGTCTTAAGTTTCTTTAGGCCTACCGAGTTTGAGCAAACGGCTCACAAGATCTTGCTCAGTAAGCAGATCGATAAAATTAATTAGAAAAAGGAAAACAAGAACCGTGATCATAGTCACAAAGATTTCGTTTGGATGATGATTGACATTTAAACGTCCTTACTGTTTTGCCTCCCATCAAACAGTTTAACTGGTGCGATGAGGAACACGTTCACGACATGAGAGCCAACCTCGCGAGGTCTAATGCAACCTCCGCAGGATCCAGCCCTTCCTCGCGGGGGAAGCAGCGCATCCCTTGGTCCAAGTGCTCGTCATGGCCGACCTCAACTAATGCGACTCGCTCCTGGCCGGACTCCCTGCCTCTGCGATTAAACCTTTACAGCAAACGCAGGAAGCCACACACTTCCGTGTCCTCCACTGGCTCCCTGTAATAGCCTAGCTCACATCAGATTGAAGACATTGATACTGGCCTCAATGGAACTTCCCCCACCTACCTCCAAGCATTAGTCAGACCCCATGCCACAGCTCGAGCTCTCAGTTCAACTACCTCAGCTGTCCGGCTCATACCGGCATCGCTGAGAGCAAGCTAACGTTGCTCCGCTAAGTCACAACTTTTGAACTCTTGATATCTCTTGTTCAGAGTTCACCTTGACTCTGCACAGCCTCCCTCCTTCCACCACCTTCTCCCTCACCTCCTCCCACATACACTAACCAGGGTTTGAATCCCATCCCCTCTTCGATCCTTCCAAGAGGGGAATTGGCATCTTGTAGCATCTTATCCTAGCCATCTTGCTACCAAATTTCCCCTTTCTGACAAATGTTAAATAGGATGTAGCTATAAAAGCATTACATTAAGTATTTCATATTGTTCTTATAATACACAATGTAATTACCATGCTTGGTGTCATAGTAATGTGTAATGTGCTACATTTGTTCTTTTACTAGTCGACTACATCGTTCACAAAATATCCGTCAGGGAGATTAGGTAACGTCCCTAAGTCATGCATTGCCTTAGTTCTAAATGTTGAATTTATTTGGAAGGATTGCAATTGTAATTGTTCTTTTCTTATGATTACATTTAATTCATTGAATGTTTTGATGGTGTTTTGAAGATGGTGTTTTTAGTCTCCGCTGCACATGAATTGGTGTTCTTCCACTGCCTTCAGCTGGTTTCACTGCAGGTCTTGATACCAAGCGTACCCACTGTGCTGCATGGAGTTAGTGGACCGTCGATAAGTTGATCCAAATCTCTGTTGATCAGATGCAAAAACCCCAACATGTAAACTCGCTAATTGTCCAAAAAGACATGAAACAAAGCCACTGACCCATTGCATTGGTGAGCAGAAATCACTACATTGAATATGTTCACAAAATGCATTTGTCTAGCAATCGTGATATATAAGCTGCTCACTCTGACGAAGCCAATCAGGTCTAATTACAACTTGTGTAAAATGTAAATAATGATCTTATGTTAAAGGTAGCGTATCTAGCAGGCTCTTAGTGTGTATCACAGCTACTGCATGTCTACGGCCTAAACAAAACCTGCTCTGCCTAAATTGACCCCAATGAACCCTATCGTGCTCTAAAATTGCTTTTACATTCCCAAATTCTACGTCATAATTTGAAGTTTCATGGTTCTCTGATGAAGCCAACAAGGAGAGGTGTTTTAGATGTTGAGGACTTTGATTGGTAGGCTATTTGAAGTGGATTACATTATTCTGCATTTATTATTCCATGATGCACTGATAAGACAGCAGTAATTTGAGTAGCCAAAGCTAATTGATTCAGGAAACCGTACATTTGAGGAAGCAGCCTCAAAGATAGCAATGGCAACCCAATTAATTGCTCTACATGGTTGTGCGGTACTAACGATAATTATGTTGCCACGGTTGCTTCTTGCTTGTATCTTTTCCAAACACATCCGGTCTGCTTGTCTCTCTCTCTTCTCTCTCTCTCTCTGTGCTCTCTTAAAATGTCACTTCATGGTCCAGCTCGTGGCTCGGCGTCGGCACGGATCATCGCCACGTCGGCCGTTGTCAAATGCGTGGCGATGTCCTCTGCGGCACAGGGCAGGCCGAGTTGAGAGAGGCAGGCGACAGAGAGGACGGGGTCATTATTCAGACACGCAGTTAAGAGCAGACAGCGACACAAACGTGTCAAGAAACTGTTTAGATGATGAATATTTGTGGTCACCTGTGCAGTCACCTGTGTAGCTGCCAGTTTGCACCCACACTCAGCAGAGCTTAATACGCCACGATGGCGCTGAGGCAAATAGAGGGCATTAAGAATAGACTCCAAACTAGTGGGGCTTCTTTTTAGGCTCGTGTTCGACCTTTTCTTTTTGAGCGTCGTGTTTGACGTGCGACGGCCATTTTGTGATTTGTGATTCACCAACCCTGATACCTGGCAGGTGCTCTTGAACTGGTATTACCACGACCATTCAGCGTTACGGTTACACCATCCATGCCGATCAACATCTGGGCGTTGCATCGCACATCATTGTTAAACACATTTTTGTCGATTAATGATCACGTTCCGCCTGAAGTCCCTCAGGATTGCGACACAGTGATTTAATTAACAATTTTTTGTCCAGTAAAACTAATTACAAATACACAAATAGATAAATGGAAAATAACTTCTGTGAGGCAAGGTCATGATCACCTCTTCATAGAACAGCTCTGTATTAAAACACACACACACACACACACACATTTGAATGACACACAGGCGATGCCCACACCGACTCACACAGCTGGCGTGGAGCGGTGAGGGGAAAAGAGAAGGTTGACGAGTGAGGAGAAAGGCAGCAGCACCGGTGTGTCCTCGGTTCAACCGTGTGACTCACTGTGTGCTGGCTTCCAGAGAGTGAGCACAGATTATTCAGTGGAAATGAGATTGTTGATGGAGATACTGGAGAGAGAGAGAGAGAGAGAGAGAGCAAGAGAGAGAGAGAGAGGAGGGTGGGGGGAGAGCGAGAGAGCTTTTTTACCAAAGCACAAGCCACTGAAGGCTGTTTATGGGTGAAAGGGGTAAAGCCAGGGATGAGTTACCGCGAGTCACTTCTTGCCGTTTCCATCAAGTGTGTAGGAAGGCTTTATGTCTCTATGAAAGGGCCGCCATATGCTTTGGATATATGGTCAGCGTCCCCCTGTGAGTCAAAGACCACTTTGCATAGACCGTCGATAAAATATAAGATATGTAAATAAAGACAACCGCAGCATGACTGGATCACCGCAGAATCACCAGAGACGGCACTTTTTTTCAAATCGTCATAAAGCAACATTTCCATTTCAACCACGGGTGAGGTTAGAGGAGAGGGGTGAGGTTGACCGAGGATAGCAAAAAGGGAGAGGAGGTGTCGGGAGTGGAGCGAGCCTCGGTGACCTCGATTCGGTCTATCAAGGTCACGGCTAGAATTATAACTCTCAGAATCAGCTGTTCGCTTTGGCATCGAGGGCACGCCTGATGGAGCGGTTTGTCCACCGTAAGGATTTTCCGAGGCAGGCGAGGGTAAACACGGCGACAGATTTTTTTCCGGTGCCCGCGTTTCTTGGTGTTTCGGACACTGTTGTCAGCGCAAACCAATGAGATACAGATAAGGGCACAGAGGGGATTCTAGTTCTGCAACAGCCTAAATCTACAGTATAAGTATATATACACATCCATGTTAGGCCACGTTACAAATATAGGTGAGCAAGCAATCAGAAAAGACGTGGAAAGAAGATGGATTGTAGCAGGAGGGAGGAAGTGTGAGGTTATAATGATAGATAGAAAAATGGCAGTGACTGAATTGAGGAAAAAGAGCTTATCTCATTGGCGGCAGACGGCAGTGTTTTCCCTGGCGAGAGCGTTTTACTCATGTGGGTGCATTAACCCCAGAGGGGCTCAAGTTCAGCCTGTAATTCTATGATTGTGAGTCACAAATAAACGACAATACAATGCAAAAATGGGCCCAGCTATTTAACACCCGTCATTACTGCACCGAGAGGAGGCTTTGAGTGGCTACCGAGCAAAAAGTGGCACACCGGTCTTTGAATGATTTCTCTTCTCGTTTGATGGATTGTTTTGTTTTTTTCTGTTAACGTTCCCCGAAATTCCCACCGAAAAGTATTTTTGTCCATGACGCATCTACTATACGGTATATCTCTCTTGAGCGGTATCATTTGTTAGGCACCGAAATAGCCTACATTAGTCTACATTCAGCCTATGACGTCCGCTGTGACCCAAATAGATGCTAATTGGGTGGTGAGCGTCTAATTTTACTTTGGCATCAATAGAGATTGTGCACTCCAGTCATAACAGCCCTGTCCGTGCGCAGGAGTTTGGGCTGCGACTGCTAACGTCCACACCCTAAGTGTCAAGGCTAAAGCTCTCATCGCAGGTCCTGCCTGAATTATGGCCTGAAATTGATATTCGTCACACGGGGCTTTTTGTGTCTAATGACATCTTACCTGTTCTCAGGAAACGCGCCATTTTGTCAATAACGAGGATATTATATGTGTGGGTAATGATACAATGGCAGTGGGGTGACATGTGAGTGGGTTGGAACACCACCAGTGTTGTACTTTGGAGATAGCTTGACCTTTAGCACGCTTAGCTTAGCCGTGAATGTGGGGTTGTGCAGAAAGCGCCCGCTCTCAACCCCCCCCCCCCCCCAACCTCATCCCCTTAATTGATGCCAGTGGCAAAGTGGAGGGACATAAATCTGGACGTTTTTTATTTGACACGTTCATTTGCACTGGGGCCGTCGTGTTGTGTCTGGGGCCGATGAAACGCCGCCCAGACACCTGGGGGAGAGTGAGCGCCCAACATCCAGCCCTTGATTGCATGGGCAGAACTCTGAACAGATGTGGTCAAGACACAAAAAGAAATAAAAAAGTGATCCGAACATTAAACTAAACTAAAGTACCTTTTGATGTGTGAGCCGTGCTCTCCGCCACCACCACCACCACCAGCACCACCAGCACCACCACCAGCACCACCACCACCACCACCAGCACCACCACCACCACACCACCACCACCAGCACCACCACCACCACCACCAGCACCACCACCAGATTGGCAGATCAATTAGGAGTTGGATCATGAATAACTATGTTAATATAATGAATAATGTAATGAATAAAATAAGTAAAAACAGCACACAAAACATACGTTGGATTTGTATCTGGACATCGCTGTCGGTGGTTAAGGCAATTAAGAGAGAGAGAGAAAGAGGCAGAGAGAGAGGCAGAGAGAGAGGGAGACAGAGAGAGAGAGACACAGACAGAGAGCGAGAGAGAGAGAGAGCGAGAGAGAGAGAGAGAGAGAATAAATACCAACACAGCACCATGCTGTTCTGGGTCCACTGCCTGAATCCCCACAATGTAAGTGTAAGTTAATATGTGTGTAAAGTCATATGTTCGTGTGTAAAGTCATATGTTCGTGTGTAAAGTCATATGTTCGTGTGTAAAGTCATATGTTCGTGTGTAAAGTCATATGTAAGCGTATAAAGTGTAGACATAATTTGGTCTATTTCTTTTTCACTGTTCAGTTTGAAGAATTATATTAATATAATTAATAATAATATAATAAATCAACAATTAGAATTTGTGAATTATGTGATAGTATATTGTGTTTTTTATCTTCTGGATAACACGGTTTATAGTAAGGATTAAGAATCAGAAAGCACTATCAATAGTGAACATCTATTGATCACTTCACTCCATACACACCATTTTAATGAGCAATATAGAGGCTAGTGTGGGTATTTGTTTTAGGTTTTTGTTCACTCCTTAGACATAACATTGACACAAATGGCAAAGCTTATTTCCGCCTGATTCATTCACACATGTGACCACAAATGTTAAAAAAAGGACAATAATGAAAGGCTTGCCACAGGCGTTAAATCTTTAACGGGGCATTAAGCCATTAAGGAAAGAATAGCGGTAGAGTAGAGAGGGAATAAAAAGAGAGAGGGAAAAAAAACACTGCCACTCATAACCACATCATCAACCACCACCCCCTCTCAGAACACACACACACACACACACACACACACTCTCTTTTTACCCGGCAGCATCCATTCCTTACCTCCCCCCCCCCCCACACCCACCCACCAGCTCATCGCCACGGTAACGCGCACGACGACGAGTGCTTCACGCTTCAGGGATTACGGCCAAACAGTTTGACTCGTGCGGGGTGACGAACACTGGATATGAACACAGAGGAGGGATCCCGGGCTCTGGTGCAACACTTCCATTTAGAAATAACAAGTCTTCTGATGAACGGCGCTCTAGAAAGCTGCCACGGAATAATCCAAACGCAGGCCAAGCAGCTTTAAGCCAGGGGAGACTTTTTTTTTTTTTTTTTTCTTCTTCTTTCTTCTTCTACGGGGAGAATTATGCCCGGAGAACGAGCTGTAAAATCTTCCTGACAGCCCATAGCTGTATATTCACCCGCCCTCTTTCTAATCTGCTATTGCTTATAGTTTTTGGAGTCAATGATTTGCAATGAGAGAGAAAAGGGGGCTATTAAACGCTCTTAATTTAACACACAATCAGTCATTCTGCTGCCATTGTGTAATACTGCTCTTTGTGCAGCTTCTGATCTCCCCATAAGGTATCTATTTCAATAGACTCTCATTTATTCGGGGGCAGGGTGGCTAATATTCTGGGACGAGCACAAGGGTTCCCGAGAATTGAATTGAATTGCATTGAATGAGGTTGAATCCAGTGAATGTGGAGGAAGCGACCCTTTGTTACTTCAGGATGCTTGACAACTTGGTCACCGTGACAGGGTGGAGGTCGGGCAGTGGACCGAGCTTCTGTTTCCACCAGGTTATCACAGGTCATAGCCAGAGCCGAGGAGTTCTGGCCGAGGTACGGAACACCCAGCCTCATTGATTCCATCAAAAGTCCTCTTATTATAGTAAATGGTAAATGGATTGCATTTATATAGCGCATTTATCCAAAGCGCTATACAATATTGCCTCGCATTCACCCATCCATTCATACACCGACGGCAGTGCCAACCATGCAAGGTAACAAACAACACGTCAGGAGCAGGTAGGGTTAGGCGTCTTGCTCAGAGACACCTCGACACTTAGCCAAGCGGAGCCCGCGGGGATCAAACCAGCAACCTTCCTGTTGCCAGACAACCACTCTTACCTCCTGAGCTACTGCCGCCCTCCTATAGTCTAATTATCAAGCGTCGCATTTCTTTTCTGACAGACTAAAAGTATTAGGTTTGATCCCCAATGTCAGGAGCCGACCGTTAAATATCCTTGAGCAGGGGCCGAAGCCGTACCTGCTCCTTAATGACCTGCATCTGAACGCATCTTCTAAATGACTAAATAGTAAATGATATACAACACATACAAATCCCCAAAAATAAATCATTCGTTGACTTGGAAGAGGCCATTGACTTAAAGCATCCATGATGATGATGTTATAGCCGACTGTATTCTGCCACTGTAGTCGTATGAACATCCTCAACAATCAGTCCTTCCCTATGTAGTCAATCTACTTATCCTCACTCTCCTTATCCTGAGTTGAATTATTTCAAGGTTTCTAGTCCTGCAACTTTGAGGTCCGTTCACAGCACACTGAGCAGGTTAGTACAGCGACGTCCTCTCTGAGCTTGCTACTCGTCTCAGTTGGGCCATTCTGGTCGACAATGGCGTGGCGTTGCATATATTGTACCTTCTTAAGGCTCCGTGGTGACCCTGCTCACATTCACGAGTTGACATGATGAAATGTACATTGTTGTTGCTGTACATTAGATACACGTAAGGGGAAGACTCTGCCTGATGTGTGTGTGTGGGCAGCCTTAGTGATGTCATAAGCTTGGCCCCCAATCAGGACTCCGGCAGCATTATGGCCCCGTGAGCGCGGCGATCGCCAAGCGTGCGGAGGCAGTTCACGTCCGGTCAGCCCTTCTTCAAAAGACATGGGTGGTACTGCTGACACTGCCGGAGCCCCGAGCATGTTGTTCTTACTGGAGACGTCTATATATAGACACCGTCATCCTACTCAAACGGAATAGCGGCGGGCCGGCACAAAGTTGAATGCCTGCCGCTGCCGCATGCAGTCATCGCTTGCTCATCGCCGCTGATGCATCGGCGTCGTGAAGCACGTAACGTAAACTTGTACATTTTATTGTCCGCATTGTGTTTTTCCACCGTGATGAGAGAGACGTTTTAGCCGTTTGTTTCATCCGGAACATTTTAAGAGGACACTTTATACAGTATATAGAATTTTAAATACGTGATTAATTGCACGTGGAGTGATGCCATGGGGATATATGGGAGTCCATAAATTTGCAGTTATACAACCGAAGGGCATGCTGCAATATCCTTAGGTTGGACAGGGTTTTTAAGATATGGATGGCAATGTCACGATCATAGTCTCTCTCTCTCTCTCTCTCTCTCTCTCTAAGATACTAGATACTAAATGGGCTGAATTGAAGAGCAGGCTGTAACCGGGGAGCACCAGTGGAGCATTTAGCGAGGGATCATAATTTAGCCATTTCATGTTCTTCCAGGTGAAATGTGTTCCCTGATCTGTCAACTGTGGATACAAACATGGAGTTATGCCATGAAAGCAACGTGACAAAATAAAAAGGTGGACGGATGGATGACAGCGACAGACGTTGCCAAAGATCATAGTTGTTCAGCCTCTGATCTCTCTTGTTCTTGATTGTGCTTTTCTCTCCCTCTCTCTCTCCCTCCACACAGCTTATCCTTGAACTCCCGTGACTATTTACCGCGTCGCCCTCTAGTTTAAGGTCAAGGGCCAAGTGTCTCAGCCAGAACTGCAATCGGTGAGGCCATTGAGAGACACGTAAGAGAGACGGAGGTGCAGATAGCAAGGTGGCGGTCCGTACAGAGAGGGTTTGATATCAGGGTCAGCAGGAAAAAAAAGAGTTAAAGCCAGAGGGGAAGGGGGGGAGCGTCGGTGCAAGATCATCCCCAGAGATAGCTGTGTACTGTGACAGTAAAGAAATATCACCCATTGGTTTACACACAACCATTGAGAAGCTGTAGGTTTGACCTTTGCAACCAGCAGTTCGCAACAGTCTGTGGCCAAAACTCATTAATATTCAATCCTGAGTAACTTTTTAATGATATAAAATGGTTACACAGGTCCTCTTAAAATACATAATACGGAGACGAACTAGCCACTGAGACCCTGACCAAACAAAGAAAAAAAAAAAGTATTTGCTTCGTATTACGAGAATTAAATCACATTGCTCCCATCGATTTGGAACCGTGACAGCCACCGTGAACCCGCTCCAGGCCGCCGTGAGAGTAACTACACGTTAGCCGCCTCCACCGGGGCAGCGGCTCGGGTCCATGCAGGAGATGCTAGCTAGCCACCGCTATTAGTCGTGGGATTTTAATAATTGCGTTTGTGTTCTGAGTCGAGGACGGAGGAGGCGGCGGTGTTGGGGCGACGGGGTGTGCGGGGGGATTGGATCGCATTTACATTTTGATCACGAGTGCCTCGGCTTCGCAGGG
Organism: Coryphaenoides rupestris; assembly: GCA_002895965.2. Classification (NCBI taxonomy): domain Eukaryota; kingdom Metazoa; phylum Chordata; class Actinopteri; order Gadiformes; family Macrouridae; genus Coryphaenoides; species Coryphaenoides rupestris. The sequence goes on along the minus strand of PIJE02000047.1, from coordinate 733,894 downwards.
TTCACGGATCAGGAGCGTGTTGATGCACAACAGGCGTGCGACTAAACAACCTTGGGGTTGGGGGGGGGGACACACACCTGCGGTCGTTAAGGCATAATACCTTTAACTCAAAGTGTTGGCTTGGCGCGCATCATCAAAAAATCTCAAATGCATGAATATAAATGATGTGTATTTTCGTTAATTTTTTTGTAACATTAACACTCAACACACACACACACACACACACACACCCGCTGACACGCACACTTCACTGAATCCTGACGATTCTGCAGAACGCAGCGACATCTGCATAATACAACACAACTAATTTCCCCTTTCCCACTGTTCTTGAGACCTGCGAGGATGAAAATGTCCACGGCTCCCCTCCTGAACACAGCCTAATCATCCAGGATTTATGCTTCCAGCTTGTATCAAATTAATTGTGCATGGACTGTGGCGGGGCTGAGAGAATATCTCATAGAAATGGATTTCACCTTGTCATCACACAATCACATGGACTAAAAATACTCTTCTGGTGATACTCTCTTTACCCCAGAATAAAGAGTGCCTTACTCTTTGAAAATTATTATTATCATTATCATATGCATTATTAATATTAGCAGTAGTAGCAGACATAGGCCTAGTAGTATTAGTAGTAGTTACTAGTATAATTACTAGTAACATTTATTATTTTAGGAGTTGCTTTTTGCTGGGCTGTTGAGCTTCTTATGGGTTACATATAGATTCCCGGGGATAATATACTTAAATAAACCAACGGTTGGGCTGTTGCATTAATCACAGAGTGCCTGTGGTGTCAGGACTATGACAGATGGCATTATTTAGGTGTTGCCATGGTATTGATGGTATTGATGGTATTGATGGTACAGTCATATCCAATCCACCCCACATAACTGGGAGAACACACCGATTGGCGCAGAAATATCATCTTTTCCAAATGCTCTCAACTAGAGCATTTTGATTAGTTATGATTCTAGACAGTATAAATACATGATACTTCTACTTTTGTACATATTGTACTTTTGTAAGTATTGTATAAAGGCACTTTTATATAAAAGTTTATCAAGTGTCAGCACCATTTTATTACATCATTTGATATTATGTAATTTAGCAGAGAATAGCACGTTTGCAGTTCCCTAGCTGGCTGGGAGGTGTTGGGTGGGGAGGATTTTGTCGATCATTACCAATTAGAGTCCAGTGCAGAAGATTGTTGTTGCTCTTAATGCCCTTGTAGCTCCTAATTGATTCCCCTTATAGATATTTACAACCAGAAGCCTGCTAGTTCCTTGTTGCATCTGCTGAAGAAACCTGGTTTTAGTGGCTTGGCCAAAGGAATTGTAATGGTCATTTTGATGGAAATTTTTGTTGGTAATTTCCTTCCTCTGTTCAGTTCATCCTAGCGGTTTGTGATTTGAAGAAGCAATTGCACGGTTCAAACCATATTATTTTACCACTAAAGCGAAAGACGGTCTGATTAATTCAGTTTCTATACTGGGAGAGTGCAAGCAGTCTATTTCCACCTGGGAAGTGGAATGTAGAAACACTGACATTTTTACAATGCAACACTTACTACTTATAATAAGCAGCTTTCTGCTATGTGTTGATTTTCCACACAACAACGACTGACTGGGTCATGCATTGGCACTGATTCATAAGGCTAATGAGCTAATCTAATGTGTGAGTGAAATTATTTTAGTCACTGAGAAGTTGATATTTAAAGTTCTAGTCAACAGACTCTAACCTAAATCAATGACCAACATTTGCAGAGAGAAGATTCAAACTAAGTCAAAATAAGATGAATTCTGTAGGCCTACATACAGAGCATGACTCAAGAAGTAGGCTACTACTACTACACACGTGTGTGGGTATGCCACAGAAGACCGGGTCAGCCGCCGGTGGATCGGAGAACATCGTAAAAGGAAACCCTGGAAGTGGTCCTTCAAGCCGCCCGGGTTCGGCTGACGGCAGGAGAAGCAACAGCCGGGACCTGTCGTCAGTAGTGCAGAGCCGGTGTTGTTCCGAACACTTTGCATTACCAAAGTTATGCCCTCCAGACTGCGAACCCCTTGTCTCATGCAGCAGGATGACGGGTTTGGTGGGTTTGCTGTCTAGTCCTTTTTTTCCAGGGTTTTTCAGTTTCCGCAGCTATCACGGCCAGACAAGACGTAGGCCGGGAGTCACACAGATGCAGGGTTTCCGGCGCGTGCGACGGCGCGTGCATACACATGCGTGCGGCGTAGTTAGCAGAAGTCAAAGACAAAGACGTATGGATACAAGCGGGGGGAAGAGCCGGCGTGGCAGGGGCCCTGTAATGAGAATAATGACCGTGTCAACATGAAAAGATGGATGGCGCGGAGCGAAAGGAGCAGAGGGAACAGAGAGGAAAGGCACCTCAGCCACGAGCCGGCAAAAGGGAGTGGTTGACGGCAAAGCCTGTAAATCCATTTGGTTCTTCAGACATGGAGGAAGAATGGAACTGACAAGGGGCTTGCGGGACCCGGCGCTCCATAGAGTGGAGACCAGAAGGAGAGAGAGAGATAGAGAGAGAGACAGACGGAGAAAGAGAGAGAGGAGAGGAAAAATAAATAATGTGTCACCAAGTGGGAGGAGGGGAAGCCGAGGCAGGAGCTGTCAGAACTCTGCTGCTGTGTGTAGATTAAATCTGTGGCTATTTAAAGAGGGAACGCACACCAGAGCCCCCCAACCCGCCAGACACAGACACGGTCCACCGCACTCCTGCCGCCCCCGCCGCTGTGACATCACTGGTAGTCGTCACCCTCCCGACCGTGATGGCGGCGGCAGCGGCGATGCTGGTGGCGGTGGTGGTGATGGTGGTGTGGTGCTGGTGGTGGTACTGGTGGTGGTGGTGGTGATGGTGGTGGGGTGGTGGAGGTGGTACTGGTGGTGGTGGTGGTGGTGGGGTGGTGGAGGTGGTGGGGTGGTGGAGGCGGTGGAGGGCGGTGGCTGCGGCGGTGAGGGAGACAGGCGAGTGTCGGCGGGTGTATGACTAACCTAGCTAAACTGATCGCGCCGCGCACCACTCACTGAATCCATGTTTATTTTGCACAGGCATCGTATGAAACCCAAGGTCAGATATACGGGACTTTTTCCGTATGACTCAAAGCAAGAGGCGGCCATTGAAGGGGAAGTATGGAGCATTTAAATGATTCACACTTTGGAGGATTTTGTTCTTTTGTTGCTAGCTAGTTTTTAAATATCTTATATCGCTGCCGGGTCGGGACGAAAGGACGGATCACCGCTGCTTTGGTTTGGATGGCGTTCTGTGTGTCTGTGTTGCTTTAGCGGCGTGCGCCTTAATCTGGCGGAAGCTGCCAGCGTAGATGTGATTGATGCGTGCGGCTGCTGTGCATCACTCAGGAGATGAGAAAGCTACGCTGCGCTGTTTCCCTGCACACGCTTATGTTGGCGCAAATTGTTTGTTTAGCCGTTCACAAGTTCATGTTCCAGTGGGCGTGTCAGCTTAGGGTGCGGTGGATGCGGTGTGTGTGTGTGTGTGTGTGTGTGTGTGTGTGTGTGTGTGTGTGTGTGTGTGTGGTGTGTGTGTGTGTATGCGTGTGCGTGTGTGTGTGTGTGTGTGTGTGTGTTTGGTGACTGACTAGGTAGATTGCTGTCAGAAAAGCCCCTCCATGCATGCAGTCACGTGGCTGTGAATGCTGGCTGTGTTTGTCATTTGAAGCATCCCCCCCCTAACCCCCCACATGTTCCCCATCCTTCACGTGACCCCCAGCCAGGGGGTCGACAGAGGCATCATTGCATCCTGCTCTGCCAGCAGAACTGAAAGGCCTCAATCCCCACTGTCACTCTCTCTCTCTCTCTCTCTCTCCCTCCCTCCCATGCTCTCTCTCCTTCTCTGTCATTCCATCGCCCCCCCCCCCTCAGACCAGGGCTGTGCGGCAGTCGAACTCGCCGAGCGACGGTCTCATTTGGACCCACTCGGTTATCTCTCTGTTCAGCCCTAAGAATCCTTCATGGCTTTTGTTGCCATCAATCAAAACCTGTGCTGCCAAGGAGACAGAGACACGGAGGGACGTCAAAACACTGTCCGGCCGAGGGGCCCAAACGTGCGTCGGCTTTGGCTGAACACATTTGCACATACACATACAGATGCTATGTTTATTTAAGGTGCAATGCTTTTCAAATGTTTTCCTGAAGCCTCTGTGTGGAATGATGTGTGAAAGAGCAGGGCTTGCATCAGTGGGCGCACAGAGAATGACAGTTATTGCATCATCAAGCCAGGACAAAAAAAAATAAAACATCAACTAGGATTCGAGGAGGCGTTTTTGCTCGCAGGCTGCGAACAGGGGTCTAGGCTTCACTGGAAATTGCAAGCAAGGACAAATAAAGCACTTCATGAATGTTTTCCTTGCAAATGGCTTGAGCAAGATTCCACGCTTAACGTCTACCTGCTAATTGGACGCTGCGTTTGACCGCACACATAGTTTTATTTCAATGCCAACTTTGTTGAAATGATGAATAGACATGCGACAACAATATACTCCATTCATCCTATTCCAATTTTCTATTTCTGTCAGTTCCAGGACGGCAGAGACATCCAGGAGTTCATCTTCTCTCAATGCACAGATACATAAAACATGCATTTTGTGTTCTATAAATCAAATTGGTATTATCCTTTCCGCTGCCAGAAAACAACACATGACATACAATACACATGGAATGTATGGAACTGACTTGCCACACAGATTGGATTGCTGTATTGCTGCATACAATGCCTTTGCATGTATTCTGTCATTACAACTCCAAGTCTCCAAAATAATATATGCTTTAAAAAAAGATGCATACAATCTTTAGTACCGTCTGAGGACGTCACATTGTCACACAGGTGTGTTGGATTGATTGTGTGTTAGTCAGTCTGCTCGACAGTCAGTCTCTCAGTGGAATAGAAACGGGAAAAGAAGCCAAAAGGATGAACTTTGGTGGACATCCCATACCATCCTCCAGTATATGGTGCTTTTTTTATTACCAGTGTATGAAAATATCGACAAGATGGTGCTAGACCCTGCGGCACATGGCTACACAGTGTACTCAATAATGGATATTTTGACATCTATCAAAGATTTATACTATTGTTAGAGACTACGTCTTACTTTTTCACTTTGAACTACATGACATTGCATTCTGCCCGCTAACAACCATTACTGACCAGTGTGGGCTTGAATTACTTGACAAAGTTTCGTCTCATATACATCCTCTCAATGTTCTAATCCCCAGGCCATACATATACACAGTATATACATGTATAATAAAAACAATTGCAGTGGAGAGGTAGTCTGCCCCTTTTCCGCAGTAACTGACTGTGTACAGACTTGTTGCTTACATAACGGCTTTGGTGGTTCATGGTTCCTGTTCCAAAAAAAGAGAATGAGCTAACCAAACCATCATGCAGTTTAGTGTTCACATACAAGCAAATATTCATATTTAACCCTAACCCTATCTATCTTGATATATATTTATATTTATACACACAAAGATATACAACAGTCCACAGGGACCCCATAGCTGCTGTGTGTCCGTCTCTGTGGCGAGGTTTGTCTGACAGACTCCTCACACACAACACACACACACACACACACACACACACACACACACACACACACACACACACACACACACACACACACACACACACACACACACACATACACACAGCTCCGTGCTCTCACATCCAACATGCATGGATTCCCCATAGCTCCCAAGAATACTAATCAATATGTTTCAGAGCGTATGCATTTCCAATATATAACGAATGGAGGTGATTTTCACAATGTCATGCATTGGGGAGTCGGGGTTTAGCGTGATGCTGAACATGCACCATAAGAAGGAGTTTGCATTCAAGGCTGTGTTGCTTTAATGTCGTCTAGCATCAAATGTACGTTTGTTCCGGGAAGGCTAATCCTTGGTTATAAAATACAATAGAGCACACATCGTACTCCTCTCAAGTGGACATTTTTCCTTATTCAGAGCACTCAAGTACAGCTCTCAAATGTCTCTCTTCACGACAGACGCTTGTTCAATAAGGGCCTAACTTTAATCAGAATTCACCCCACCACCCTACAGGATCAGACACATATTGAGTTATTGATAACTCTGTCAGCCGCCCTGGAAGGTGAAAATCCAAAGACAAAATACATAAATATATGTCCAGTCTACCTGGATCATGTCAAAACACCTTACGATGGCCACCTCATCTCACACACACACACACACACATCATGCCTACAATGTCGGGGACCAACCAAGAGACAGAGCAACGACCGTTGCTTTGGACAACACATGGTAACAAGCAGAGGAGAATGCATCACAAACAGAGGGGAGGAGTTGCAAGTGAATACGACACACACACACACACACACACGCACACACACACACGCACACGCACACGCACACGCACACGCACACCACACACACACACACACACACACACGCCAGGCTGCCAGAAGGTGGCCTTGTGGGGAACAAAAAGTCTCCTTGTGATTTTGTTTGCAAATAGGTCTCACGGTAAAACGTCGGCGACTCCTCCTGACTGCTGCTATAAACGTGGCGCTATAGGAAGGAGGCACCGTATCTGATAATAAAGTCGCAGGCTGGAAGACGTCCCGTGGCTTGGCGGGGGAGAGCGAGAGAGAGAGAGAGAGAGAGAGAGAGAGAGAGAGAGGAGAGAGAAGAGAGAGAGAGAGAGAGAGAGAGGAGAGAGAGAGAGAGAGAGTGAAAGTGACACACTGTGACAGGTGTGTCACTCCGCGGTGGACCACTCTACACATTGTCACTGATAGAAAAAGCAGAGAGAGAGAGCCCCTGGAAGCAATGACAAATTGTTTGGCGATGTAGGAGTAGGATAACGGCACCAATGCCAATATCAGCGGACCTATTGTGGCATGGATTGGTGGTGGTGAAAGGGGGGGGGGGGGGGGGGGGCGTGTGCTATTGCTTATTTTCTCTTCAAAAGGCTCGAAGATCCCCACTTCTGCTCGTCAACCCGCCCCTCCTCACCCCCCCACCTTCCATTTCCCTGCTTCCTTCCATCTTCTCTTTCTGAAACGCCAACAGACATTTATCATCCGCTTTCAAAGAACCCAGCTCACCCTCTGGGTTATAGTAAACCTCGAGGTGACAGCGAGTTAAGTTAAGTAGGAACAGAGGATAGCTTGCACAACCATATGTTGTGTTTGGATGCAGCTAGTTTGTCAAAGCAAGCAAGCTAACCTCTTGTCGCAATCTCAATTATTCACAACCAGTTTAGACAATTTAACGGAAAACTGTGAGACACCAAGAGTCCCCCCCCTAAAAAATGTTTCTTCTTTTTTATGTTGTGGTCTATAACTGATAGCAACTGATAGAACTGATTTGCACAAAGTAAATATACGTTGTGTTCTTTAAAGAGATATTCAGTGAGGATTATATTTATATTTTAAACTGAGCGGCTCGAGGTTTAATGTCTTAAAGGAGACATATGGATATCGGCTTACTGCTATGAGCAGAGTGACGAAACATTGATTAAACACCAGAAAGAGGTTCTTTGCGTTGAATCAGATAAGATTACAGATTGGAGTCTTACATAATTGACTATTGAGTAGTCTTTGTTAAAAGCCTATACCGTACATATACTTTTTGTTAAGTTAATGAGGAAAGGAGGACAGAACATGCAACTTATCTATATAATCGATGTGCAGTGCGTGCATAAGAATAATGTTCAATGTGAGTTACACAACTGGTGGTAAGTTGTTTGCCTACCAGAAGATATTGATCAACATATAAGCTGGTAGTAGGCCAAGTTATTTGGCTATATACAACATACAGTATGTGTTATAATACCATCCCATTGTAGTACTGCAGACATATGGCTGTAACAAATCTTCTAGATTTGTTAAATGTTCATACCTAACATGTTTGTGTGTTTCTATGACCTTTTACATGTAATTCAGTATTTAAATACATCACAGCCTCTGTGTGATAAATATTGAACTACGCTCCTAATTGTTTGAGGACAACGTCAACCGCTGTAGAGCTTGATAGCGTTGACCTTATCCTCGCAAATCCCTCATAAGTGATTTGAAAACAAAGACCGTGTAATACCGGCTCTCACTCATCGCAAATGACGAGGGATGTTCTGTTGGGTTAAACCCTCCTGTAAACACGTGTTTAGACTATAAGCAAGCTAAATAAAGATATACACTTGGGTAATGTATTATGGGATTTGTGCGTGACGAGGAGAGCACACTCCTACATAAGCAGTAAACCTCCCTGCAATACATTAGCTGTTGGTCTCATATTAGCACTGCTGCCCCATGCATCAGCCAGGTGCTTCCAGTCCTGCACTAATGTTGGGCTAAAACAAAACACCTGAAAGTCACCTGAAATACACACATTACAGTAGGAGGTGCTAATGATGTATTAAGAGCCACTCACAGTCAGTGAAAACCTGTTGAAGTTGTACAAATGTGTTGGATCTTTTGTGCTCCATATGTTGTGTTCAGGATTCCGGTGTACAGGTTTGGACAAGTGACAAGTGTTGGCAGTAACACTTGATGCATTTACATAAATGGTTTTCAGATTGTCACATTTCCTGGATCATTACTGAGACTAAAATAAAAATAGTGTTAGTTCACAATAGGGATAACCAGTAGTAATGTTTGGCTAACCGCATCAATCATTGAACAAAGATGACGCCGGCAAACAAAAGTTTAAACTTGATTCATGTCGACATGGGTCTTTAACTCTCCATTACTTTGTTGGCGCAGATGTGTGAAGGTTGCCTGACACACGGTGGAGAGTAGAGCAATGTTTAAAAGAGTTACTGTGGCGTCGGATCTCAATACATGTTGTGTATTGTGATTAGACACCACAGTGTCACAGTGAACACTGTTGCTCATTCAATATTGTACCCGATTAATAAGGTTGATTTGGTGATTCTATGCTCACTGGTTTGGATTTGTCTTTTAGAGGGACTAGTCACTGAATTGGACTGAGCGTCTTCCTGCAGAATTTGCTCTGCTTCCTGCTCCTGCAATCTTTTCAAGACTTTTTTTCAAAACACATAACAAACCAATGGAGGGAAAACCTCACTAAATGGCCAATGCACATGGCCAGTGGCTCAATGGGCTTTGCCCCAAGACTGCTGCCTGTAAAAGCCACACTCCCCCTCTGGCTTGTGCACTAAGTGTATCACACAGCCTTCTTTTAATTATCGTCAATGTCTTCCAATAAACTCACTAGTTGCCAAACAGCAGGTGGGATGAGTTGGCCAGTGTAATGGCCCAAATTAAGCAACATAGGCCTATAACACCTAAGGTGTTATAGGCCTAAATAAATGTTTGGTTTTCCTTTGCCTCCAAGGCAGAAACAGTTCACCTCCTACCATTGCTCCCAGGGATGGATGATGGCCATCACAGCTGTACTGTACCGCTACTGGTAACGATGCTTTTGATAAGCAGGTTGGCCCGCTGCTGTCATTCCCACTTCCCACCCTTGTTTCGCACTCCAGTCTCCATAAACATGAGCATGTTTCCAGAAAGAAGAAAAAGCTGGAGGCATGCGTGTGGTGTGAAGTCTTGGGCTCATAGCCCCATTTCATGACAGGATAATTACAGCAGCAATGCATCCAGAGAACCCTTCAAAGACTACTTCATTCCCTTTGTCTCACCAATCAGGATGGCCAGTCCCAAATCAGGTCCTTGTGGTTTGATTGCTCTCACACACACAAACACACACACACACACACACACACACACACACACACGGTACGATAACTATTAATGATTTTCAAGTAAGATCAACAACTCAAGGCACCGGTAATAGGATGTGAAGACACTAACATGTTAGAGCTCATAATAGTGGCACTGCAGGAGATTGCAGTGTCAGTGATCAATAATACCTAAACAACTGCAAATGATCCCTTTGTGTGAAGTATTCATCGTCCTTCAAGGCTGATATACACCACACAAACAAATTGGGTTCAATTCAGTGTCTTTGTTGAGCTTTCCATGTGCTCCCCCGGCTCACAGTTCTCCAGGTGTTCCGCTCTCTCTACCTCAAAAGCCATGTTAGGGCACTTAGCATTGTGCTGCTGTGAAAAGCCTTCCTGCTCAGCCATCCACGCGCGGGTAAATAACGGGTGGCATGATGGGGCCGCCGCCGCCGCCGCCGCCGCCGCCGCCACCACCGCCGCCGCCGCCGCCGCCGCCGCCGCCGCCGCCGCCTCACAGATGCAATATACTAAGGTTTAACTCTTTTAAGCTTTTGCAACCTACCTGAGTGCAGGTGGTTTGCCTTCTAGTCTGCCATCTACAAAGCCATGTATCTGCGCCTCCACACCAGGGGGGGTTCCTGTTTGTTTGCTGTGTAAAATCATCTTAAAACACATCAGAGGCTTATGGTTAGTGACTCCATCTCATCTTAGTGTGTCTGAGAGGAGACGGTGCTTTTGATGAAGGGCCATGCAAACAAAACATTATCTTTTTACATACTGTATACGTTACATAGCAGGCGGTTGAGTTTTAATAGGATTTTTGTGTTTTTTGTGTTTGACATCCAGAAGTGACTTTAGTCAAATGGGTTCTGCCGATGGGAGGGGAAGTGTAGGTTTCTGCCAGAGATAAAGTGGTATCAAACAAAATGAGAGTGAGAACAGGAATACATTTTATAGAGTAGAGCTCGGAGAGGACTTGGGGAGATAGGATAAAGCTGCAGGAACTCTCAACATTAAAACAATATTTGCAAACATTTTATCTTAGAGCCAGCATGCCAAGCCATTTGGATAATTGCAGAAAGAAAGACTAACTTGCATGAACTGCTTGCAGCACATTAAGTGCTGCACAGGAGCAGGCTCACAATTAGTCCCAACTTTGAGAAAGGCACAACACAGTTTGGTATTCCTAAAAATGTGTTGATATGGGTCCATTGATTACATTGGGGAAAACATATTTCCTAATGCTGGAGGCTGAATAATTAGTAGGCTACTTTTTTGTTGTTGCTTTTCTTGGTATACAGAGGAATATGAGGTGGTATAGGAACATAGGGACAGCTAGAGACAGGCTAATTGAATAGAATATACTCATCCATACTGCTGTCTGCTGCTGTACTGATTATTATTGCAGAGATTATTGGTCAATCTGTCCAATAATTCTACTGTGCTTTGAAAGCGTCAATTTTCTGTGCATCAGGCAAAATGTAACCAAGGACCAGTCTGTGCACCGAAACACATCTGCTCCAGCATCAGTGGAGTAATGTTTAACACAGATGGTAAGAATCTCTGATAGTTCATAGACTGCTTTAGATAGTTCAGCTGGTTCTGTTTTGAATGGATTTTTGCAACATGCATAACATATCACATTATGGACACAATGAGCTGTGTGAGTTTGAAGGACTTTGGATGAGCGGTTCTCGAGAACGTTGCAAGCTGTAGTCACTCGGTCACCGGTTCAACAGCGCAGTGCAGTTTTTATTTACATGAGTTTATTTCTCTGCGGTAGAATTGGCTGCTTGTGCAGTGTGTGTCGAAAGGAATATCAAAAATACATTTCATAAATGATCATCTTTATTGTGGAAGATTTTATCGTAAAACATTATGGAGATTGTTTTACGGCCAAGCCCTAAATGGAACTCAACTAAAATTGCCAATGGTGATTTCTAATGAACATTGACAAGAGTACCAGCAGCATGTTGAGAGGAAGAAAAGCAAGCATCCACTTGTGAAGAATTAAGCACGATTCTGGGTAGAAGTGAATCTTAGAGCGAAGGGGACTTGTAATGGATGCGGACAGCACCCAGATCACTACTCTGTCAAAGACGAGACTCTTCAAAGAGATTTTTATATTTTTTTACATTATCGACCATCACTCAGTGTTAGATTATGTTCAGTCTGTCTTTCCCATCGGTGTACAATTCGGTCACTGTCAGCCCCGGCCCCCCGCCCCTGCCTCCAAGTGTCCTTCATTCACTCTAGCCCTCAATTACCCAGAGCAATCATAAAAGACAGGTGATGAGGTACAGCAAAAGTCGCGGGCAAAATGCTATGTGGAAGTCTTTCTTGTTATAAAGCCCCCACAGCAAAGTGCTTTGGAATGACAAGATCCTGTGTTGACCCGGTGCTGGAAATGTTATACTTGTGATAGCTGACAGATATGGTGGCGGAGACAAAACCATCGTATGTGGCTTTGTCATTGCTGTGCCAGAACCAAATAAAATAAAAGACACATTATATGGAGTCGGATCATCCGCACATGGATCGCTTTGCTCAATTCTGTCAGCAAGTAAAAAACCTCTGAATGTTGCGGCATGCTGCAGGGATTCCACCAGATGCTCCTGCTGTATTCTATAGCTCCCTGCTGCAGAACACCTAATGTATGACAGATTTAAAAGCTTCAAGGCATTGAGGCTTTGATTGGTGGGCGGCGTGTTTCACAGCACAACTGGGCATCTCTTGTGCAAGCGAGGTTAGTCGGAAACTGCCTGCTGCTGCTACTGCAAAAAAGCAGTCACTGGATGTATGGAGGAATTGAAGGAAAGCAAACATAATACAATATTCCCGTTCTAAATGGAAAAGGAAGTAGTGAGATTTGCTGATGATGCAAAAACATAGCGTGGTGTAGAGAATGTTTTCTCTTATATTTGTGTCATCCATTCCTTGGGAAAGAAAAATAAAGCTGAATTATCATAACCACTGTACCAACTACTGATTAGCAGCTGATTTGCCAATGATGTCAAGACGTAATTGTTTGCATTTACTTCATATAGGCTATTCTGTAATGCCAGTGTATAGATGTGTATTATAGGTAGCTAAATATGCATGTATTCTCACTCCCATGAGAAAAATATAATGTACCATGCAAACTTTGTCCTACCCTGGCCCTGCTGCAGATATTAATTCCAATAAAGCCCCAGCAGATAGGATGCAGGTTTAGGGCTAATCTTATAATGAATCAGAATCTTCAATTTGAGCATTTTATGTACTCATTGTGTTGTTTCTATATCAAACACAGTGGGTTCCCTTGGTAATGTGATCGTGTTCATTCATCCCCTGCACCAATCTGTTTACCCAATAATTCACTTTTTCATCACATGTTCTCTTCCGGGAACCAAAGTCACAGATTATTGTTCAGTGTTGCTGCATTGGACCCATCTGTGACCTAAAAAGAACATTCGTAGAATTCATAGCAAAAAAAAGAAAAAAAAAGGAAAAAAGAGGAAAAAAGAGGAAAAAAGAGGAAGCTGGATTGTCCATTCAAGCAGTCATCAGGTGTGAAAGGCATAATTTACTATTTACTCTCCATGAGAACAAAATTGATTGATAATGATTAGAAAGGATGGGTCTCATGATTGACCGTGAAAGTAATTTAACATTCAAATGACGCTGAGCAGGAAGGAAGAGACGGTTCCACTGGGTTTCCTAGTCTCAAACCGTGTTATGGCTCAAATGAAATAAAACAGACAATGAACATTGTAAGAGGATCTCTTGTTCAGGTTCATCTCAATAATAGTGGATAAATTAGCACTGCTCTGCATGTGTCCTGAACACATAATTTGACAGATTACCATTTGACAATGGAAATGTAATACATTTCTAAAGATACAAGCTGGTTAGTTCACCAAGAAGCATTTTTCAATGACATCCATGAGTGTGAAGCAAATCACAGGAGAAAACAGCATGAGAAGCATTAGCAGATTAGTAAATGCATTCAGCGCCGGTCCCTTTGAGCGATGCCAATGGAGAAAAGCATAGCCTAGATACTCTCTAGTTATACCACAACTGGCAGACCCCCAGAGCTCCATGACTAAGTGTGGAACACAAGCACACGTCTCCAGGCAGGGCTCCATACAGGCACACGATGCAGACACCATTATTGGGGGTGAGAAAAATTGATCATATCAATCTGATCTATCAATCATATCTGATCTATCAATCAGATCTGATCTATCGATCAGATTGTAGATGGTTTAGGTTGACATTGTGCTTTTTAGGCAGGGCAGTAGACCGAAGTAGACCTCGGGAACGAGTTCACTTAAAGTAATGACATTCATGTAGATGATGTCGCCGAACGAGGTAACACAATAGTGATGGAAATAACCGACACTCGAAACTGAGTGTCGGTTGCAAAATTCGGTGGTTGTCCAAAAAAAAAGTCGGCCCATCAGTTCAGGCACCAGAATCGTTGTAAAAGTATTGTTTCAGCAACGGTAAGGGAACGATAGCCAACCCTCGGTAGAACCTGACTTTAGTTGGTATTCAGCAGCAATTATGGTACAATTCCACATGCGCATGTTCCCTGAAAACGTTCCCTGTTTCAAAACATTTGTCTTAATTGCAAAATGGCTGAAGGAAATGTTTCATTTAGCAGCGACATGAACCCTGAGTGTTTTCATTTTACAATGGATTGTTTTTGAGCCCAGAACATGCTGATTAAAGGTTCTAAAATGTCAAGTATTAGGGGCTTGAATGTTATGTGCCGTCAGCGAGTAAGCCGTGATTTGAGCTAAAGTGCTTTTTATTCACAACTAACATTGTGGCTGCTGATAATTGAGACAACAGAAAAAATGAAAATCATTTCACAACAAACATTAATTCCGCGTTGTACATGAAAGTCAAAGTGCTCTCCAATGCACATGAATTTATTTTCTGACAGCATACTGACAAATATTATTAAGCAGTTCCATGCGCAAGCAATTGTGAAGGGAAGACACCCATTTGTTTCTTTCATCTTTTTTTTCTCTTTTTAATCAAAATTGATCTGGGCTACACCGTCGAGAAAGACAAATTAGTATCTGATAATCTTTCAAGCCCAGTGAACAACAGTTTGGTCGAGCATTTGTAAAGTTGTTTACCAACACCGGTAGTCCAGAATTCAATCAGTATCCTCTTCCTGCACAGTCACACTGAGCGGACGACTAATCCTGCACTCAAAACGGAGCATGTGAAGATAAGCACAACAATGTAAAAGTAATGTCATCAATGGCTTTAAATAAACATTCCCGATGGCAGCTAAATTCATTGTTGCCATCCTCACCCGTTAAAAACTTGATGAAGACAACACAACCATGACAAGGCATTTTAAAGTAGAACATGACCCAGTTATTTACTGATGTACCGTACTAGAAGCTAATCCTCGATATTATGTGTTGTCTTCCCCCCTCTCTTTCTCTCTCTGTTCCACCACAGGTGGTGGGTCAGATTGACAAGCTAACATCGGACTTTGACTTTGACCTGGAGCCCGATGACTGGACGGTGGCCACAGCCAGCAGCACGTCCAGCAGCGAGCGAGGCCTCGGCGAGGCCTTCAGGCTGGACCTTCTCAACCCAGACGTGCTGTCGGACAGCTGGGAGTTCTGCAGTTACCTAGAGGCCACTGGCGCGACCGCCAGCGGCGCACTGGGGTCCGGCGAGCAGCTGGGCGACGTGCGGCCGGAGCACGGGCACGGGACCGTCCCGACCCAGACGCAGACACCCATCACCCCGCCGCCTCCCCCGGCCAACGCCACTACTGCCTCAGCCTACTCGCAGATGAACGGGGGGCTGCCCATACCCAACGGCCCCCGCATCATCACGCCGGACTCGTCGAGCGAGGAGGCCTGTAGCTCCACGCACAGCCACAAAACGTCCCGGACGCCCGGCACACGAGACCGGGTGCGCTTCAGCGACAAGATCCTGTACCACGCGCTGTGCTGCGACGACGACGAGGACGGAGAGGAGGAGCAGGCGCGGGCGGACGAGGATCAGAGTGGCCGGGCGACACCGGACAGTGACATTGAGACGAGTCCTCTGACCAGCTGCGTCACTCCCAAGCGCTCCTACTCGGAGCACTCGCTCCACTATCCTAACTTTCTGGACCCTTCCTATGTCCCATCCCAAGCAAAGGGGACGACCGGAGCTCACACACTACCCAGGAAAGGTCTCTTGAATCCTGGCTGCCGTAAAAAACTGCTACGAAACAGCAGCACACAGACAGTGTCGGACAAGAGCACCCAAACTGTACTGCCCTATATTCCAACCAAACAGAAAACAAAGGACCACTGAGAAAAAAGATCAATAGCATTACTATAGAACACATGACAAGGACTGTGTACTATTTAATATTAAATACATAGATCATAGATTAATACGCAAATAAATTAATTACTAAATAAATAAATAAATGATATATGGGAAATCACTTGACTACCTAAAGTCATTCCAAGGCTCAGGGAAAACTCGACAATTTAAGGCAAAGCAGTCTATAAAGGCAGTGAAAGAGAACATATATTGGAGGACCAAAAGGCTCGTGCCTATTCTAATGTTGAACAGATATGCTGAATGGATTCCCTACGTGTAATTATTTGCAAAATTTATTGAAATAACAAAAGCAATCTTCTTCTTTTTCTAGGTCTGACGTTTAAAGTGTTCGAAAAAAAATTGCAAGTGTGAAGAGGTTCTTTCTCCTCCTGATACACTAGTATAAATTGAAGAGAGAAAAAAAACATTAATAATATAATGCTTGTTCCTATAATGTGGATACAAAACTCTGCACATCCTTGTTCTCTGAATCTGTATAAACATTGTCTTTTTCATGTTCCAATTATTTCAAATGTCAAGGGGGACTGCTGTGTTCGCTGGGGGTACGTATCAAGAACCATGTGAACACTCTTCCTCACTTTGATGTCAACCCAACTGAGTTGAAGAGCGAGAGTGCAACACTGTTTACTTGCCCTTGATTTTTATAAATCATTTCAATAATTGATCTCCTCTCGGTCTACTGATCAAAACTGCTCACTAATGTCCGGTAAGTAGGAAACTTAATTCATACACTTTTAATGCATATATTTTTTCATATAATTCGCAATGAAACGAACACAAACTGGTCGGGTCGGTGGGTTGACATTTCTCCTCGCTTGGTTCTTTCTTTGTATGCGGTGTTCCGTGAGCCGCCGGTATTGAACTGTGAGAAGAGTGCAAAGAAAGGTTCTTTTTGTCTCTCCTTTCAGTTTCTCGGCAGGGTACTCGGCTCAATAGGGCAGTGTTTTATTCACAGGCTAACGCCAATAGCCGCTGTGATCAATACACCAGAAGGAGGCTGTGCTGAGAGGTCTCTGGAGCTGTGGGCCATTTCTCCCGGGGTCCACGAACAAAAAACTCACAGTCAGACCAATTTAGAAAAAATAGAAGTAAAAAAAAAAAAATCATATAGAGCATGTGGCCCCAGAGCTGACATTTACTCAAACTATGTTCCACATAGTTTGAGTAAATGGCAAACAGATAGTGTTCCCGTCAAGAGGCTCTTGCCAAGCAATAACATTTCCTGGGGTACGGCTTTTGTGGCCATGGCCTGCCGCCCCCATTCCTCATCTATTCTGGTCCACGTGGAGATGATGTGAAAGGTCAATACTTTTAGAGGACCACCCTATGGTAAGTTGTTGACTCCTGTGCAGATGTTTTTCCCGCTAGAAACGAATGATTGAAAACAAGATATTTTTGATTAACTTTTTTGTATCAATCGCTATATTTATAAATGTACTAATCAGGATTTATTAAGGATTTTCATTCCATGTGCATTGCAATAAGGCACTTTTTGTATAATTGTATCATGTTAACTAACATAACTTTTGACTTCTGGAAACCCTTTAACATAGTAATTCAGACGAGTATTGTCTTGGCTTTGTTTTTGTGAACAAATATCTTATCATATTTAACAAATACTAAAACCAACCAAGCAGCATGTCACGGATGATTTAGTTAATTATAGTTAATGATTTCAGATGTGTGCATAAGAGGTACTTGACATGGTAGAGTGGAAGCATATTAATCAAAGGTAATAAAAATAATACCTTGGTAGTCGAGACCGTTTTAACACAATTTAGTTCCAATCTGAAGAACAAAACAAAGATCAAATCTCACAGTTAGAGGTGTGATTTACGACCACAATTACATGCCGAGTTTTCCCCTCCAAACCTACCATCTAGTTGTAGATCGTTGGCTGTGCTGTACATTTTTTCTTTAATTTTACAGTTATTGCTTTTCTCATATTCAAGTTTTCATCCATTACCCATGGTATGCCTTGTATTATGGAATTGGCTTCTCAAGCAACAGATTGCACACACAAAATGACCGTTGTTCCTAACAATGATTCGCTTCATCATTCCCCTTAAGGTAAGTAGACACGACGCAAGACCCACTGGCAGTCACCCTTGTGTATTTGCTCAGATGCGACAGCAGTACTGGCAGTTGGTAAAACATGTGGACCGGATCATATCATTCGGTCCTATACTTTTCATTTTTCATTTTAAATGTAAAAGTCTCAAGCAAAGTCCACCGAGGTCTACATATTCCTCAATATTCTCGTTGGGGAAAAAAATACAACCATGCCAACGCAAACCAATGGGACTGTGCTGGTCTTTTACCACTCATTTCCTCTTTCATCTTGCTCCGGCCCAGTTAATCCTGAAAGAGTTGACTTGGGAGTAGGATGTATTGAGGAGCGATCAATGACTCGCTCTGCACTGCATTGGCTGCTATTTCCCTGCTAGATGAGAGACCAGCAGGTCATGCAGCCCATTAGAATAAACAAGCAAAGCCATGAAAGCAAGGCAAACTATCAATCACAGAGGAACCCACTAAGCTTCCATTGCGATGCCTGTACACCTGCACAACATCACCTTTTCCTCGTAATGTTTTATAAGTCAAATATGCAATCAAACCACCTATCCAAGTAAGAGGATGTTTGGCACAGGTGTGGAAGGAATAGATAATCAGAGGGGACAGATTTGGAAATATTTAGACAAACCATTAGCCATGTCCCTCCTTGCCAATAGGCTCATTATTCATTACTAATAGGGTAGAATTTCATCCTCAGTTCTCCATAGGACAAGGATGGGTAGCATCCAAACATCCTGCAAACCGGAAGACAAGGATGCCTACCCTTCCAGGAAGGTGGTAATAACAAATGTGTATTGATGCAAATGTACAAATACCCAAGGGTATGTGTGCTATACCATTCTTTGCATGTAATTGAGATTAAAACTACAGGTGCAGCGGAGCTCACGTTACACCTGCCATGTTTAAAGAGAGCGACATGCTCCCCGCTCCAACACAATGTACCATACCACCCTGCTTGACATTCAAAAGGTCCCCATTGCTTCAGGATCTCCGTTTGGATTGCTGATTCGTTACGGTGTTTGAAGCTCAGAGCTCAATATATACTTACACTGATTACTATGGATTGGATAACCGCCACGGCTACCCGAGTTTGATTTGTTTCATCTCTGTGTCATTCATATCCTGCTAGCAGAACAATGCAGAACTATTCCTGCTCCATGTTCCCCTCCTCCTCCATCTGCTCCAACCTCTCCCAACCCCACCCGGCCCCCCTTCCTCCATCACTGCACATCCTCAATCCAGACCTCCTGTGTTTCGGGGGAAGCAAGTCCAAAGCGTTGGCCAGAGGTGTCAGTGTTGCGGAGATCTTACTGACTGTTAGTTCACACAACTATGAATCAAATCACTGAATGTGACTGAGGGGAGAATCATGGCTGCGGTACCTCGGAGGTTGGCGCAGAGCAACCTGGCACAGTGGCGAAGCATGCTAGGAGGGAACACACTGCAGATGTGTGCACATGTGCAATCGCTGCCAGTCACAGGACATGCTACAGGATCTATGCTGCCGGTTGGCTCTCCATCCCACCAAACTACGACTAGCACCTGAGCGATTGGGTGGGCAAGGCCATGTCCAGCATCACTTAACATCTGATTGAGCCGCGGGAGTGATTAATGAAGAGCTACAGAACCACAGATACAATTAGACCTTCACAGGTGATGAAGGACAGGGGTGGGTTGGGGGGGGGTGGCTGGGAGAGAAGTGCCTCAGAGGACGGGGAGGGGGTCTGAGTTCCAGGGATAAAAGACAAAACCATCCAATGGTTTGGCAGAAAGTAATTAGAGTTAATGAGAACCCTGTCACTTCCACGTACACCATAGCCGTTTGATTGAAGAGTGTGCTGTGCAAAACAAAGAAAGGTAATTGGAGGTGATAATTGTTCCACACGAGGTCACAGACAAGGCTATCATAAGGCAGAGCTGAGTTGCCGTCGTCAAATTAATCTCTGCATTGGTTTAAAAACACCATACAATATGATTTGGTATGGAGCTGGTTTCATTTAGTAAATCGTATGTATCCCATTGAAAAGACAGAATGGTTAAACCACTTCAAATGTGTAAATGGTACATTTTTAATGAATGATGGTAAAATGCATTATTATCATCTAAATGATTAGAAAATTAGCCATCCAATTTGTCCCTCCGTGAAATACTGTACCTTTTTAAGGGGTCACTGGGAGCACATACATGCTAGAAACGCTGACAGAAATGCCAATTGGAAGGTGTGTACCATCAGAAATGTGAATTTGTTGTGATTCTGTGCACTTTATCAACTCATTAGATGTCCAGGGGGAGTGAATGGTGCCATTTCATCCAAACATTTCCTCACCAAGACCTAGAATGCTGGTAACGTTAGATACAATTGAAGGAGTGGTTTATGAAAGATATTGATTGTGTCACAGATAGATTTACAAAGACATACACATTGGAATGTATCTGTGGCATACGGCATAAGATATTTTGCACATAGATAATGTATGTAAAGCTGTGTGCACAACGATGATTGGAATTGGAAGGGGATGAAAATGCAGATTTTTAATGGAATGGATCAGTCGTCTCAGAGAAAATAATCAGTATTAATTAAATATGTGTCTTTTTAGAGGTTCTGATAGAATTGAGGCTCTGCTATATTAGACTTATATAAACGGGGCCGCTGCTATATATGCTGTATATATATATATATATAAAGTTGGAATTAGCATATGCATAGATGACTGGAGAATATCAATGCAGAGTGCAGCCGGGCCTCGCCACAGTAAGTGCATTCAAAAGAAAAAGGCCAGCAGTGTCTATCCCTGACACGTCGTCAGCATTTCCATGGCACTTCACAGGTAAGGGCCAAGGAAGGGGAGAGTTTAGCAAGACCAACAAATAAGAGTTAAATGATGATGAGGACAGGCAAGTCCCTAAGCACCCCTTATATCACCTTACAAAAGGGGCTTCCCCATCTCTCATATTTACTACTTACCCACTTCTACACTCTCCTCCCCCCCCCCCCACCGCCTATCTCTCGTTTCGTTTCTCCTTTGCTACGCACTTTTTTTCCTCCTTGCTTACTGCTACAAAGAGTGCTCCACCCTAGCCCAGGGGAGGTCTTCATCATACACAGTGATGCACAAGGTGCCAAGGACAGGTGAGAGTCGTTTCCTTTTCAAATCAGGTGCACAGCTCCAGGAGGAGGAGGAAGAGAAGGAGGAGAGGAGGAGGAGGAGGAGGAGGAGGAGTAGAAGTAGATTGTGCTGCTGGGGGTTTATACTGTCAATGCTGAGAGTTTCAAAGAGACAATAGATGATAGTGTGTGTGTGTGTGTGTGTGTGTGTGTGTTGTTGTGTGTGTGTGTGTGTGTGTGTGTGTGTGTGTGTGTGTGTGTGTGTGTGTGTGGTGTGTGTGGTGTGTGTGTGTGTGGTGTGTGTGTGTGTGTGCGCGCGCCATGAATTAAATATCAATGATTGGTATTCATTGGTACTTAAGGTCTGGCAACCGGAGGAGGCTGCCATGGAAGCTATACTCACCTCCAATTAGTGTGGGTCTTTAATGGCAACACAGATACACTGGTGATTATTTATTTAAGTTAAAATAAGGTAATCAAAAGGTGGTCTGTTGCGTTATAGCGCTGTGTACAGCCAATAAAATAGAGTCGTGATCATTCTCAAATGGCTGCAATTAGTCAAATGTCAGGATGAATCTGCACCCTCACGGCCGTTTGCTGACCAAGTAGAGAGGTATGTCAAGAGATTAATAGCCGTGGGATTTCATTAAGCCTTGGGCTTGTACCAAACACGAAGAAATAAACAGAAATTAATTACAATTTTACTCGCTACCTCTGCCATGTTTAGTTACCCAAGTGGAAGCATGCAGTATAATTCAAAGTTGAGAAAAATAAATAAGTCTAGTAGTCTACTGGTTTATTTATGGTATTTTTCCAATTAAAAAATTTGAATGAACATTGTACTTTATTTTCTAACAAAATAAATTTCAATCTGAATCAAGTTATAAACTGATATATTAGGCCTACATCCCAGTTACAGTATCACAATAATTGTGGAAGCAAAACTTAGTTTTAATGTCCTATTTTCCTTGTCCATAGACCTGGTGGGTAAAATGATCATTAGTATAAAAAAAATACAAATAAATAAAGTCAAATGTATTACAAAAGAAAACAATCAAGGTCAAGGTCCATTAAGATGTCTTAGCGGAAAGGTCTCAGACTGAAGTTGCGATTTCTTGGCATAAGTGCGCACTAGTAAAGTGGTCAATCACTGTTCTTTTTTTGCCTGTGTCCTGGGTACACTGGGCCAGGCTAATGCACCTATAAAACCCATAAAGCACAGCTTTTAAATGGCTGTGTGGGCCCTGTGCCGGTCTGGTGTCTGGCAATGGGTTCTAGCGCCCTTGGTGTCAGACTAGGGTTTTAAGAGCATGTCGAGTGTAAATCTCCCGGCGGAAAGACCGATCTCCCAGTGTCCAAAGCAGATTTACCACCCTGCACAGAGGCAGCCAGGGGAAGGCCAACTGCAGCACAAGCCAGGAAGTCCAGGGAGCCATTCCATTCATACATTTTAACAGATCAAACTATCAGGCTTTCATCAACAAATCCTTGCTTGATACAAAGTTGGATTTTTATGATTTTTTGACATCGGAGCCGAGCATCTGTATAATGTTTGGCTGTTTATTTGAGGACAGGGGATTGAAACAAAAGTGTATGAACAGAAAACAAAGGCAACCGGCTGTCACAACAAGACTCAATGACAAGGTCATCTTGATCACAAGTGTTTTGTCTCACAACATTTACTGTATTGGTATCAATAATCCATGGCAAACTAGTGCAGAATGATCAGTGAAAAATATCTGTATGTCGGGCAGAGGAACACGATTCATAAGAAAGAATCCCAGACCGCCGTACGTCTGCAGGATTTGTGGAAGCCATCAAGTGCTCATTCACCTCGTTCCTCCAATCACCCAAAACTAGTGAATGGGAAAGTGGAGATCTCCTCTCAGACCATTTACAACTATTTCCCCGAGGTGCAAACCCCATCACATCCTGGGGTTTTTTTGAGAGTACGAGGAAGGGGACTTGGGAGCATAGAAGAATACATTTCTGCTTAATTAATCCCATTCCTTACTTTAGGTATTAAAAGGTAATGGTCTGTTTAACAACTTTCAGCGACACTAAACGGGTAATTAGTCAGCGCCTAATCATTTTTCATACATTTTCATGGGTATATGTTCCGAGTGATGGGTGTGTGAGACCCTGAGGGGACTTTTGTCGGAAAAGCCACCGCTCACTAGCATCTTTCTGCTTTGCACCCCCCTTTCAACTAAGACCCCGACGTCCTGCACACACACACAATAAAGCCATCTCGCCTCCAAGCTCAACAGTCCTGCCGCAACTTACCATTAACCATGTCATGGTCTGTGATCAGGCACCCGCTCCCCTCTAGCCCTATATCCTCCTCCCGTGACCCGGCACCCTGCGTCTTGGTAGCACGGGAGGACACACGGACGGCCTGTTATTCTCATTGTGCTGCAGTCGAGAGGCGGCAGAATAGGTTGAAGAGACACCATCTCATAAAAATGAAAGGGAGGAAGGTAAAGGCGAGCGGGAGTCCGGGCACAATGAGCCACGTTGACGATGCAGTTGTCTGTGCCAGCTGTTTGTGGGCAGCCGATCCCAAAGCACAATGCCGTATTCCTGACATTTCTCCAAATGGCAGGGGAATTAGAATCACTTAAAGGGAGAGGGCCCCCCGCTGCCCAGGTGCAAATAGGACTTCAATTGTTCTCTCTGTTCTCTAAATAAGCACAGATGTTCCCAGACCAATGCCAGGGTTGTGTATTCTGACTCGATGTCATTGTGCCTTTGAGAGGATACGAAAGAATAGAAATCGATCACTCGCGATACATTTCATCTCCACCGATGAGCTTTAATCACCCACAAAAAACAATAGAAACCACAACACCCAGAAGCTAGGCCTACAAACGTCCATCCTCATGACTGATTCCAAAATAAATGTCTTACTTTACCTTGTGTTATTCAATAAATTATTCAATTGTATTTAATGTATTATATGTGTTTTATTTATGTCGACCTTTCAAAACACATTCTCCATTAACATCATCCTCGTCGCAACTGTAATGGGTTTGGAAGTAGGTCTGTGATGACTCGAGGTGTGTTCATTCTGAATGCATGTTGTCATTAGGACCAGTTGATGAAGGTGAACGCCCTTTTTCAGCTGCAATCAGCACCCTTAGGTTAGGGGTCAGCAAACACCAGTCTGGTACATTTTCATTCGCTTTTTACCGTCAATAACCAAACTGCAGGAGATCAACCCGTCGACCAGTCCATGCCATTATGCTAGCAAATGCTAAATCAATCTTAACATATCAATCAGCTGCAAACTCGACTTAGATTTTGGGCAATTAACCTCCAGAAAGACGAGGTCAACTCTGAGCCCGACCATACAACATGTTCTCATGCATAACGCTGGCCAGCCCAAACCTAGAGCTCTTGTTGCAGGCAGTAGTTCAACTGCACCATCAGACATTGTGAGAGAGAGAGGCCGTCATACTGGACGGCATTCACCTCAGCTGAGAGTCAACTGCACACGTTGGGTGCATTTGAATCATTCCATAGCTCCTGGTATTAGTCACACACCATGGCCAGAACCAATGTTCAGGACCAGAGTTCATGAATTATAGGAACACCAAAATGCATTCAGCAGCCTAGTCCAGTCAAAGCATTTACCACTTTGCAATACTTGTTAACCTTTTAGCACTTTTTTAACTGAGCCAGGTTAGCGTAACAGAACTGGACAGACAGTCATCGACAGACTCAGGACTGGACTGAATCAGAGAACAGCTCAGTGTTCTAATATACTGAAAAACGATTCCAGGATTATTGTATCCACACACACAGACACACACTCAGATTGACAGATTTCTGTAAAAAGTCCCTCACATAAATGGCTCCCATTATCACAAAGAACAAATGAACAGACTGCAATGAAAACAGGTTTGAAGCTTTTTTTTCTCTTACTTCGAGATGTCCTTGAAAGAACAAATCTAAATGGCTAAAAAGTGTTCCTGTGGATCCTGACGGAGAAGCAAGGGCGCCAGTTACAATAAAGACCACATTTATGCTTTCCTATGGCCTAGGAGTGTACTAGCAACTATCATTGGGTGTTGTTTTCTGTGTCATTTTCACAACCCATCCCACAGTACAAAGATGTATTACCAAGCACTAAAATTAAAGTAAATTGTATGACGTGTATAATCTTCACGGGACGTGAATGATATTTACTCACTGATTTGACAGCATGCCTTCCCTGTGACGCACACAAAGGAAAATCCCTTCCAAGCCGCTTTTGTGCTCTTTAAACAATGTGCCGAGTACAACTCTCTCCGATTAAGATGAGCGGCTCGGGTGGGCGCACATTTACACACATGTAGTTCACAGCCTCCTGTTTGCAGGAAATGGCTCAGATGCTAAAAGGAAAAACATAATCACCACAGATAATTTGGGTGGTAAAACAAACATGGGAATCCTAGCAGGGCACTGATAGCACAAATGAAACATATGTTGGTAAATTGACGAGCACATGCTAGGCTATGTACTGTACTTGCCGTGGAACACAAAGTGTGTGGAGTATGAACGATGTTAACACTGTTGTCTCCAGGTGTGAGCTGATCACAGAAAGGTGTCAAAGCTTCTACATGTGTGTCGCTGTAAAGGCTCTGCTCTTCTTTGATTAATATCACAATGATGAGGAAATATGAATACATCCATTATTGTCTCTTAAACCACCCACCACCCATGAAGCCTGACAATTCAGGAGGCGATGGGCTGTAATATATTTGTCATTTCAGGTATCTCATTTTTAATATTCTCCGAGACTGCAGTGAAGACGCTAATTTACATGTCTCTCATATTAAATAGAGCAAATGATTGGCATTGTGTATACTGTATGTATAATGACAAGGTACTGTGGGGAAGATAATATTCTCCATTTTTCAATTGTGTTGGAAGATATTTAAAACGACATTGCTGGAACAGGAGCAGAATCAGGAAGTCAGCCTAATGCACATTTTATGAGGTCCTAACTGACAATTTGCCTAAACCAAAATCAGCACACAGCAAAGTGAATCACAACTTTCCCACCAAAAGTTTAGCAGACCCAAGCGGAGGAGTTGTGTTAAACGGTGTGAAGATGAGAAAGAGAACGAGATGTTGTTCTAGGGAACTAGAGTACATCTGCTTTAATCGAGAGAAAACGCATTATTTACATGATCTTCAAGGCCTGACTAACATGAGGTTAGGCAAAATAAATGATCAGTTACATCTTAGATAAGGCTTTTAATAGGAGAATAAATTAGGTTTTGATATGAATTGGTGTAGATTAGACATGTATAGCATAGAACTACAATCCTGTTCCTGTATTCCATTGTATACTATTACATAATTCACTGCCCATACAAATGAAAGACTTTGTGATTCCCTTTCAATAAAGACATGGCCCAAACCAAGTGGTTTGAATAACAACAGGCCAATGTGCTGCTTTCAGGAGACATGATGTGAACTAGATTCATAATATATCAATAAATGGAATGGATATTGACAATAATGGATCCCTTTCTTGTGCCGCATTTAGCTATGCATTTTCTGGATTATCTGTCTGTGTAATAAGCAAGGCACATTCACAGACTGTATTATGATCACATCCCAGTAAAATACCCTCACTGGTGAAACCAGAACTGGCGAACCAAGAATAATTTGATCCTGATTATTGAGGGAAAGAACACACAATCATTCATAAAAGGCAAACAACAATACTCAGTCATAATGTTATGCTACTGTTCAAAGAAATATTGCCTTATTTGAGTAAAATCTCATTATACTGACTGATTATTTGACATTGTATATGTGGGAAAATATTGCTTTATTTTGCGAGAGAAAATGGAGCTATATTTTCAAACTGTCTTGGGCTATGTAGTTTCTAACCTTTAAAGGTTGTTCAAGCAGTTTGATGGACCAATGCGTATGATTGGCCGACGGCAAATATTGTTAGAGAGCTGGGAGTGAACCATGCATGAAAACACATTTGTATCTCCAGTGTTTGTTAGACCAGGACACCATAGTTTCTCTGAACCTGCACTGTAACAACTGCCTCTTGTAGCTATTTGTCTGCGACAGTTTGTGTCCCTCACTATGATGTACTTCAGTTAAGGACGGATATCCTGAGTTGTATATATATATATATATATATATATACACGTACATACATACACACACACACACACACACACACACACAAATGATTTGACTATTTCTCATCTCAATGATTTCATATTTCTCGGTTATTATGGTTTATTATTAATTTCAAAGTCAAAACACATGGGCAAAACAACAGAGACAATGTCTAATAACTAGCAAGATAATTGCACTGGTAATACAAGTCTCACATTCCAGACCAGGATCTAATACGACCGGATCTGCTTTGAGCAACTAAGTTATGGCCTTTAACTGAATTATTTGCTTTATTACATACTGGAGACCCAGCGCTTTGGAAACACGATGCCTCGCGCTAATTGTGTATTAGGGGGATAGCACCGACCACTGTGTTGGTGGACATTTGGGGATTTCTTTTCAAACGTCAACCTCAGCAGGAAAGTTGCTGAGATGCAGATCTGATCGGTCGGGTCTAATCCCTGACCACCTTTATCAACTAGATAGACCACAATGCATGATGTGTGTGTGTGTGTGTGTGTGTGTGTGTGTGTGTGTGTGTGTGTGTGTGTGTGTGTGTGTGTGTGCGTGTGTGTGTGTGTGTGTGTGTGTGCGTGCGTGCGTGCGTGTGTGCGCGTGTGTGTGTGTGTGTGTGTGTGCGTGTGTGTGACCATGCAAACCAACACTCTCAAGTCAATGTATTACAGATCCACATCTAGTCCAGCATGATGCCGTCCAACCACAGAGCTTCAGCATTGCACCAGAACATGTGGACACACACACCAACACCGACACACATGTGGTAAACTAGCGAGCCATACAGCAGCGGTACATTATTATTCGTGCTCCTGCATGGTTCACTAGGCTTCCTCGAATTTGTACTCATGCAGCAACGAGTCAAATTAGCCAGCTTTTAGCAAAAGCAAAAGGATCAATGCGCTTTGAGAGCAGCTTCCAAGTCAGTCTATAGAATGTATTGTATTACATGCTAGAGATGATGGTGAGAGTGGTCCAAGGGGATCGGTTGGACTGAAACGCTGCATACCTGAGTGGGCTGGATGGGAATCTGCACTATAATGCATGGAATGCACAGAAACAACGGCCACTTTCTGCTGAGTGGAACTGATGGATTCAGAGATCAAAAACCTAAGCCAGTTCAGAACTTTCCATTTTAGTGCAGGAGAGAGTTCCTGCCTCTAAAGTCTGTCTTGGCAGACTAACAATTGCATTTGATATCTTCTACTGAAACTTCCTGCAGCATTCATAGACGCTCGACAAAAGGATGGTGATCCAAACTGAATTTTAATTCACCTCAAAATGTCACCTCAAAAAGTATCTGCTAATTTAAGTTATATAACCAATGTCATCTCAAATATGTGCTTTAGTCACAATTGTCATAGTCAGAACACCTGCTAAGTACACGTCTTTTTTTATATGAGCTATGGTTCACGTCGCCTGCTTTCACACTGAGCTTTCGGCTCTAACTAGATAAATAATTATTATACTGGTAACGAGATTGCAGACAGGATGACTAATTTCATCCATTGCTCAAGAGTACCAACATAACATATCAGTCTTTACACAATATGACTTTAAAACCACTCAATTTAGCTCACAACAACGGCAGAATACAGTATTTGTCATTGCGCAAATCTTTCCCTGCCTGGATCAGAGCTGGCGGAGACCACTGTTGCAGAATCACTGAATCAACCGATCGTTTTTCATCTCATTTCTACAGGAAACAATGTACAGCAACACCACAACATCATGTAGGATTGTTGTCGCTGGCTTTCGGATCCACTCATCAGTCCGAGTCCGACTCTGTTACGGCGGAGCTTCTGCAGACACACGGCTTCCATAGCATGAGAGTAGGTCTACCTCCGGTCATCACAAAGCAAATAGGCGGCTTGAACATTGTGCAAAGTAATGATGAGATTGAACGGCAGGACGAGCATTATTCACCCGAAGAGAAATCCCAGGCTCTATCTGTGTTATTTATGTAGGCTATATTACATTACCAACCCATTATTATTAGTAGATAGAGCTTTTTGGGGTCCTTTGGCCTCATTTAAACATTGAAATAGCTGCTTAATAGGTTCACTGTTAAAACTTAAAATGTTAACCATTAACCCTGTGTCTGTTGGTCTCACCGAATCTGACACTTGGGGTGTCAAAGACCAAAGTGGGCTGATTCGAAATATTTTTTGGACTGAGGGATGTCCCACACCCTTACATATTTTTAATGTTATCCCTGGGATGTCACTGATATATCGGGACAAACATCTAATCGATCCTTCTACCTGTGGTTCCCAAAGTGATAAAAAAAAATTGTTTAAAAAAACTAAGCATTTAAATCCTAATTTGAGATATCAATAGCTACCTAACAAACAAATATTTGAACTTCCGGGCTCAGCTCTAGTTTTCACTATGATTTGATATGAAAAACTAATTGAATCCATTCCATCCAAAACATTGTGGTTGATTGGTTGTGCAAGTCTGATAGCATTCTCCCCATATTGATGTTGGTCAACATTATGCGATCAAAACCCAAGATTGACTCAGGAGTAATAAATTCCTCTGAACCAAGATATAACAAAAACGAACCAATGAGAGCATAAAAGCAATGCACTAAAACAGCCCATTTGGAACCACGCAAAGTACCCTCACAAAAACCACCTCGCAGTTTTTTTAAGCAGAACAGACATTTTGGACCAAGTCTCATCTACTCATGGAAGCATAATAAGATTGCATCTACTCCACTGAGAACTCACCAGACAAATAAGCAGCCTAGGAGTTTGAGCTGCAAGCGACTTGGCCCACGATGAGACCACATTGAGTCGCCCAATTTGCCTTTACTGTGCACATAGTCGCTGTTGGCTTGGTGGTGGTGGAATACTTTAATTGGTAGTTTATTACTTCATCACAGTCGTAGAAGCATCTTCCCTCCCCTCATCCATATTCAGCTGCTCTTCACGTGCATCTTAGCCACTTCACGCGTGTCTCGTTGTGAGGGTTGAAATCAGGAACTCAATGACGCCAGAGTTATACGACACCTGCTAACAAACAGCAATCTGTGCCTTCTGACACATGATAGGAAACAAAACATTTGCATCGCACGCATGCCGAAGAGTCAGAGAATGGTAAATGCCAAACCAATTAGACAATACTACCCAAAGCTTAGTGCTGTAAAATCACAAATCAAAAGACAATCTGAAAGCGGCTTCAAACATGGACTACCTGTGCGATGCTTTCATTGTTCCATATGCAAGATTAATGTGCAGAGCAGCTTTGCACAGATATGGACAAGAGGGATGTTGCATTTGTTCCAGACAACTGCTTAACAGCAGTGACGGTCTCACAGGGCATTGACAATGACCACATGTTTCCACGCAGCAAGTCAAGCAGTCATGCAGCTTTCCGTCAGATTATTGGACATGTGTCTGAGCTCCTAGACAGAGGTGCAATAAACAGTTGAATTCCCACCGATTCATCAATCATAACTCCTCGGCCCACACAGAGACAGAAAAAAAGAAAGAAAGAAAGATGCACGTTGTATTATTATTCCGTCCAGGACTGTCCATATTGAGTGATAGGTTTACAGAATTAAATCTGTGTTTTCAATTGGCATTATGAACCCTATTCCAACTTGCATTGATAGGCTCTTACGTCATTATTTGGATTGAGTTATAGGTCACACTTTGTTGACTTGAAACAGCCATTCCATTATCTTAACTGACTATGTAAAACTATCATGTTGCATTTGGTATTTATTAGCCTACATTTTTGATAAAATGGACAAAAACTGAATAACAAAGTATGTTTGAAGTAAAGTTTCGCACACTTTACACTATGAGACGCAACAAGACACAACTTTAGTATTTTTGAAAACAGAGATTAGAAGTTGCTCTTGTTAACTTCAAATTCTCTGTGTACAAAGGGTGATAAAACAAATGTAGAGATTTGTAAAACATTTTGAGTCAGTTTCTGCATGTTGTTTTTTTTTATCATGCATTTAGGGATTAACAACAATGGGACAATGTCAATATTAAGGCAAAATACATTCAAGAGAACGACAGGGAGAAGCACAGGTTATGGAGGGAACACGGGAGAGACTAACTATTTTTAGTGTAAATGTAGCCCACTTAATGTATGTACAGTGCACCTCCACACACTATCTTCCCCACATTGTTCCCAATTTCACATTTTAGGTCACACTATTAATATTTCTTATCCACACCCAATGTAACCCCCTCCCTGTACTCTCCAGGGATATGAGGTAATGCACACATAACACATTATATGCGCTCTTACAGCAATAAATAACCCATTTAGATTGTTACCCTTATAACCACATCAAATGGGCTGCATGCAAAAATCACCAAACTCTGTTGAGGATGCCGTGGTCCATTTTTGACCTCCTTTCATTTGCATTGGAGCCTACAACAAAAAATGTGATATGTACTAAACTATTGAATATGAACAACTATTTAGCAAAAACCATTGTGTCCGATGGTTCGCCATCAGAGGCTGTAATTGCAGGAGCGAGTCGATTAGATCCTAAAGGAACATCCACCGTCTCCAGTCGTTTCTTAGAGCTTCGCTATCCAAGGACGTTTAGACTGATTGTGGGAGAAAACTCTAGACACGGCTTTCGGTTTTAGTCTTCGCTTATAACCAGTCACACCTGTTAACTCAAAGTTACCAACCAGCTGTGATCCAGAGACTGACATCAGTTCTCTGATGTTGCCTTTTGACTGGAAGTAGACCCAAAAGCAGCACATTGCATTTTCTCTAATTGTAACCCTTACAAGCTCATCTCTTGGGTACAAATGGTTAACATTTGATGTCTTCGATGTGCATTGTGACATAAACCCCTACGGGAGAACATATTATTTAAATGTGTAAAAACTCAGACATGTAGCGTGTGTTTAATATCACATTTATGAAGCTGATGACATTAATTTAATAAAGCCTACAGGTCTAAATCCAAGTCTCAGAACATTGGGGATTTATTCTCGCTGGAACAAGTTGGCATTGATTTTTTAATGAATTACTCAAACACACAAAAAAATCAACTTGCTCTTGCAATTAAATTGCGAAGAAATGTTGCAACAAGCTTCGCAGTTTTTTGGAAAAGCTGCTGTGAAATCTGGCATTTTTGGCCGCAACAATCCTGGAGGGACTGACTTGACGAAGCAAGGTGGTGAGCAAACGAACGAGCCCGAGGTAATAACGCAAACCATGTAACCTACCCGTGTTTTCAGAGGTTGTCCATACTTACAGACACACAGAGTAAATCATGAGCTCGCTAAACTCCGGTCTGTTTACACTTGACAGAGACCCGCCCCTTTGAGTTTTGTATTAAACCGTAGATACAAAATTAGAATTAATTAATTTAAATATATTATATAATATAATAATGTCCTACTTAAGGGTCATTCCATTTTTGGTAAGTCCATCTTTGAATGTATTTGATAGCAATTGGATAATTAGCCAAATGTGTAAAAAACAATAATTGTTTAGTTTATTTTCATGTTATTCTGCGTGTTTCTTACGTTCCTACGGCCGGCCGTGTCGCCCGCACCGTGCTGAGCGAGAACAGATGGGACCAAGTGAGAGCGGCGGACGACAGAGGAAAAAGCGTTAAACTGGTGAGAGATGATAGTATTGGATGCCAGCCATTGCCATGCCCTACATCCTAGCAGGGGGCCATGTTGGGCATATGCACCGCTATTTCAGGGTGTTCCAGAAGGGTGAATGTGTCATGACCCATCTTGCCCAGAAATCTTGCAGACAGGCTGCGATCTGAAAAGCTTGGTTCCGTTTGACTGCTAAGCTGAGTGCCAACTCGTTGGCACCCTGACAGAGATGAGCCATTTCCCTGCATGATTTCATCTCTCACAATCTACCTCGGCTACAAGTGATTTCATAAGACCGGTCCAGTTTCTTTTTTTCTTCTTTTATTTCCTCGCCCAGCTGAAGTGGAGCCATCTAGTGTCAAGCATCCATTGAGTGACTGCTCTCAACGCATCCTGCTTCAGTTTGTATTCTATCATGTCAGCAGCATGGACACTGTCTCAGAGAATTCAGTCCATGTACTGGCCTGGATCTAATCCTAGATAGATGAAAACCACATTATTTTCTTTAAAAAGCAAACAAATGCACTGTAAATCAAATGAAAGTGACGTAGCATAAAACATATCAGAATGAAAAGTCCACATGCAATACGCATGATTAAATTAATCATAAGGCCGAAAAAGCTCTTTTGTTAAAATCTACAAAACAAAGCACTTAGTAATACTATGCCATAATCAATTGTACTTGATTGAACAGAATACATTGCTTTTAAGTAATAGTCTGGAAGCACAGAAATGGTCATTTGTTGATGTAAGAGTTGTGGTGATTTACTAGTCCAAGATAGTGTGCTTCTTCTGATAATGTGCTTCTTCTGATAATGTGCTTCTTCTGATAATGTGCTTCTTCTGATAATGTGCTTCTTCTGATAATGTGCTTCTTCTGATAATGTGCTTCTTCTGATAATGTGCTTCTCTGCTGCTTTCATCCATTTGGTTAACAACGGGAGGGTGACAACAAGCAGGTCTTCGTACTTCATTTGTTTCGACAACAACAGTGACAACTGCTTTTGAAACTACGCCACATTTATAGTCCACATTAATTTACTGTTACACTGTTACCCATCGCTTCCGGTTACATGACTGAACATGTGTTAATAATCAGGGTGTGAAGCCCGAACATTTGTTAAGATAAAGACACTGGGATAAATGTGGCCTGCCACTGTACACACACACACACACACACACACACACACACACACACACACACACACACATATGGTGGCAGAGACAGTGGAGAGGAAGGAAAATGTCTGTTCTAATTCATTACATCTTTCAAGGTGTTTTTGGCACTAACCACGATGCATCTCAGACTCTGTGAGTCATTTTGTATTCATTGGCTCTTTGCAAGAAAATGGCAATTGAATCAGAATTATGTCGTTTTAACAAAACCAAATGTTTTTTTGCTCTGAAATATTCTGAGCATAATCCTCGAGTGAATGCTGGCTATTTGATGTGAACATTGACTGAACACATGTTGTTTTGTTCAAACACACAGAGGAAACTCTCTCT
The DNA here is from genome assembly GCA_002895965.2 of Coryphaenoides rupestris. Classification (NCBI taxonomy): domain Eukaryota; kingdom Metazoa; phylum Chordata; class Actinopteri; order Gadiformes; family Macrouridae; genus Coryphaenoides; species Coryphaenoides rupestris. The sequence continues at coordinate 699,375 of PIJE02000047.1, read as the reverse complement.
CTCGCTCTCTCTCTCGCTCTGTCCCTCTCGCTCTATGTCTCTCTCTCTCTCTCTGTGTGTGTGTGTGTGTGTGTGTGTGTGTGTGTGTGTGGGCCATGTGGCCCTGGGGTCAGAGACAGCATCAAGTACACTGGGATGTGACCTTGACTCCTCGTTTCACTCTTCCTTCTTCTTACTTCATCTCTCTGTTCTCCCTTTTTCTTTGAAAACTCTCTTAAAGATATCAGGTTCGAGAAAAATCACACACACACACACTTTTTAATAAGATAAGATAGAACTTTATTAATCCATGCATAGCAATACAGTACAATAAAACAATAGGGAAAACAACTGAATAATCATTTGTAAACAGATTTACAAATGTACAATGTCAAAATATAAAAATATATCGGCAAGATAAGATATTCAGATGGCGAAAACAATTTGGCATAGTTGAAGTGTAATACTGTGATGATAATAATGGTTAGGGGACGTATTAATGATCAATACTCACATGATTAACAATATTAGTGAAAGTAGTTCAAATAGAAGAGTGAATAAAAATACCACGCAGGCAAGTTGGTAGCCGCTCACATTGCAGCCAACATGGGGTGTGATGCAGGTCACAGACCTGTGAGTCTAGGAGAGGGTATCTGACTGAGCAGTGAGTCAGGGTTAAACTTGGTGTAGTCCAGCCCTACAGACCGGGCATCCTTGTCTTGGAGCATCGCCCCCCCCCCCCTATGAGGCCAAATAAATAAATAAGTACATTACACGTTCATGAATTATATCTGAAATCCCTTTGCCAAGAGCGGATGGAAGCAGAATTCTATAAATAAAACAAAACAAAAGTGCTTTGAGGTTTTATGCATGTAATACGAAAGATGTATTTGCCTCTTAGTCTGCATTAGAATAATTTCCCAATGGAACTGCATTAAAGAAAAATTATGTGAATGCAACCAATTATTGTTGTTAGGGAAATATCAAAGCCATTAGAAAACTAGCAAAACAGTGTCACCTGAAGATGAATCGACTGTTTTGGTGTATTCTCCACTTTTGTAGTTTTGAGTGCAGCTGATAAATGGAAGCCTATATGTGTATGTGTATGTGTGTGTGTGTGTGTGTGTGTGTGTGTGGTGTGTGTGTGTGTGTGTGTGTGTGTGTGTATGGCATGTCCTTCATCCCTGTTGATGACTCTTCCACCTGATGCCACGCATGCATTCCTCCAGTGAATATACACCATTCACCCATGGGCCACTGAACCCATCATTCCTCCATCTGCAGAGGCGGTCTTATACCGCCCCATATGTGCACCTGGACACCGAGTACATTATTTGTGTGTCCTACATACATATTACCCCATGTGATGCGGTCAGTACTGCATTAGTGCATGGACATTAAACCAAGGCTCTCCAAGGGATACTGGGAAAATAGTATGGTCATAAACCCACCATCACTGCACATGCAGATGCTGGATGTGGCTTTCCATACCCCAACGGACATCCCAATAGGGGATAGGTGGCTTATGTCAAGAAACACTGGAGGCCTCTAAAGAAAGGTTTTTCGTGGCACGGTCCACGGGTCAACGAGGTTAGAATTCCTCCGTTGTTCACAGTGGCGGTACTAAAAAGCTTGGGTGAAATGTTCTTGTGTTAAATAGAAAACGCCACCTTTTGATGTGGCTATTGTCTGATCGTATTTCACTGCACGAACACCATTTGGCACAACCATCGCTCCCTCTATGGCACGCGTCGCGTTTGGTTGTGTACATAGGCGGCAGCACGTACGCGGACACACGGAGGGAATGCAGTTCAAGAGTTAATTCAAAGAAGAAGAAAAATAGCTGCATGATTGAGCGATTCAATTTGATTTGACTTGAAATGATTCTCTCTCTCTCTCTTCGTCTCTCTCTCTCTCTCTCTCTCTCTCTCTCTCTCTCTCTCTCTTCTCTCCTCTCTCTCCTCTCTCTCTCTCTCTCTCTCCTCTCTCTCTCTCTCTCTCTCTCTCTCCTCCTTCTCTCTCTCGGTCTCTCAGCACACACACAAACAACCAGCAATCACGCAATGCACAGCCAAGGTGTGCAGAGTCTCCGCATTCAGAGTCAGAAATCTTAGAAAAATGGTTGTCATGGAAATCTCTTTCAGACCATGACCTGTATCAACCGACTGTGCCCTTCACAATTGCCATAACAACCATATGAAAAGAAAGAAGATGAAAAAACAGTAAATACACTACGTACTACTGAAATATTTCTGCCAAGTCAAAGACACTGAGAGGCCTGTGAGAAGGCATCATGATGGAGATGAGGAATTAATTGCGTAATAACAGCAGTTTTACACTGAAAGAAAGAAGGGAAGAAAGATTTTGGACACAGAGCTAATGTTTATATTATTACAATAGATGGAGCCGTGGAAACAGCGCCCCCTTCCTTGGAAAAAAACATTTGAGCCTCGAATGTATATTGTGTGACAGGCATTATGTTTAAACATATAGATATTGTTCATAATGTAAAGTGAAAATGTAATCGAGAGGAATGATTTCTGGAATGATTTGCAGGCATCTCAAAAAAGTTTGGGGGAAAAAAGTTTGCATACAAATCACATTGAGGGACACGAGCATTCTATGGTGAAGGCCATAGCTCACCTGCATTGCCAGCGTACTCTTTTAATAAGTCTCTTCACGGCCATGTTCCTCTCAGACACTGAGGTGCCACCGACGTTATGGTTAGTGCCACGGCCCCGCACCCCCCAGCAGAACCTGGCACCCCAACCCACCCCCTAAAAAAGTGTCGGGGAATCCATATTGACACGGGGTGCAAAAGCACCAGCTAACGCTCCGCTCGCTTCACCCTTGTCAGGGCGTCCGCCGAGCATCTCCTCACATCCCCCTGCACACACACCTGCGACATGCCTTCCCCACCCGGCCGGCACACTGGCACTCTCTCTGGTGATCTCTGGGAAAATACAAGGTGCAATAATGCCTAATGCCCCATAAAATTCTGACATCACCCTTTTCCACAGGGGAGAGGAGGACACACTCGATTTGAAGGGCTAATTGTGTGTGGCATAATTAATCAATGTCTCCTGAACGACAATTTCCCCACCTCTCTCTCTCTCTCTCTCTCTCTCTCTCTCTCTCCCTCTCTCAACCCCCGCCCCTCCTGAAGTAGCATGCATGCCACCGGCTTGTAACGGGTGAGAGAAGGGCGGGAAACATATTTTTTTTCTCCCCCCATTTATTTATTTTTCTTTATCGAGCGATGCGGTCGTTATTACACCCGTCGCTTGTTGTCTTGGGCGAAGGGGAGGTGGGAAAGGTTGCAGATGTTCAGGACAGCAGGAGGAGAGCCCCCCCCCCATGTTGTCATAGGGCGATGATTACATTTCAATTAGGTGCAATAGTAATGGTCAGTGGGCACGCATAGACTGAACAATGGTCGCATATCCACACAGACACATACTGTACCCTCTGTGTGTACGGGTGAAGGATGAAGGAATGTGTCAAGGAATCGCTCCAAGGCAGATTCAAACATTAGCTTGGAGATGCTAAAAAGCTTCCATGATTGGCTGCATCAGCTACTCGCGTCTACAGCAATAAAGCTTTATACGTTGTGCCTAAAACATTGCTGTTATTTCATTTTTTAATACAGTTTCAGGTCTTGTGCTGCTAATGCCAATATTATGACCCAAATCGCAGGCAGTTGTACTCTAATGGTAATCGACTTCTCCGAAGTTTATGACAACATAAAACTCTAAAAATGGGCGAAGAGAAGATTATAACCTGAATCAGACAGGCAGCAAATCTGTAATGTAATGGCAGCATTAAGAGTACGTATGTGATACACATCTATGAATGAAAAAGTAATGGCTTTAACGGTCATTCAAATGATATAGAGGCACTATAAGACAAGATATATGAATGGCGTCCTCTGTCTGAATCCCTCCTAAATGTTTTATTGATATTTTAGATAGCAGATCTAATTGTGCAAAACATCTCAGTAGTACGAATTCAGAAAGCATATAATATGTATTGGTACACGGTGAATGAATACAACGTTGTGACCCGCCTTTTGAAAAACTTGCCAATTGTTCCTGTCCAACCAACCACTGATGTTAACGGTGGGAATTGAGGATGATGAACCACACTCATCACATGGGATAACTACACGATAATGAGAGTTAGTTTATGATTACGCGAGAGGAGCTGAGGGATTTAAACCAAAAACAATTTACATTCCGCTGTCATCACTTTAGAACCCCCTCCACCAATTGAACACTGCAATGGATTGGATTTCCATTGCTCAGCATGGTGATCAATTTTGAGTGGCTCTTGACTTAGTTTTCCCATTCTCCATTACAACATAAACAAGCAATCACTGTCAACATAGTGTATGGGATTACCGGCAGCAGGCTACGGCCATTAGCTCTATAGCCGTAAGCGGTGAGATAAAAAACATACTATAAAAAAAACCAAACACGCAGCGACTATGTTGTTGATGTTTTTCTGCTGGTAAATGACAATTTGTACTGTCACAATGGGCTAATGAGCAACCCTTTTTCTCATTAAAATGTCATTGATTGGCAGCGATGACTGCGAGTCGTCTAAATTAGGACTGACATAAGGGGGCACGAGTTGGCAGCAGAAGATTAACTGACTCCACACGTCAAGGTCTTTGCATAACTTGGAGTCGTCAGGCTTGAAGTCATGCGGGTCTCCTGGAAACAGAGTTGCAGTACAAGCAGAAGACACCAACGCTACATATGCAGGCTACCGCATACGTGTCTTTATTATTATATACTTATTGACGATTTATAGATTATACTGTATAGACGGTTAGGGTAAGTACCTGCTCTGCTTCCCATCGGCTACAATGATTTAGATATTCAGGAACTTATGACTAAATAACACCAATAGGTCTGTTTTAGAGGAAGTTTAAAGTGAGTAGAAAACAGAAATTATTCAACGGAATCATATAATAAGCATTCTGTTCGTCTATCTGTGGCTAGCAAGAACAAAGTACAAATATGTGATCCAGGAACAAACATTCCTGGATGATATAGACTGTGGGTACTGTGGGGGAAAAAAGAGTCAAAGAATCAAGCCATCAGGTTGAGGCTCCGGCAGTCTTTTAAGAATTGGCATTCCGTGTCCGATAGCGTGAGGTTAGCGTTACGTTATCCTCTGGGCCTCTGCTACAGCACACATTGTTATTCTCTACAGTTGAGACAGAGAGGGACGTATACAGTATACATGTCCAACCTTTCACCCCGAGCGACCGGAGACTGCTGACACATGACGGTAAATTGGCCGACCTGGGATACTTTCTGCTTGGGCTGTTCAAATGGTAAACACCTGCAAGCAAATTACACTGGGGACAGATTAAAGGAGGAATGTTGGAGGGAAATGAAATAATAGTGAAAGTCAACACAACAGAGGAGAAACCCTTTAAACTGTTTGTTATTACAGAGTTATTAATTCCTTGTTTTGCTGTTGTGTACAGTAAAGTGTTAAAATATAAATGGTATAATATGAGGGATTGGCTTAAGGCATTGCAATGTTCATTATTATGTTGGTGGACAGTGTTTTTGTCATTGTTAAGTAATTAATTGTGACATGATTTGTCATTATGGAAGACGTTGCCATGTTTGAAACTGCCACAGCATTTCTCTCCCCATGGCAAAACAAAGTATTCATTAGGTTACCGTATATATCTATGTTGATTTAGATGATTCAGTTCGACGACTGTCTTAATCCTCTCAATATACTCTTCCAACAAAAATAATCCCATCATGCATTGTATTGTATTAGCTCTATTCTTTCTCAGCTCAATCTACATTGGGCATTGTTTGCATTATGTTACTTTCCATAAACCTGGTTAATAATGACTGCTAAAATAAATGAATCACTTGTTGTCATCTCCTTTTGTTTCTTCAAGGGCCTCCAGTTAGAGTTAGCCGGCGGCGTTTCGACCGATAAGAATCAGCAAAACACGGCATAAAGCAGAGATTGTGTTGGCAATTAAATCATAACTCACAAACTGATGTTGAGTCCTGTTTGTGTAAACCTTAGTATCAACAACGTAGATGGTTGCTTCGGTTGGTTGGTAGCGACTTGAGGTGGAAATATACACGTATGCAGATGAACAAGGTCAATCACAAAGGTAATTGTGAGAGGTCCCGCTGCGACACTCCTTTAAGTTCTCTGCTGATGCAGACGGAAACATGTCTGGCATCCATTGCACTTGGAAACTATGATCAACAGACACACGCACACGCACACACACACACACACACACACACCACACACCACACACACACACACAACACACACAACACACACGAGGGACAATTATGCAGCCTGTGTCTGTGGTTTATTTGCGTTTCAGAATTCATGCAGGCTATCGCTCCAAAAAAGCAGTTACTTACTGTATGTAGTTAATTATGCATGGTGATGTATTTAAGTATGTAGTAAATTACCCAAAAAAACAACAGCATGGTGCTAACCATGCACATTTTGCATCCCCCCTCCCCCTCTTTGATTGTGTCTCGTTGGGAGCTGTAAACGGGCATAAAACACTGCAGACCCCTGCTGCTGGGTTTAAAATGACTTGATTCTATAGCTTGACGCTGCAACGCTGCGGTGACCAACATGGCTGACTGGGAGAGAGAGAGAGAGAGAGAGAGAAGAGAGAGAGAGAGAGAGAGAGAGAGAGAGAGAGAGAGAAGGTGAGGTGAGTCTGTTTGATGCTCTGCAAGGACGTGGAGCGCAGCGCCGCACGGAGCTGTCTGACCGCAGGACGACGGACCACTTTGATGGCTGCACAGATCAAAGCCGGCAGATTTGCTTCTATCTGCGTTAATTCTACCAGTCAGCCTTGCCCTCCTCCCCCCTCACCCCCCCCTACACACGCACACGACACCCACACTTCTCCAGGATCCCCCAACACTGTGCGCGCGCCCACGCGCACGCACACACACACACACACACACACACACACACACACACACACACATACGAGATTAGCCATGTGACATAACGAAAGATAGTCCACAACTATGCAGAGAAAAGCCTGCAGGGAGCTAGTCTGTTTAAGTATACAAGAAATTAAGAAAGCAATGATAGATTAAAAAAAGAATTCTTGGTAGTCTTGTGTGAAGTGTATGTATACAGTATATCTTTGAAATTGATGTTTAGAAATGGCCACTGAGCCGGCCTCTCTGCTGTGTTTTGGTGATGGTTTTCATGGTTTAGCTGCGTCAGGAAAAATAAAAGGTTTATTACCAAATGCCACTCTTCTCAATTTTCCTGTGAGTGAACCTGAACAGTATGAGGAGAGCAGGAGCAGAAGAACGGAGGCCGAGGGGGCATTTCATACCAAAACCAACAAACTAACAAATTAGCTCAAGTATAAGTACGTTAAAATCATATCTAATGATACACGGAGCCAGTTCAAGGAATGATATGTTCTCTCATCTATGCCTTTTGCCGAAGTTGTCACAGGGGGTTCAGAATAAATAACAACGGCGGCAACAGTTTGGACGATATCGAATCACCGTCCATTACCTTATACAACCGTAAATAAAAAAGTAGTGTCTCGGCATCCGTTTATCCCTGGCTCCGCTTGTTCTTGTCCCGCCGTTTATTGTCATTCAGAGCGTGTTCTCCTCCCCTGTTTTCAATTGCCTCACTGCCCCTGAAAAAGGACCACCGAACGCCGCTTCGTCTCGGTGTAAAGTCCTCAGAAAAGGGACGCGCCGCAGCCAAAGTGGACACAAAGTAGCCAGATGTCAGTGTGCACCATCATGCGCTCGCATAAAACATTCATGGGGCATCGTCACACCACCCGGGACCAGAGGACACGGCTGCTGTGCTATGCAAAGTGGGAGGGAGTACCGGGTTCCCGTGGAAACAATCAAGCACTAATATACGACAGGCCGATCCTCGATCCTCGATTCTGTTCATCTTTAGAGAGACACTTTCGGAACTGTTCCTATTTTCTGTTCTGTTCCATCTTACTGGCCATATTCCCCCCAAAAAAAGGAACTTGTTAAAAAGGATGAAAATAAACAGTTAAACGCGAGCATGGACCGCATTTGAAATACGACGCACCCTAATAATAGGTGTTATGTCTGTCTGGTGATCTCAAAAGAATGTTAAATGAATATCTCATAGTGTCCTTACTTACATCGTGGCATCTGACAGGGCAGTATAGATGTTAAAGTCCCTTCAGAAGGGATTGCACTGTAAAAGATGTTCTTTTGCTGCCCGTAATATTCCTTTCAGCATTTCCACAGCTAAGGCGAGATCTCATTTTCACATCACGGCTGACAGCGGAGGCTTAAGGGGAGATGACAGGTCTATGTCAGAGCTCGGGCAGCGGGAAAATTAGGGTTACACAATTACCCAGAGTTCCACAAGTGCCACCGAAAGCCCTCCCAGTAATTGGATTCATTTGGGGAGGTTTAAAAGCCGCTTCTTAGAGATATAGAGTCAGAGCAGCCGGAGAACAGCATTCATCCTCCTTTCTCTCCCTTCATCTGTTTCCTACTTCAGCGGGACGCTGACACAACCAGTTGCACACGACATCAACCTCTGAAAGTTGAATGTCTTTACACTCTTAGTATGATAATATTGGCTAGTGCCTGGGATAACTGTTATGAGAATCTATACCCATGTTAAATGGGGAGATGATGGGAAATGGTAACCTTGGATAGAAAGAGAACCTTGCACTATATTCAACATGTATAACTTCTGTGTATTGCAACCCAAAGAAATCATGCTATGGAGATCACAGTGGCCTTGCTTTGGACCCAGAGCTCCAGAGACCTGGAGCTGAATCCTATCTACATGTCCTGTCTGCATGGAGCTTGCAGACAGGACATGTAGGCTCGTAGGGTTAGGCTAATTTGGAGGTCCTACAGAATGGTATCACATTGAAGACGGCGGGTTCTACCTCATCGTCTCCATGACCCCAATTTCCACCATTGAACTGTTTATTTTATAGAAGTTCATGTTAGCCAACCTTAAAAAAGGTAGTCAATTTTTCTATCACTTTGGTTTATTCTTTTAGATTAGAAAACCTTTTAAAAGCTGTTCCCGGGTAGGTCACATCTCAGCGTTGGAACCAAAGATCCTCCTGTGCCCACGATGAAGCACTGCACAGTATCGAATACGATGGGCTCTCCCAACCAGATGGAATCTAAACCACTGGTGATTCAAAATGCATTCATGACAGGTCATTTCATTCCCTGGTTGTATATGTCCCCTGCCCCTAAGACTGCATTCACAGACCGCCATGGGCTTTCGGACCTCTGTGGGTCATTGGCAAAAACAAATCTTGCACTGATGGAAGCCCCCAAGGGAGGAACTGGTCATTACTGCATCACCTCCAACGTTTCTTCTACAGACTTCCGTGCTGCACCTATACCCTGGTGATCGCGTGATGCACTTTACCCACGCATGCGATTTGCTTATTGATAGATACTTGATACTGTCCTTTTCGGTGTCAAATTCCATGTTCGGAATGCAAATGCTCTGACTTGTTCCCGCCCTTTCCAACGCGGCTCTGACCTCGCTGATCCCATTAATTGCACTGCAGCTAATTAGCGAATCCACACGTTCGCCTCTAAACACCGCCGTGGCCTTGTGCTTGCCGGACCTAGAATTTCCAAGCGCTGCTTAAGAGACAATAAAAGTGATTGTGCGTGTTTGGGAAAGCTGATTTACAATTAGAGAGCCCGGGGAGAGACGTTCCTCACACGGACGCCGTAATTGCTGCTAATGTGAAAAGGCTGCGGTGAGGTTCTTCCTTTTGGAGCATCAGTCCATCAGGCCTCTCGCCCGCACTAATGCTCACTTAGTCACCATGAATGGAAAATGTACTTTTTCCACCTTTTTTTCCTTTACTTTACAATATATGCCAGAGTCGGGAATTAAGTTGTTTATCTGTTTGTGGACCATTTTAAAAAATTATCACAATCCATTAAGACTACTAAACATAGCTTCCAACTTGCGTATCATTTTGGATTGTCTTCCAAAAGAGAATACAAAATAAAAAACAACACATTGTCGTGATAAATTATATTTAGGTATGCAAAGACAAAAACAAATGCAGATGGAAAGGTACCTGAGACCGTGTTAACCCACATAACATTTACATTCACACACACACATGCACGTGCACACATGCACGTGCACACACACACACGCACACAAAAATCCACACACACACACACGCAAACACGCACATGGTTGCCCTGCTTCATTAGAAGAGCCCGGTTGCCACGGCGCTCGAGCCCGGTTGCCACGGCGCTCAGCCCCCCGTTTGCTCCGGCAGCATAACCCTACTTCCTCTCTTCATTTTCATCAAAACATTGCAGATGAGGTCCTGAGCCCAATTAATCACTGTGCAGTCCTGCAGCACTGCCCCTCTATTAATCAACACGACCACCAGACTGCAGGCCACACACACACAACCACCACCACTCTGGGAGTGGCAGCCCTGTCAAGGAATGCGTACACATGCTGTGCACTCTCATGAACACACACACACACACACACACACAGATATACACTCGTCTACCGACCGACACAGATGCACACACATAGACACACAAATGTGTGAAAAGTATGCGAAACAAGATGAATGCTGGCCTCTCCGCGACAACAACGCCACAGCCAGTATGTTCTCCTTCTGAAATCTCCATGCCGGTTGGAACGGTTTTTTTTGTGTTGTTTTTGTTTTGGTCTGTGTGACTCACTATTCTCTAAGTACCTCGGGTTGCCAGATATGAAACAAATTGGCACACAAACACAGCGTGATGCAGCCATGGAATCAAGTGAAAGGATCAACAGATATTTTAATAGATTCTTCCTGACTTGCAAAATATGTACAGTGAATCTATGTACAGGTATATGATAATTAGCTAAACATACCACTAACGTTAAATCTGTGTGACTGTAAACATACAAAGAAACACATTAGCTAGTTTTCAAATAATAAACACATATGCATAAAAATATACATATAACTGATTAATTTACAGCGTAGGACTGATCGTTGCTTGTCATTGTTACAATACAATACTTGTGCTTGTCTCATATAGTGTTGCACTCATGTTGGTTCTGTGGTCTCAACCTGGCAGCACACGCAAGTCTGGGGAGGAGGGCGCAGACGGAGTCAACCCTCTCCAATATTGCAGTACCCATTCTAAACACTTGGTGTCATTGTTCATGTAGCACCTTTAAAAATGATGTGTCCTGGAACATTCATGTATTCACAAGCAATACACATTTGCTTGTTTGTTTGTTTGTTTGCGTATCGCCGTCTCCCGTTCGCTCTTCTGCTTGGAAGAGCAGAAGAGCAGATAACAGCTTGAGCACCGTCACCTTCCTTAATTACACGACATTTGTGACTCTTATCTGTCCTCAGTCAACCTTGGCAATTTTTTTACGGCACTCCCTTCTCCTGCTCATGCCTCTGAGGCGTGTGGAAAACACACGCCGCCATCTTTATTCCTGAAAGTATCTGCTGTAAAACGCAGAACAAAGCCTTATCTAGTGGGCTGTGGTGAGCGTGCCAAAAGTCGCAAAACATTTCACGTCCCCGCGAACGCAACCATGCGTCGGTTCACTCAGCGTTCAGGAAACAGGAATTACATTGTCCACACGTCACCGCTGAACGTCGTTAAAGTGAAGCTCACTTTCCCCTGATTTTTAATAAATGAAAAGAGCTGAAGATTTTGTTTCTTTCCCGGTGAATCTGTCAAACAACGCGTGGCCTGGATCGTGTTCTTGTACCGACTGCAGAGCATCAATATCTTCAAAAACACAAACAGAGCAGAACTACCTTGAAATCCTGTCTGGTTGGAGCCAAACGTGAACCAATACCCCTGCAGCGAAAGCGCTTCCTGAAGGAAGAAAATAAATGAATAAATAAAAGAGATAAATAAAAGAAATGGAGCAAGCCAATGGAAGTCTGTCAATGGCTCATTAATCTGGGGTGTGTGTGTGTGTGGTGCTTTGATCAACATTAACGGTTGTAGCTTCATAAATGCAGATGGTGTGGTGCAATGGGTGAAATATAACAGCGATAATTACAAATCTAGCCTCATATACAATGTATATAAAGTTCAAGTGTTATGAGGAGTTGAGCCATCCATCAATTTTGGACTGGACACGAATATGGATCAATTGGTGAAAAACAAAAAGGAGTAGGAATTCCCCGACCTTACCTCACTCTGAACATGATCCAAAGTGCTGAGAAATAATTCTTTTTCCACTCACATAATTATTCCTGGGGCCGGTTGTCTACCTGTCCTGTTCTCTTCCTGGATTATAATTGTTCCAATAAAAAGTTAGGGAATGAGCAAACCCATTGTTTGCTGGGCCAGTTTCTTTTCGAACAGTCCGAGAAACGACTTCCGTTGATGTTCCCAACACACACCCCACACCGGCCAATTTCATTAACAGACATCACCAACCATGCAATAACGACCGATTTGCATCTAAAGTTGATGCAATTCTACACCGCATAGACAATGTCATTCTGTCACATAGCGTTGGTTTTAAAACACGTGTTGGCTCTTCCCTGCATGTCAGGGGGAAAGTAAGGGGAAAGTAATTATGAGAGATGGGATGGCGTTCACGTTCACCGTGTCCCTAAACTCATCATTTGCACATCAAACCCTTTCTACCGCCATCTTGGGTACCATTTGCATACAACGCCACAAAGTTGCACCAATGTCAAATGGAGGTCCCCAGACCGTGGAAGCAACAGTATCCGACTACACCTCCCCTGGTGGGCGGCAGAGGACGCCGCGTGGTGGAGAAGATGAGGTGCTGAGCGGCAACGGAGGAGAGGTGGGCGTGGTCAGCTGAAGGCTTCACGTCGACAAGATTGCTTTTTAATCAAAGTGGAAGACTGGATGCTCTTGCAATGCTGGTGTGTTCATTTTCAGGCACACACACACAGGTAAGTGGCACATCCCAGGAGGAAGGTACATCACAATATTCAAAGCAGAAGATTGGACACAAGCACACACACCACACACACACCACACACACACATTAATTATGTTACCTGACATTACTTTGAAGCTAAACCCGGCCATGGCACACATATTTTCACATATTGCAAACAACTGTATTCATCAAACAGACTCAGGGGGCGGGTGGGGGGGGGGGGTGTGTGGTTTGATAATGCAAACACTGACTGTACTTACAGTCAAAACAGCCAGCTAGCATTGGATATTTGAATAATTCATAAACCTCTCCTCTCCTCAGAAGGACACAATTAAATATTTGTTAGTTATAAAGCGTGATTCACCCTAGGACTATTAATTCCTTTCCACACACACACACACACACACACACACACACACACACACACACACACACACACACACACACACACACACACACACACACACACGCCGGCTTGTAAATCTCCATCTGCCACACAGTCCATCTTATTAGGACAAAGAGGAATGCATTTGAATATTGCAAGAGAAAGGGTAAACCTCAAAGACACAAACCAAAACACAGGGGAAACTCCATTTCCACGAATAAATAAAAGGCGGCAGCGTTCAGTCACTCGCAAACAACCTTTGTCTCTCGTCTGAGCTCTGCATGAGAGACTGGCCATGCAGCGTCTCAAGCAGAACGTGCTCCCGGGTCACTATTGGACGCAAGACATGACTTTGATGGCGGATTTTACTCATACGTTGCGTTGATTCTTAGTTTCTGTTATTGTTGATTGATTTCTTTGATTTGTGCTCTTTGTACGGCGCTTTGGATAAAAGCCAAATGCCCTCAATGTAAATTTAATTAAAAAATAATATGTTGATTCGAACATTCCCAGTATGCACAAAAAAGAGATTTCCGTTAACAGACTCCATTCCATTGAAAGTACAACATATTGCGATTCACAATCTCTCCCTACCATGATATAGTTAAATATAACTATAGTTAAATATAAGTGCAGGAAAATTGGTTCCTTTCCACTGCAATGACAACCAGGAAAAACAGTTATTATTTCTAATGTTGAGTGATTCAATGAATCATGTTTAATCACTAAACAGTCGAAGTATTCCTAATGACTTGTGCATGTGAATAAGGGAACAACATTATGAATATAAATGAGGGGTGTTTTCTGCTGTGATTAATTAGGCTTGATTTTACACAATGTAACAACATTTTATTCAAACATCGTCAGACAGGAGGAATATAAAAGCGACCCTTTCACAAAACATAATTCCACCCTAATGAGGCCATGGGACACGAAACAATGGGCCCTGATATTGATAATATACCAAAGAATGAATGGCATGGTGAGAATAAGGACAGCAAAGGTCCAGTTGGTAGCATTTGAAGACAAAAGCCAATTATCCTTGTTGACTGTTGACTTGAGATAAAATTGTTCAATGCAGAAACGCCATCCAGGGACACTACAATATATCTGCTGCAGGTTGTAGCCTACATTGACACCACAGCATCGTTCTAACACTTCCTATACAAGTCCAACATTAAAGGGGACATATTATGCGACCAGGTGTGAGTGTGATTAGCCACATGGCAATTGTGAAACTTGCTTGCAATGGCTAATCACACTCACGCCTGGTGGTATAATATGTCCCCTTTAAGTCCAATACAACTATGATGGAAACTATGTTTCCTTGATATGCTCAAAGCGCCTGGAAGTATATTTCAATTTCAGCTGATTAAATCAATAAAAAAGCAATAACGTTATAGATACAAGTAACTCATATAGCTAATCACTGTTGGTTCCTGTGTTATAAGTGTAATAAACGACTTTGGGGTGTCCCGTTATTGGACAATAATGGTTGGTTAGCGACCTTGGCTTTGCGTCAGCTGCATCACCACCCCTGACGGGACACCCCAGAGTGGTTTAGTCCTTGCTGATCCAATGATGAGAAGGTGACAACAAAATTCATTTTGATTTACAAAAGGGGACATAATGCTCCAAGTCCTTTAAATATTCCGTTATTTCAACGTTCTGTCTTACCTCAATAACATTCCCTACTCGTCAAGAATACAACCGCTTAGCAACCAAACAACTATTTAGCAAAGGGTCTCTTGAGGTCGCCGTGCGGCTCATCATAGCACTCTGAATTTCTCCTCAAAAACCCATTTCGCTGAAGCCCCCAAAACTGCCAGAATACTTAATTCAGAGGCTTGAATATTTCATTCAGATGCTGCGTCCTTGGATGCATTTCCTCTCATGCATTAAGAATCAGACACTGTCACAATTAAGCACACGTATCTGCATAGAAGAAGAGCATTGTGGGTAATCGGTGCTCTCAGAAATAGAGCCGTAGCCTGGGTCTTGAACACACCTCTCTCTCTCTCTCTCTCCTCTCTCTCTTCTCTCTCTCTCTCTCTCTCTCTCTCTCTCTCTCTCTCTCTCTCTCTCTCTCTCTCTCTCTCTCTCTCTCTCTCTCTCTCTCTCTCTCTCTCTCTCTCTCTCTCTCTTTCCAGGAAACACACAGGCTTCCCCAAAACATCTCCACCTCTGCATGTTACATCCAACTCACACACACACACACACACACACACACACACACACACACACACACACACACACACACACACACACACACACACACACACACACACACACACACACACACACACACACACACACACATCTATACTACATAACTGTTTATGACAAACCCACAGAATTATGTGAATTACATGACCCACAGAAACCAACATCCCTTTCTCTGGCCCTTTTGGAAATACATCACCATGGCAACCAATTTGCGCTCAAAGCGACCTATAATTTGTTTACCCCAAAATGAGAACAAATAAATAATTGAAATACAATAGTAAAAAAATATTAAGACAAATGAATATATATATACTCTGTTAGCCTATTCTCTACGTTACCACGGCTGTGGTGGAATAATTTTGGCTGATCTCATTAGTGAATTTGCATAATGCATCAGAGCCATTCTTCTGAGATGATGGAACAGGTATTGTATCTCAGCCATTTTGTTTTTTGCAACTCTTTGCCTATTTATAAGGCGTTCCAATTTGCCTGTAGCTTAGCCCTAGCATTCCGGGTCTAGATTATGTCATTATAACAGGAATAAAGCCATTTGAGTGAAACTAATCACATTGAATTTCATTTAGCTTTTTTTCTGTCATGAATATTTGACAGTGATGTCTATTGGTGTGGCTTGTTATTCAACCCCTTAGCTCTGGTGTCTCTCCATGGTGGTTAGGGGATTGTGGTACGTCAGAAGAGGCCAGCTTCTAAGCAGCTCCAAGAGACAATTAGCAAGCCAGTTCACCAAGCGGAGGATACAATTTGGTAAAAAAGAATCCTTGGAGAACACTTTCATTTATTGATACAAATAGGTCAATCAACATTCAGCAGAGGCAAAAGAACCCTGACTTTTTAAGAAGTTATGTGCTTTAAAAGGTAATCTCTCCATAATCTTCAAATACGCTATGTGTCGTACGTCAAGATTAATTGATAGGCAGACACAGACTGCAAAGATACCAATTAGTATTCAAAGCAATCAATATGAACGAAGGCTTGTATTATTGTAATTGCTGCTATAATAATACATTATGGATAATTAGATCAAGTTGAAATCACAAAGGGTATTGCCGGTGCATTAGACATGAGCTTGGTTATTCAAGTCGGTGCAAAGGCGAGATTGACATTTCTGTTTTCTTTTTTTGTCTGTTGTCTTTGTCTTCTCGCCTTTTTAGCATGAAACTTTAATATTTCATGGGGCAGATTAGTTTCACTGGAGCAGATATGGCGGCGAGGGCTCCATGACGCAGAATTGTAACGTATTCCGACAGTTCTGTTGGGCCAGGGGCCGATCAGGGCTCCGTTGCCTGCGTGCGTTGAAAGAATGATGTGTCAGAGACGTACCATCGGGGTGGGGGGGCACGACGAGACAGGGAGGACCTTTACCATGTCAAAGCCCTACAATATTTATTTGATACAATCGACACTTACTGTGCCCTCAGCTCAAAGGAAATGTGACGGCGATACCACAGCAAACCCTAAATATTTCACACTCATCTCTATAAATAATGCATGAATGATCGCATTATTCCTTCACGCAAACAGTCAGCCATTTGCTTTGTGAGGTAATTCGTGATTTTGCTCGATTTTTGCTCCCGCCACCATTCGCACAATGTTTCCTGGCTGGCGGTGTTGGTCACGTTACACCTGGTTTCAATTGAAGTCCAGGCCTCAAATGAATTCTTATTAGCAGGCTAAAAATAGACTGCTGGTTTGCAGCGCCCGGGCTGCTGGTAATCTGACAAGCGCACAGGGAGTGCCGGGAACAGACCTAGACCCCCCAACTCCCCAGCCAGCTGCCTGCACGTACACACACACACAGTGCACACGTGCACACACACAGCGTGCACGCACACGCACACACACACACACACACACACACACACACACACACACACAGAAATACATGCATGTACAAATGATGCTAATCATTGTATTGTAATCATGTATTTTATTGCTAGATACATATACCTATATAAATATATTTATATACAGTGGCATGTATATGGAATTTATTCATACGGGAGGCAATAATAAATGAATATGGCTTTACACAATGCATGCACAATGTGACAAATTGCATGTAAATAGACAGACAAATAATCCATGAATATATTATGGTATGCATATAAACAAATACAAAACTGATGATAATAATAGTGATGACATCCAAAAAGATGTACAAGTTAATACTGCTTGTTAATCAAACATCAAGCAATTGAGCGTTGGTGTAAGACAACCAGATTCTTTTCTATATTTTGTGACAGGTAATTTGTTTGACAAAGTGAAATAGACATTTCATTGTACACTAATTTAAAACAATCATTTGAACTCATTTAAAGCACAGTCTGTTTATTGTATTGTTGTTATATACTGTATGTTATACAACCAATGTCAAATATATTTCCAATAGCCAACCTGGTAAGTCTACTAGAGTAGGAGCAGTAGTCAGGGTGCTACACAACTATATACAAACCAAGGCCTTGGCAAGAAGAAGACTCAGCATTTGCATTAAACAAATGCATGTGAATCTGCTGTGGAATCCATTATGTGTGTACATCCAGCATGGGCTGAATAGCAGCCTCTGTGTGCAGCAACTGCATGAAAAGGCATTTCTCCATCCGTGGTGACACCCCTGAGGGTTTGTGCCCCTCCTCTATGTATATGAATCACTGGGGAGTGTATAGTCCCAGGAGTTAGCTGGACACTATCAATAGAGCAAATGATGTCGTCATCCACCCACCAGCTAGCACCAGCTCCGCCATCTGACGCTCAGACCGGCAGCACACACACACAAAAACCACCACCAGACTTTAAAAATCCCACTGTGCTCAGATATAGTCTGCCGACAAGAGTGTGGAGAAGAGGAAATAGAAAGATCCGGATAGCGGTGGTCCTCTGGGGGCGGGGACGCACAAACATGTCATGCGTTTGTTTATTGACTTTCATTCGTCTCACGACGTGGTGATCCTGCAGAGCCTTCAGCCCGGAGATGAGTCTGACGACGGATTGGTGATTATTCATGTCTGAGTACAAACACTGTGGAGGATTTGTTAAGTGTAAAAAACTAATGACAAATTATCACATAAATGACTGCAGCAGTTTTTTGGGGAGCACTTTCTATGACGCATTATGTGTATACCGCTTTATAAACTACTTATGCGTGATACTTATAATGCATTATAATCCGTAGATGCCTTTAGCTTGAGGTGAGACTGCTGTGAAGTGAAATATACCAGAGAGAGAGAGAGAGAGAGAGAGAGGTGGAGAGACAGACAGAGAGACAGACAGAGACAGAGAGACAAACAGAGAGACACACAGAGAGAGAGAGAGACAATAATGTGCTGTACTTGCATATGCTGCATCAGACAGCCAACCATGCTGTATCTGTGGTTTCCTCCTCACCAGTACTCCCATTCAATCACTCTCAGGTGTTTTCTTTGAACAGCTTTGTTGTCCGATTCCGTCTGTGCTGCCAGCCAGCAGCTTTGAAGGTCTGAATGCTCTAGTGCAGGGGTGCCCACACTTTTTCAACTTGCGAGCTACTTTTAAAATGACCAAGCCAAAATGATCTACCTCCACTAAAAATGCTAAATACATCCCGAGTAGACTTCATATATATACAATATAATTTGGCGTACGTTGCATAACTGCATGAGCCCTTGTGGCGCACTACAATTCAGTACATTTTTGGTCATTACCTTACTTTGGTCATTACCTTACTCCAGCATTTCTCAAACTCTAGTGGGGTGCAGTGGTATTACAGGTGGGGCACAGGGGGAAATTCAGAATTGTTTTATTTCAAGATTTGTATTGAGAACATATTTCAAATGTATAAAGCACACGGACATAAAACCAACATTTTCCGATCGATCTCCCTCCGTCAACAATCTAAAATCAACGGAACTTTGTCATAACAAAGTAGAGTTGCCCCAAGACAGGTGGGGCTTGAAAATGTCCCCCCCTCCAAAGTGGGGAATGAGAACCACTGCCTTACTCTGATGACTTGCACTGAATGGAATCCAGGGTTGCATAGTCCGGACAGTAGCTGCTGATAGCCAGCCTCAAGCAGGCCTCCAAATGATCATCAGTCATGGTGGAACGGTATTTGGACTTCATAATCTTCATGTGGGAAAAGGCTGACTCACATAAATAAGTAGATCCAAATAATGCAGTCAAGGAGGTAGCACATTTCTTCATGTTTGGGTACTTTTCCTCTGTGAGTAAGTTCCAAAACTGTCCATGAGCTCTGGACTTCAGCTGAATGTCAGCCTGTAGTGTCAAAATCTCATCCTCCACTCCAGACGAGTTCAGGTGAAACAGCGTTGCAATTTTTGATGCGAGTGGATCAACCTCAATATCTTCCCGAAATGGGGAGCACATAAATGTAGCAACTGGCTCGAGTAAAGCAAAGTCTTGAAAGTGTTTTTCAAACTCTGACCGACAATTGTCAATCTGCTCTGTGTAGCGCACAACGTTCAGTTGCGCACTCGCCTTCTGTTGCGTCTCCAGCTCTGACGCGAGGTTTTGAAAGTGCCCCAAATCACGGCGCTGCAGCTTCGAGGACAGATGTTGCATCTTTCGTTTGAAAGCATTCACTGAGCTGATCATATTGACCACGGTTTTGTTTTTTCCTTGCAGCTCCAAATTCAGCTCATTCAACATGTTGGTCAGATCGGTGAAAAAAGCCAAGTCCAACAGCCACTGATCGTCATTGAGTTGGTTGTATTCTGCATGTTTAACAGCAAGAAGAAACTCCCTTATCTCCGGACAGAGCTCTCGAAATCTCTGCAGGAATTTCCCCCGACTCAGCCATCTCACATCAGTAGCAAGAGCTCCGAGTGGTCACAGTCAGCCTTCTCCAGCTGCGCACGGAACAGCCGTTTTTGCGCATAATGCCTGTTGGTGTATTATGCAGTGGTAATTGAGGAAGTCCGGGAAAGCATCGTCCTCGCTGCACTTGGCAATGAATCCATTGCGGGCGCACCGTCCGTGGTGATTGACATCAGTTTGCACACTGGGAGCTGGGTTTTCTCGATAAAGTATTTAAAGGACTGAAAAATGTCCTCTCCCCGCGTGTGTTCTTTCATAGGCAGTATTGTTAACAGCTCCTCTTTTGCAGTCATATCTTTAAACACCATCCTAATAAAAATGCACAACTGGGCTGTATCACTTACGTCCGTAGACTCGTCCAATTGCAGTGAGAAACACTCGCAGTCCGCGATGTCCTTCCAAAGCTGCTGTGTCAAATCCTCGGCCATGACTTCACAGCGCCGTGTAACTGTACTTCTTGATAGCTGGAGAGCTTTGATTGAAGATAATATTTCCGGTTTGTTTTTAAAGTCCCGAAACAACGAGTCAGCTGCTTCGACGAATGCCTCTTTTATCATCTCTCCATCTTGAAAGGACTTCTTGTGCTTAATGATGGAGTGACTCACCCGGAACGATGCTTCGGTGGCTGCCTTCGCATTTGAAGTCAGCCGTGAGAAAAATGACTGCTGTCCTGACAACTGTGATTTTAGTTCCTTCACCTTTCTCTTTCTCAGCTCGCTTTTCGGAGGGAAGTCAGTGTCGTAATTTTTATGAACAGTCCGAAAGTGCCGCTCCACATTTCCCTTCTTCGGAATAGCGATGCTAGCGTGGCAGATCAGACAAACACACTTCGAATGTGACATTGTGAAAAATCCTCCTCCCATTCCGCATGGAAGTGGTAAGTCTTCGGTTTCTTACTTGGTCCGGCTCCCCACTCATTTTACACCCTTTCTTTAGCTGAAATAAATTGGAAGGCTAACGCATGTGCAGTCAACGCGGTTGACTGCACATGCGCGGTGATCCGTGTGTTAGAAAAGACGAGATCTCAGAATGGCTGCCCTGTACGTTAATCAAGTGGCAAATGTCATCGGGAGGATGAATGATAACATCACCCTTTTTTTTTTTTTTTTTTTAAATGGCATGCAATCTACCCGGACTTCCTTTGCGATCAACCGGTCGAGTGTGGGCTCTTGGTGTGTCAGGGAGCAATGAGATATGCTCGACGTTCAGCTGGTGCGATGCTCGTGCCCCCTCTAACATGTCGCCGTATGGTAGGTCAAAGGTCATTCAACGCCCTCTAACACCCTTGAAGACCGGCCTTCTGGATGTCTGTACAACTTCCAGCATCCCCAGCACACATTTTTTGATTCCCCTCCCAAAAAATATGCTGCACATTTATTACATTTATGAGTGCTAATAACTGTAATATTATTCAGTGCTATCAGTACATTCCAACGCATTACACTTATATACAGTATATATATATGCATTATTATAAGGCATAATAGACGGGCATCATAGAAAGTGTTTGTTTGCTCTCCTATATCATTACACAATGCAAAGTAAAAAGCGACTTGTGGTATTGTGAATTCAACTATTCCCGTATAGTAATCAGCCTTAATAGTATTAAATAATAGCTTTCATTAAATACATAATTAGACTTGGGAATGCATATTTTAAGTTTTCTTTGCATACACATTTTGCCATGTATCTTCTTTTTGCAACTTTGTGGTCATGACCCAAATCCTTAGCACTGCTTTGCACCTCATCTCTGCTGTTTCCCCCAAAGTCAAAGAAAAGGTGGGACTGCAAAAAAACCCTAAAAACTAAAAGAGTAAAGGGCCCAGAAATAAATGACAAGAGCAGGAACCTCTTTGGCTTTTCTCCTTGTTTCATCGTCACAAGGAATGGATTTTAGTTTTACAGTGCAGTCTTGGATTTGCTTCTTGTTTGGCCATCAAAGGTCAAACCAGACCTTGCACATCGATGTGACACCAAACCAGAATTTTACATCATAGACGGCAGTAGCTCAGGAGGTAAGAGCGGTTGTCGGGAAACCGAAAGGTTCCTGGTTTGATCGCACATGAATGTGTGAATGTGAGGAAACTGTAAAGTGCTTCGGATAAAAGCACTATATAAATGCAAAAATGTAAATTGACAACATTGTGTAGCTATGTTAGTCTGACCCAATGCGTTGCTTTAACGGGTCAGCTGCCTCGCTTCTGTTTGCATTCAGATTTGTGGTTCACAGTCATCGGTCAGTCCAGCTGCCGTCCAGCCCTTCGACTTGTCGCAAGACCAATGCAGCCAATCACAGCTCAAGAGCCACCCGATTGGTCTGCCCAAACTGGGCAGTTCTTCCTCTAGGCTCTCTTGTATAACAAACGTGTCACATGAGACAGAGGAAATCAAGGCTAGGTATGTTTTGATAGCTTAGTCGGCAAAAAGCATGCATTCATGGTTACCCCATGAAGATTGAATCCCCAAGACATGAAACTTGACATTTTTTTGCAATGCATTTAGCAGTCCTATTGATGCTAGTTACTAGCACAGCCATTTCCAATAGATGTCAACAAGATGGTGCTTTGAAAGCGAGGAGAATTGCTCTGTATATAAACGAGTGACAGTCATTGAGCACAATTTGTAAAATTCACACACACACACACACACACACACACACCCCCCAACTCAAACACACATACTTGCACAAAGCCTAACATGCACACTCACACAAAGCCTTACAAACACACACATACACAAAAAACCCAACATAGTCACAGAAAACCCAAGACACAAGCACACACGCACACACACACACACACACACAGTCTTGCTTCACAATCTCTGGTAGCGACCTGGATTGCGATCCATTGGGAAGAAGATGAATATGCGGGGAAAACAAACAGGGAGAGGGACTGCAGCAGCGAGGGCTGGCTTTTACACACATGCACCAATTACAGCGAGCACAGCGTGCATCCCCATGCAGCCACCGCTGAGCAAGTCACACGACCCCCGAGGAAACATCTGCCTTTCCACACGCACAGTTTTACTTCCATCCCTACACCAATGCACACAAATTATCCCAGAACACACACACACACACACACCCACGCACGCCCACGCCCACGCACACACACACACACACACACACACACACACACACACACGCACACGCCCACACACACACACACACACACACAGTGCGAGACACTGAGCTAATTCCTGTTAAATGAATGAATGAGCTTCGTTGATGCAACACACACACACACACACACACACACACACACACACACGCCCACACACCCACGCACGCCCACGCCCACACACACACACACACACACACACACACAGTGCGAGACACTGAGCTAATTCCTGTTAAATGAATGAATGAGCTTCGTTGAACTTGAGAAACAGCAACTCAGTAACAGATCTTGGCTCTATTATATCGTGTGCTCTACTTAAATGGCATCAGTTTATCTCTGCTATTATGTTTATTTAATTGGAAATGGTCATGTAAACGGTTTTATTTTTACATGTAATCTTTTTTTGTTGTTTTTGTGTTTATTTTGTGTTGGATAAAGGGAAATGATTTTAACATTTTAATGGAAACTAAACGGTGTATATGTCTGATGCCCTGGGACCACACAGACACACACACACCAATATTATGTTAGTGTTTATAATAGGAAGTGAAAGAAAAATCGCAATGTCACACAGATAAGTAATCAATAGTATGGATACATTTAGGCTCCTCATCTCTCGCAACACCAGAACAGACCATAGATATTATAGGCTGCATTAAGAATTAGGAAAAGTTTCATTTAAAAGATTAGTGCAATTTGAAGTTTGTAATTATCTTAAATGTAGAACATTACATTTTCCACCGTAATCAAAGACTCTCTTGGTGTGCTCCTTCTCTCATGACAGTTAATTTGCACAGAATTCAATAATAAAGAAACATTATTATGGCACTCTGGACAAACCAATTAAAGAGAGTAGACAAATCACAGTCTCTGTTCACATGTAGGCATCATTATGACAACTAATTGCTTCTATATTTCCCATTGGCACTGTTGTTGAAAAGGTGGAACGCGTGCAACACCTAACCAGCCCAGTCCTCCCGAACGCTACCCTAGTTAGCGAGACGAGATGGGGAACGGCCCTTTAGCACGCCGCCTGTGCAACAACGGCAGGTTCATAAATTCCTGCAAGCCAAAATAACGGAAGAGGAATTATTTCACTGTGAAAGAGTCACAAAGAAACCCTCGCAGTCAAAACGAGGCTCCCTGATTACCGCCTTGTAGGGGATTCGCTTATTGTCGGCTGCAATTTCTGTGTGCCAAATATTCCCACAACAGCCTTTGATGTAATTACTTTCCAAACAGCTCCCCTCCAGCCAATATCCTGCTCTAAATTCATGGCCTGTCTTGTCTGGAGCGTCATTTAAACACACCCTTGTTTTACTTCCTGCCCCGCAGACCAACAACACTGTCCAGGAAGTGGACAGACTGCGACTAACGCGAGGCGTCACTGCTTGTGACAGTAGTATAAAGATACAAGGGGAGTATCCTCAGAGTTAGGGCACTGATCGCCCATGGAGGACCCGAAGGTTTTGTGGCCCAGCAGAGAATTGCGAGTGGTCCAGAGACTCAAATCACCGAAGATGGTAAACATAAACTTCCGTGCGACACTTTTAAGACGGCGACTAAAAGCTTAAGTGTAAAGCGCAGCGTACAGTAGCGCATTGCTATTCTTTATGGCAGCGCGCTGTAAACCGTGAGCTGTGATAGTGTGATATACACTCACTCTTGTATGCTGATGCCAATGGCCCTATTTCAATTCAACACATTGAAGTTATATCCCCTTGTTAAAGGTTTATTTTAAATGCTACCCATATACTAAACTCCAGCTTGAAATACCACATCCTGCCATATCCCTCAGTCAGGGATAAAGACCACGGCATGACTATGACACAGTTTGCAATTAGAAAGAAATACAAAAAACAAATGCTATGACATTCTGAACGATGGGGACATCTGCCACAGCATAACAAAGTTAGATTCTTCAACTGGAGGTGATCCAATAAAAGCCAGCTTTAACCCCGATATTTGTCACTGTTTGTACTGATGCATTACCATTTGCGTAATGACATGATGAGATTTGCCTGGAAAGACCCCCCTCCCCTACCCCTTACATATTGAACGCGGGGTGAAAAGGGGAATGCAATTCTGTTGATGTAAGAAGACAAATTGTGCTTCAAGATTTCTATTTTTAACTTTCTCATCACAGGAGGAGCGGAGAATCTTCCCCAATTCCCTCGCCGGTGGCTTAATGTGACATATTGCTAATCTGGATATTATGCAATTCATCAACCCTCTCACTGCTATGGCCGTGGGTAGATATTATTCAGGTTTCTTATGTGCACGACTGCAATAACTCTGCGTGGAGCTAATGAGCAGCTAGCTAGTATTTTAGTCATATATCTCCAAAACACCGGCGGCTCCTGCTCTTGTTGCAACAACGTGTTAGTCCAAGCCACTCCATTAAACTAACCAAGTTATTTATTTGGGTAATAATACAGTGCCCACCTCTCAAGGCTCCACGCCAGTGAATTGTTGACCACAACAAGGAAAGAAATGGCAAAAGAAATCTGTGTTGACTATCTGACACCGGAAGATAGTCCGAAGAAGAAATTGAGACTTCAATGTGAGCAACAGGGATAGGGGTTGAGCAAAAAAACTGAAGCTTAGCATCATGACGGGGAGGGAAAGATTCGTCAGAGATCTCATCAGATTCCCGTATCCCCTTCAGCATGTTCCCGCCAGCAGTGGGAGAGCTATTGTGAGCGTGTGGCCGGTTGATCTGATTGACTGGTGGGGGCCCACCCCCGAGCGGGTGCCATCTTGAGCCGATGACGGACGTGCTTTTAAGCTGCATATGTGATTTCACCCCCGTCAGCTAATTAAGGGTGACCTGCCATTAAAGACGAGTCAATCACAGCCCTAATGTGACTCCAGAGTGCCGGGGAGGGAGGGGGAAGAAAAAAAAAACGGGGCAGAGGCAAAATACTAAAAAGTGGTCCATCGTTAATGGTGGCGGTCGGGCAGAGCACAGGGATCGATCAGGCCTCAGCCCCTCTGGTGTCAGGGAGGGTCCAAAGCATCCAGGGAGCAAATTGAGCTGATAGAGAGCAGCTATATCAGAGCATTGGGGCGAAAGGCTGATCACCACTAACCAGGGATCAATCAGGCACTTTTTTGTCAGTAAAAGAACAACAACAAAAAAACAGTGTTTAGGGCTAAGTGCTAAAACAAAGTTTGGGTTGTAGCGTGCGCTCATGAGTTGCACCTGTCTGGTTCTTTGACAGGAAAACAAAACTTTCAACTTGGCTCGCTTGTCAACAGTGCTCTTTCAACCACAAGTGCCTGAGAGAGATGTAAACATATTTAGAGGTAGAATAGATTTCCTTTGTTTGTTCGTCCTGGATTCTAATTGGTAATGCTTAAATTGTCAAGAAGATGAAGGTTGGATGCCAAGAACTAAATTAATAGCAAACTCTCCACTGTGCAGTCTAACTTGTAGCACACAATTCCCCGCCCTGTCACCAATCTCACAGCGAGACTAAACACTGGCAAAGACTTCATGTGGAAGTTGCTTAGGCTTCCATAGTTTCCTCTAATTATGAGACAACAGAGGTGGGAGTTTGACAGCGACTGGCTTGGCATTGTGATTTGCCATCATTACTGTCATGAAACATTAAATATTTATCGTGTACAAGTCAAGCGGGAATAATTTTGCCCAGTTCCATTAAGGTTTCTGCTAACTATTACCGAAAACATCCTGTAGTGTGCAACTCTTCCAGCACCATTCTATACAGCGTTATAAAAGATACTCCATCATGAGCCGGCCTTATGAAACACATTTATAATCGCCTCTCCAAACATGATGACTTGGCAAATAGGATAATAGGAGTGGCTCCTGTTATTGTGTTTGTTTATTGTTCAAATAAAAAGGGGTCCATTAACTCACATTGGAGCACAATTGACAATAACCTGTTTCTGTGCAGCTCCTAGATCAAGGTTCCTTCAAGGTTTTAAACATACACCATAGAACATAGTGAGCACTACTAGATCGCTTTGTCTCAGTTTATTTGACAATTGGCCATTTTTTTACACATCACGTGTGAAGCAGCATAACCCCTGATTTCCTACAATAATATCTATAGTGATGCACTAATCGATCGGCCACGATCATAATCGACCACGATCATAATCTAATCATCCATGATCATAATCGACCACGATCATAATCTAATCATCCACGATCATAATCTAATCATCCACGATCATAATCGACCACGATCATAATCGACCACGATCATAATCTAATCATCCACGATCATAATCGACCACAATCATAATCGACCACGATCATAATCTAATCAGCCACGATCATAATCAACCACGATCATAATCTAATCATCCACGATCATAATCACCACGATCATAATCACCACGATCATAATCTAATCATCCACGATCATAATCGACCACGATCATAATCATCCACAATCATAATCTAATCATCCATGATCATAATCGACCACGATCATAATCTAATCATCCACGATCATAATCGACCACGATCATAATCTAATCATCCACGATCATAATCGACCATGATCATAATCTAATCATCCATGATCATGATCACCCACGATCATAATCGACCAAGATCATAATCTAATCATCCATGACTCTCTCGCTGTGTGAAGGTTGCTCTCGTCATCCTCTCATCTCGTCTCCAACACCAGCCTCCTCCTCGTCTGATTCTATGGTTTTTGCGTGTTGTTGTGTACCGTGGTTGTCTCGTACGCTTTGTTTCTCTTCCATCATCTCCTTGGTTTACCTTTGGCGGCGAGCGGCGTTCTTTCTCGTCGCCGCCGCCGCCGTGTTATTGTTGTTGATGATCGTGGATGATTAGATTATGATCGTGGCTGATTAGATTATGATCGTGGTCGATTATGATCCTGGTTGATTAGATTATGATCGTGGCTGATTAGATTATGATCGTGGTCGATTATGATCGTGGATGATTATGATCGTGGTCGATTATGATCGTGGCTGATTAGATTATGATCGTGGCTGATTATGATCGTGGCTGATTAGATTATGATCGTGGTCGATTATGATCGTGGTCGATTATGATCGTGGATGATTAGATTATGATTGTGGACGATTATGATCGTGGATGATTAGATTATGATCGTGGCGATTATGATCGTGGCTGATTAGATTATGATCGTGGTCGATTATGATCGTGGATGATTAGATTATGATCGTGGTCGATTATGATCGTGGCTGATTAGATTATGATAGTGGCTGATTATGATTGTGGTTTATTAGATTATGATTGTGTCTGATTAGATTATGATCATAGCTGATTATGATCGTGGCTGATTACATTATGATCGTGACCGATTAGATTATGATTGTGGCTGATTAAATTATGATCGTGGCCGATTATGATCGTGGCTGATTAGATTATGATCGTGTACATTATGATCGTGGCTGATTAGATTATGATCGTGGCCGATTATGATCGTGGCTGATTACATTATGATTGTGACAGATTATGATCGTGGCTAATTAGATTATGATCGTGGCTGATTAGATTATGATCGTGGTCGATTATGATCGTGGATGATTAGATTATGATCGTGGTCGATTATGATCGTGGATGATTAGATTATGATCGTGGTTGATTATGATCGTGGCTGATTAGATTATGATCGTGGTCGATTATGATTGTGGTCGATTATGATCGTGGATGATTAGATTATGATCGTGGTCGATTATGATCGTGGATGATTAGATTATGATCGTGGTCGATTATGATCGTGGATGATTAGATTATGATCGTGGTCGATTATGATCGTGGATGATTAGATTATGATCGTGGTCGATTATGATCATGGATGATTAGATTATGATTGTGGATGATTATGATCGTGGTCGATTATGATCGTGGATGATTAGATTATGATCGTGGATGATTATGATCGTGGATGATTAGATTATGATCGTGGTTGATTATGATCGTGGCTGATTAGATTATGATCGTGGTCGATTATGATCGTGGTCGATTATGATCGTGGATGATTAGATTATGATCGTGGTCGATTATGATCGTGGTCGATTATGATCGTGGATGATTAGATTATGATCGTGGTCGATTATGATCATGGATGATTAGATTATGATTGTGGATGATTATGATCGTGGTCGATTATGATCGTGGATGATTAGATTATGATCGTGGATGATTATGATCGTGGATGATTAGATTATGATCGTGGTTGATTATGATCGTGGATGATTAGATTATGATCGTGGTCGATTATGATCGTGGATGATTAGATTATGATCGTGGTCGATTATGATCGTGGATGATTAGATTATGATCGTGGTCGATTATGATCGTGGTCGATTATGATCGTGGATGATTAGATTATGATCGTGGTAGATTATGATCGTGGTCGATCTCATCGATCATAATCTAATCATCCATGATCATAATCGACCACGATCATAATCTAATCATCCACGATCATAATCTAATCATCCACGATCATAATCGACCACGATCATAATCGACCACGATCATAATCTAATCATCCACGATCATAATCGACCACGATCATAATCTAATCATCCACGATCATAATCGACCACGATCATAATCTAATCATCCACGATCATAATCATCCACGATCAAAATCTAATCATCCACGATCATAATCGACCACGATCATAATCATCCACAATCATAATCTAATCATCCACGATCATAATCGACCACGATCATAATCATCCACAATCATAATCTAATCATCCATGATCATAATCGACCACGATCATAATCTAATCATCCACGATCATAATCGACCACGATCATAATCTAATCATCCACGATCATAATCGACCACGATCATAATCAACCACGATCATAATCTAATCATCCACGATCATAATCATCCACGATCAAAATCTAATCATCCACGATCATAATCGACCACGATCATAATCATCCACAATCATAATCTAATCATCCACGATCATAATCGACCACGATCATAATCTAATCATCCACGATCATAATCGACCATGATCATAATCTAATCATCCATGATCATGATCACCCACGATCATAATCGACCAAGATCATAATCATCCACAATCATAATCTAATCATCCACGATCATAATCGCCCACGATCATAATCGACCACGATCATAATCTAATCAGCCACGATCATAATCGGCCACGATCATAATGTAATCAGCCACGATCATAATGTAATCAGCCACGATCATAATGTAATCAGCCACGATCATAATCGGCCACGATCATAATTTAATCAGCCACGATCATAATCTAATTAGCCACGATCATAATCTGTCACAATCATAATGTAATCAGCCACGATCATAATCGGCCACGATCATAATGTAATCAGCCACGATCATAATGTAATCAGCCACGATCATAATGTAATCAGCCACGATCATAATCGGCCACGATCATAATGTAATCAGCCACGATCATAATCTAATCGGTCACGATCATAATGTAATCAGCCACGATCATAATCAGCTATGATCATAATCTAATCAGACACAATCATAATCTAATAAACCACAATCATAATCAGCCACTATCATAATCTAATCAGCCACGATCATAATCGGCCACGATCATAATCTAATCATCCACGATCATAATCGTGCACAATCATAATCTAATCAACCACGATCATAATCGGCCACGATCATAATCTAATCTGCCACGATCGTAATATAATCGGCCACGATCGTAATCATCCATTATCATAATCTAATCAGCCACGATCATAATCGGCCACGATCATAATCGACCACGATCATAATCTAATCAGCCACGATCATAATCAGCCACGATCATAATCTAATCAGCCACGATCATAATCGACCACGATCATAATCATCCACGATCATAATCGACCACGATCATAATCTAATCAGCCACGATCATAATCTAATCAACCAGGATCATAATCGACCACGATCATAATCTAATCAGCCACGATCATAATCTAATCATCCACGATCATAATCTAATAATCCACGATCATAATCTAATCAGCCACGATCATAATCGACCACGATCATAATCTAATCAACCACGATCATAATCTAATCATCCACGATCATAATCTAATAATCCATGATCATAATCAGCCACGATCATAATCAGCCATGATCATAATCTAATCATCCACATCATAATCAGCCACGATCATATTCTAATCAGCCACGATCATAATCTAATCAGACACATCATAATCTAATCAACCACGATCATAATCGGCCAAGATCATAATTTGCTGCTGGTAGGAGGCTATATTAGGCTCTATTAATCTATGTGAAACTGTGCACGCTTCCTTTGTATTCTAATTATTGTCGTTTTGGCTCAGTTAATTCACCTAATATAATCACGATACATACATTCATCAACTTGTTTCCGTGTGTGGGCAAAACTCCTTAAATAAGTCCCAAGCAAATCAATAATGAATGAGAAGTAGGCTACATGCTTACTGTGATTAACAGTTGAAAGTTAAAAATGTCACCGTGGGCTACGGTCGACATGATTGACTTCGTTAAAATCATAACACATGAGATTCAACACAGTCTAATTCACTCCGAGTCCAACAGAAATTGCTACTGAGACCAAGAACAGACGCAAATACTTGTATATCCTTGTATATACTTGTATAGTGCTGTATATTCATAGAGAAAAACACTTGAAAACCACGGAGACAACGTTGTGACAACCAACCCTGTGATTAAGATGTTGTTCACAAGGTGTCAGTCTTTGACGGATTGTAAACTTTTCATTAATTAAACTACACCGATAAAAAAATTACATTTACACAAACTCTTTAACTAATGTCGAATTTACTCATAGGCCTATCTATATTATATCTACTCAATATTCCCTTGTTTTAGCTTTTAGCTTGTTATGGCTGCTATGCCTAATGGACCTTTCCACACTGTCAGTCACGCGGAGAATAATAACCAATAAGATTGCCTGATTTCTTAGATATTAGACAACAGATACATTTAGTTAGAACAACATGGTTCTTATATTAGACTACAGATACATTTAGTTAGAACGACACGGTTCTTATATTAGACTACAGATACATTTAGTTAGAACGACACGGTTATTATCTTGGGGAACGTGCAATAATGACCACAGATATCCACAGAGATTACAGGGAGCGCGTTCCATCCAGATCCATGCAGTCTGCAGGACTTGTTTTTAATACATGGATAGAGATTATGTATTTTACATTTGGACAACTACATATGACCTCATAGAGACATTGGACCTCATTCTGGAACATTGTCTTAAGTGTTAATTGTC